>CM029128.1:4530000-4572500 GCA_016859345.1 Istiophorus platypterus | reverse complement strand
ATACATATATAATGCATATATATAATACATGGATATATATATATAATTGCATAAATATGTATATACATATATAATTGCATATATATGAATATAAACAGTGATATAATCATATGTACATTCATACTTACAAACATACATACATATATTATATATATGTGTATACACACACACACGCATACATACATACATTCATATATATATATATATATATTACACATACACACAGTATTAGTTTGAGGCTCATATTGTGCAACAAACGCCTGGTGAATCGTAGAACTACGAAGTAAATGGAAAAAGAAGCATATGACAACAGGCATCAGTCGTCAGTTTCATCCAGCTGCAGAACATCAGTAACAGCTGGCTACAGTGCTGAGACCTCCATGCAAGAGGAACCACAGCAGTGGAGGAGGAGCCTGGACCCTGCTGTGGAGTGTCGGGGGTTTTCTTTTAATCCCCCCGAGCCTTACATTTCTGACAGGGAACTGAGCTTTAGCTCGACCAAGCCGTGGCTGATGCCCCAAACCCGGAGCGTCGCGTCTTAGGACCGGGACGATCCCGCGGAACAGTGGAAAAAAGGTACTATAAAATAAAAAGGTGAGAGAACGTTGCGGATGCATTAGAGAAACATCCCTGCCGAGCAACGTTAGCGTCACCACCTGGCGTCGGACCAGCAGCCGCTGCCCTGCGCGCTAATGTGGTTTCGCCTGCACAGTTCTGGCTGTTCGGGGGTATAATTGTCGTTTAATTGTCGCACAGGCACAAACTTCTATTTCTGTCTTTGTGAGGACACTCATTGACATAATGCATTCCCTAGCCCCTCACCCTACCCTACGCCTGACCCCGACCCCGGTTCCGACCCAGGTCCCTAATCCAAACCCAAACCCAGATTCTAACCCAGATCCCAGAACCAGGTCTTTGACCCCTCGATCAGCCTTTTAAAGCCGTGAGGATCCTCGCTTCCCTACAAACGTCCTCACTTCCTGAAGTCTACAGCTCCCGCCGGTCCTCGCAAAGACAGAAGTACAGGTACGCACGCAAACACACACACACACCACCGACACACACAAACACACACTGTAACACACACATTCATACTGTGCCATATCCGATCTGTAATGGAGCGATGATGTGCAGAGGAAAATATGGAGCTCTTGATCATTACGCTGTGCGTGAGGTAGAGAAGAAGAACAGGGCGCCGCGTGGCATCAACGTGATTTCACAGATTACTGGAATAAAACAAAATACTAATTATGTGAAATGGACATGCGAGCAAACCGGCGTTAAATCCAAGTGGGACATCACAAAGGGGGATGCTTCAGGCCTGCGGTGCTTTCTTCCCGCTCCATACGATACAAAACCTTTCATCTGTTGATCCTCGTCGCATTGAAGTTTTCCAGCAGTTCTGTGCAGCCCATTATTTCAGTGCTTATTTATTCATCTATTTATCCATCTATCTATCTATCTATCTATCTATCTATCTATCTATTTATTTATTTCCCCATCCGCCTTTTCTCGATTATGGGGGAAAAAAAAAACAAAACAAAAACAAAACAACAAATAAACCCCGGAGGGCGAATCTTGTTTGTAATGAATAAAAAGCGGGAGAGAAGCCGTTGAACTGAAGTAGAAAGACAGCGGAGTCTTAGGAGTCTCCCCGATGATCAATTACGTTGGATCCAAATCAATACGAGGGCAAGAGAAATACTTTTATGAGTCTTTTGAGGGAAAGCGTTCCAGAGATGACGGAATGATGGGCAGCGGCTGAATATCGAACAACAGTGTGCTGCTTTTATCAATCTGAAATAAAGCTAATGGGAGAGAATGTTCCCGGCGCTGCAGCAAAAGAAAAGAGGCCGTTCAACAGGACAGCTCCTCTAAACGGGGTCAAAGGCTACGACCATACTCGTGGCGCATTGACATTTTGATGACGCCGTCGATGACATCGCCAGTTAATACGCTTGTTAGCGTCCGACCACACCGAGCAGCCGCAAATCAGAACCCGAGCGAATTACCGCGGCGAGTTAACGACCGTCCATCGGCGCTTTCGCTGCGGCGGTTGGTTCAGACTGAGACACACAGAAACAGGCCATGATTCACCTGGGAGGGGGTGGTGGTGGGGTGGTGGGGTGGTGGGGTGGGGGTGGGGGTGGGGGGGTTAGGGAGCATTTATCCAGATGTGTGCATCATTCCCGGCACTCGCTACACGCGTCAATACGCTTTTGTCGGGAAGATGAGCAACGGCCCGATTTCTTGGAAATGTCACAGAAAATTGCTTTTATTGTGCGAGCGTGTCCCCACTTCTTTTTTATTTTTTTTAACATAACAGCCTCCGCAGATTGCGAGGTTAAGACCCCGACCTTCAATTATTCTCAGTACAACCGCACAATTAGTGTAACGCTGCGACAGCGGCCTCGGTCTTACATATGATGGAGTCACGTCCGGGAATTAATTGCTCGTCACTTCTGCCTCCAAAATGTTTTCGTTAATATTACGGGGGAAAAAAAAGCCAAGCTATACTCTCATGTAAAGTCTGCGTCCCGGCCGACGACCAGGTTCCACCGTCCACCGTCCGACGGGCCGAAGTCCGACACGTAATCAAAGTATCCGACGCCGCGGTAATGGCGATCAAAAGTAGCGGGCGTTTTTTTTTAGGTTATTTTTTTACGTGCGGTTAAATTAAAAGCTGGCAGCGGTTCATCAACCGCTGCGGTAACGTTCCCGTCTCGCGTGACTAATGAGGCTGCAGATACACATTTGACAGAGGCCTTCGACATCGGTGTGTTGGGGGGGGGGCAAAGGACGGGATTTGCGGTCGGCGTTGGTGTTTTGTCGCGTTGTGGTGTCAGGAGTTCGGCCTCATGGGTCACCTGTCCCCCCACCTGTCGGCTACAAATTTATTTAACTAGAGATTAGAAGCGTTTATCGATGCTATAATGACAAACCGATTATTACATTATGGTGAAATGATGGTAACTGCTCTATTAAAATATAACCAAGGTAAAACCATTGATATCGGTACTTTCTGTCCGTGTGTGTTCGCCTGTGTACATCTGCATCTGTGGCCTGGGTTCAGCATCAGTTAATGTGTTTTGTTAGGTGGGTGGTTTTTCTAATTTTCGTGTAAATGCAATAAATGTTGGTTTTTGTTTCTGTTTTTTTTTTCATTTCCATACACTTAATTTGTTTTGTATATTTAAACCTAAAGTACGTCGAGTTTTCTTGTTGGTAGGAATAAAAAATTTGCACTTTTTGGATAATTCATTCGAGAGGCATTAGAAGTCGTCCTTTGCGGTTTGTCGGGGGAGCTGCGTTCACACTCGACTATTTTTCAGGTGTGTTGCACCTCAAACCCTGCGTAGACTCGTCCAGTGCTTTGAAAAAGCAAAAGAGCTTTTAGAATATACGATTGCGACTGTGTAAGAGAATACCGAGGGTTGTTCTCAAGGATTTCGCTTTTCACTACAGGTCCTTTCGAGAAAAAGAAAAAAGAAAGAAAAAATAAACCCAAGGGAACTGAAGGTTAAAAGAGCTGCAGAATAATTTGGTTAGAAAATAAATGCACTGCTCACACGGTAGGAGACTTGGCCGCCAACCCCCCCCCCAAGGCCTCGCCCTGAGGTCCGTGACCGGAGCCCGACCGCGGCCGGACTGTCAGGACCGACGTATCACGGGAGGCCGAGCGGCGACGCTCACAAGTAGCCGGGGCGACGTCTGTAAAGTGTCGTGACGAGGTCTCTGAGCGCGGCCGGCGAGCGGCGCCCACGGCCGGTCATTATCTGCTCCGGTCGCCGCGGAATCATAAGCAGCTCTTCAAACGGGAGCTCGGAGCTCAATCAGGAATCCGTCCGCCGCGCCACGGCAGAGGGTTGATGAAACACCCCGTTCATTCATCTTAAGGACTCGGCCGTTTCAAGGTCCAGGCCTCCGGCGCCGCTCGAAAGACCGTTCGCTTCATTTGCAAGGACTTTTTATGATGTGCTTCGTTACGCCGCGGCCGACGTAGCCCGTGACCCGACGCGGCCGCGCGTACGCGGCCTTGAGCGACCATCGGTCTACGGGAGGGACTTTATCATCCCTCCGGCACCAAGGATAAGAACGTGGACGGCACAAGGCGAGAGCGTGTATGTGGGGTGGTGGTGGTGGGGGGGGTGGTGGGGTGTGACGGAGGAAACGCTGGACGGAAAGGCAACGAAAGCCGGCCCGTCGCTCCCGCTGAAGGACGCGATCCCTGAGGTCGGCGGCAACCCTTGACGCGGACGGAGGATTCAACGGCCAACCGTCGGGGGCCCCGGGTGCCGACGGACGAGGGCAGTCGGACTAGCCCCCCCCCGGGACAACGAACTAAGCAGGGTCATACCTCAGAACCCATTTTCCTCAGCATCGTAGGGATTAATTGAGAGATGATTAAAACATGATCCGTCCTCTGTAATTTAGTGAAATGTTTCATCAACACTGCCTGGAATGCTAATTGCACACAAAATATTCATAAACGTCTGGCCTCCCAACAATTAAAAGAGAAGCGAATTAATACACCTATACATCAAAACACTGATGAATATTCTGAGCCTCGGGCCGTGAAAATAAATAAATGATTAAGGTTTCACAACACTCCACGAAATTAATCTCAAGTGGATTTTTTCACCTAAAACATGCAATGAATTGAACTCCTAATGAAGCACGGAAAGAGGTGTACAGCATATGGCAACTAATGTTTAATCACAACACAAACATAAGTTCTGGGAGGAGGAGAACATGAACAAAACGTGCCCTCCGCAAGGAAACAAAGCGGTTAGAGCGGCGTCGGGGAAACACCTCAGCGTGATTCAAAAAAAATTGTTTTAAAGGGTAAACAGCTTGATGAAACAAGTAGTTTTACTAAAGCTACGACATGTTTCAGGCCTCTGCCCTGCAGGAGTCCCGCCGGACAAATTCATATATGGATGCAGAGAATTGTAAAGAATATGGATGCATAGTAAAAAGGAAACTCGGGGAAAAGTTCAGTTTAAGTGGAGCTGTCTAGATTCCAGTGGAAGAAAATTGGCAATGTAGCTCAGATTCATTTTATTATTATTTCACTGGAGGTTTACTTGAAAATGTCCTGTTAGCCCAGACGACGCGAGGCGATTGCCTGGATCGGCCGAAAAAACCAAGCAAGGGACGGAGCTCGGCCGAGGTCGAACCGCGTGGCGGCGAATCTGACGCTTAATGGGCAGAAAGCTCGTCAGAGCTTCTGACCAAACCGGCGGCTGCGTCTTGCATCGGTGCACGAAAAAAAGTTATTCTGTTGGACTGATTAACATCTTCAGACAATTTATTTGTGATATTGTAATGCTCTTAACTTTTATTTTTTTACGATTTGTATCTATTGGCTGATATTTATATTTTTATATATATATATATATATATATATATATATATATATATATATATATATCTTTTAAACCCAAATTTATTGCGCTCATAACTTTAGTTTACTTAGAGGAGTAAGTTGTCAGCACCAAAAAAGACAACTCGTCGACGGTGTGATCACAGTAATTAACACGCGGCGCCTGACGTCCGCCAAGATTTTGCGCCTCTGTCACACTCATATTCCACCCACATCATGCACATCGCATTAAGAAAAGATATAAAATAAAAAATTTTAAGAATCAGCTACAGTGTCATCTCCAGCTTTCTGCTCCGTCGGTTTGGTTTCGTTTGTCGCTTTCTCCTCGGCCCTGCAGACTGCGAACGGACGGCCGACGTCACGACGCCGCACGACTCGGTGAATAAAAATCCGGAGCTGATACAACGGCGGCAGAGCTTTATGCGCAGCAGGAGGCCGAGGGGAACAAGGACTCTAAAGAAAACAACAGAAGTGGCGGCGCCGCTACAGGATGTGACACTGCGTTGGCTGAATTTTGTGCCGTAATCAATAACAGTTATTATCCCACAAATGAATTAACTCTTATCAATAACACCCCCGTTATCAGAGAGGCGATCGTTCTTGTTTTGTTATTTTTCTTCCTGCAGGAAATGCCAACGTTTCGTGGTCAGCGGCTCCTAAGGAGCCACATCCTGCATATATTCGGCTAAATGCGAGTTACGCTTTTAAAAAAAAACAAAAAAGGGTAAAGAGGGGCCCGGAAGAGCAGGGGCCCGCTGAGAGCCGCGGCTTTTCCCTGCCCTCCTTCTGGACGCCCTCCACTCGGCTTGGCGATAAAGTCACAGCTTTGATCTTCAAACGGCCTGTTTGAGATGGAACCGGATCCCTCAGCAATTATCGCCGCACCAGAGCTGGAAAGTTTAATGTATTTTTCTGCTATTCTAATCTTTCATCCTTTTTTTAAAATTTTGCAGTGCAAAAGTGTTATAGAAAACCGGGGGGGGGGCAAATTACTACATAAAGATCCTATGTTGAATATGTTGTTGTGGACATATTCTGTGGAATGAATAAAATCTTAAATAATGCAAACCAACTCATAGGATAAATTGAGTTTACCTCTGGGTATATGAAACAACACAGTGATATCGCCCTTTGTTATGTCGCTTTTTGAATTATTTACGTGCGACTCTGGGAGCATCACTTATGTCCTCTTCCACGGGTGAATGATAACTTAGTCAACCAGCTCTGGATGGTAATTAGTCTGAAAGGCACACAACCACAGCAAATACGGGGCTAAGGCGGAATTAGCATTTAAATCAGCTCATCGCTAATGGATAAATCAGAAAATCCCCCTGATGTGGATGTGTGATGTGCCACCGCTCTGCGTGGGGGACCGGGGGCCAGGGGCTGGGGGCTGGGGGCCGGGGGGCCGCGGTGTCGAGCCAGGCTTGGCTGCAGATCCCCCACTGTGTCCATCTGTGTGTCCGTCCTGCAGGGATCCATCTGGGGTCCGCTGATAGCGGAAAGAGGGCAGCAGCGCTCGGCCAGAAGCATGTGGCCATCGAAGAAAAAAAAAATATATATAGAGAACATATGGACTCAGTCTGGGGGGGGCAGGAGTTAATATGTAAACGACTTGAGGTGCAGTGAGATGCAGAATACAAACTATTTATAAACTATATAGAACTACAATTATCACAATTATCACAAAAATGAATCCGTATCAGTTCTGACAAACAGTTAATCTCCAGTTGATTTTCAAAACAAAAGCGTCGAGCATCTGCTTGCGTCAACGCTACGACCTAAATAATTAACGGACACACACACACACACACACACAGATAGATTGGTTGATTATGATAATAATCTTTGGTTTGCAGCCCTGACAGACATTTTGTGTCTGACAGGAACCAACTCTGGAACCTGTGCCGAAAACAGTGGTTTAAAATATACGGTAGCTCAATTAAAACACTAATAATAATAATAATACTAATACACCGAGCCTTTCTTCACGTATGCATATCATACTGTGCACTATTTAAAGTGGGAAAAAAAAAGATGACAAAATAAAAAAGGACGTTTCACAACGCGATCGCAACAGATACTGAACATATCAGTAAAGTTTTTTATTTTCCACCGAAGTACCCAAACTTGTAATCATTTAATTTCTAATTAATTAATTGATTTATTTATCATATTTACTTTTTTATTTTTTAAATGGTTATGTTTGACTCTAACAGCAGTTAAAGGTTAAAGTTGGCGAAAGATCGTGGTCCGGTTCAATACAGGAAAAAGTTTCCCGTGTTTATTTACGTTTAACCGAAGGCCACAATCGTTCCTTAAAAATAAAAGCACGATTTAATATCAATTATTACGAGTCAAATATCAATAAACATCTAAGGACTGAATATTATGCTTCAGAGATGTGAGCAAGTGTTTGGAAAAAAAAAAAACAGTGCCAAAACACCTGATGCTGAAATACCCCCCCCCCCATTTTAATAACCTGCTTCTATCCCTATAATACGATACGAGATAGATTTTTATTTTTTACATTTTATTAGTTTTTAAATCTTCAAAGACGCTAAAAGCCGAGCCACGACTTAAATCTCTCACTAAAACACGGAGAAAAAAAACAACAACCCAAACCAACAGAAGTAAATATACGTTTAACGTGAGCAGGGAATCAAAGGAAAACGCATCCATAAGAATTACAGAGCGATGACAGTTATTATGTTTGATTGCTCTTGTTCCCTGTCGCTCTCCCTTTGTTTCTTCCTGCTGTTTTCGCAGCGATGCCGCCTTTGACACCTCCAGGAGACTTAACGCTGAGGGGGGGGGCAGGTGATATATTCTGTTTGAAGTGGACAAACAACGAGTGCAGGGATGCGGGTACGAGCTGTGTGGATTGGGGGGGGGGGGTGTTGCCACTGACACCGCCCCCCCCCGGCTGTCCAAAGTGATTATTCCTCCCGAGAGTCGCCAACGACCAAAACGTGAGACAAACAGCTGCGTGTGGACGAGCGAAGCCTGGGGGGTCGGTCGGTCTGCGCACGTTCGATTCTTTGTTTGTTCGGCCGTTTGTTTGTTTTTTTTGTTTATTTCAGGTCGCCCTGAATGAAAAGAGCCACTCGACCGCTTTGGCCCAACGTGCAGCTCTTCATCTCAATTTATGGCAGAAATGAGGACTTTTTGCCCCCCCCCCCCCCCCAACCCGCCCTTTACATGTAACCACGAGTTTAAAAAAGAAGGGAAAAAAATTGCGCCCAGTGAAATTAATAGCATAAATGCTGGGCGGTCCTATTACGCCGGACTAAATTAGTTATGTTTGACTTCTTCTTCTTTTTTCCCTTTCATGCTCGGTTCACTTTTAATGATCACTTTCCATTTCAATTTCAGTCGGCACGTCGTACAATAACAACTATCTTAAAGAAAAATAATAAAAAGACGACGAGGTCTGGAGCAGCGCCCCCGAATAAAAGGGTCTAACTGACCAACCTGCTTTTCTTCCTGGGGTAGAAAACTAATACAAGCCACAGCTGGATTTTGCTTTTCTGTTTTTTGGACAACGTTTGGCCGTTTCTCATCCGGAAGGTTTCTCCAGTTCTTCACTGGTCGTCTTCGATATCGGTGCTTGGCGTCATTCGCAGTTGCCGGCTTGCCGGCGGCCGACATCGCCGCCCGTACGCCGACGATGTCGTTGCGCCCCACCCTCCGGAAGTTTCTCTGCTCCTTTGAACCTGATACGAAGGATAACGTGTGTGTGTGTGTGTGTGTTTGAGGGGGGGGGTGGTCAAAGAGCATGTTGTTGTTTTGGCACCCCCCTGCTTGATGCAGTGCTGGGGGGGGGCTTGCCGGTCAGGGTCTCTCTCTCTCTCCCTTTCCCTCTCTCTCTCTTTCTTCTCTTCCTCCCTCAGCCGAACTGAGGCCCGGATATTCCCAGGCCGACTCTATTGTGCCGGCGGAAAATTGCCAATCCGGGCTCCCTACTGATTGAACACCGAAAGCAGGAGTGTTTTATAAAGGAGCTGATTTGCTATTCATTACGTCCCCCCCCCCCCCACTCCCCTGCTGGCCTCATCTCGCCGGCCCGCCTTACACCGTGCTTGCCCCTTTTTCCAATCTGCGGCAAGGCGCCGCCCGTCGGTCAGTCCGTTTCGAAACGGCGCGACCTCCGAGCCTCCCGGTTCCCCCGGAGGACCGGCGCCGCCCGGATCGCCGCGCTCGGAGCGTGCTCGATCTCCCCGACGCGGCCCTGAATGCGACGGAGGAAATAGTGCGGCAGCGTGACGGGTAGACGAAGGAAGAGGGCGGACGGACGGCGAGAAGACGCCGCTCCCCTGACGCCTCGTTTGACTGACGCTGCCTCGAATGACTCTGGATTCGAAAAGGAAATTTTCTCTGCCAAGATTTAAGAAAAAAAAAATGTAAATTACATCTGATCTGATCGTCGATCCGACTGATATTCGAAGGACAGGTTGTGTTTTCACCCCCGAGGGAAGAAGGGAACAAGGGTATGTTCTCCGCAGGTTTTCTCCCGGTGCTCTGCAGGGTCGTTGGCTGCCTTTTGATCAGTGCCCCCCCCCCGAAACTCGCCCCTCTGCCCCGGGCATGAAAAGAATGAGGGATAATGGGAAAATCAATGGACAGATGAGCAGAATTCGTTCCCCAACACAAAATCTCAGTCGAGCCAAGATATTCCCCGAATCACGAGCGAAAACTTCTGAACACGATCGTATTTCGTTGAAATCACTAAGACCGAGGAAATAAAAAAAAGAGCAAAATCACAGGTTCCCCTATTCCCAAGTCTTTGTTATTCTGGTATCGAGCATCGGTGACGCCAGAAGATTCCGTGACACGAATCTGTAGCTTCTCTTCAACCGTCCGACGGACTTTGGGGGGAAAAGAAACGTTCCTCGCTCGATTAAATCGACCGAAGCGCCTCGTTAGCCTGAAGGAAACGTGAACGCATGAAACAGCTCGTGTCTGCGGCCTGTTAAACCGTTATCTACCCCGATTATTTCACACTGACAGGATAACAACAACGGACCGGGAGCCGAGCAGGACCAGGACCCGACCGGGACCGGAACCTTTCGCCCTCTTAAAACTGGAGGTGCCCTTTACAACTCGGAGCTGAATTTCGTCTCCGCACCTAAATGGGGGTCGTGACAAATCCCCGTCGTCTAGAATCCTACCGCGTTGAAGCCTGATGCTCGGATGTGCAGTTCTCCCCGGAACCAGCTTCGATCCGACCCAACCTTAATGCCCCCACCCCCGTTATCTCCCCTGACCACATAAGTGCTACCGGAGATTCTTCCAGACCGATGGATTTACTCTCCATTTGCCGCCTTAGGATTGTCATCCCTCTTCGCGAAGGCCCCGGGGCCCGAGTCCCTCTGAGCGTGGAGATCATCGTACACTACACTGAATTTAACGCCGCCGCGTTTAAAGACGCTTTCCAGATGAAAAATTATCCTAAAAACAGCTTTCAAAAAGTACAGAGATGGAAACGAGATGAGACGGCAGGTTTTCGTCCTCGACAAGCGTCTGTGTTTTGTTTTGAATAATCAGCTCGTGAAAAGGATTTAAAAGAAAATGAAAATAAAAAATTCAACGGACGCAGCAACTGAGCACAAAGGAAAATGCCCTCGTAAAACACATTTTAGCGAAAAAACAAAGGACCTGTCATGTGTCGCGTTTCCACTTCCTCGTTCCTCGACTCGGATGTGATCTCCGACGCCATCGTCATCCCCCCCGGAGTCGCGTCTCCTCTTCCCTTCGTTCCCGCCGCCTCAAACAGCGAAACGTGAAAACAAAGAAAAAGAAAAAACAAAGGCCCCGATAATTGCCCTCGAGTGCGAACTGCACAGCGCAGTGATCATTTTCAGGTTTTAAGTGACACCAAGATCTTCTAAATTACACCCTGAAAGTCTGTTTTCTTTTTTAATGTATCTGATTAACTCTCGTTCGGTTTGCACAAATCAATTTTTAAAAAAAGCGAGTGTGTTAAAAAGAAATCATATCTCGACGAAGCGTTAGCGTTATTCTCGTTATTCCGAGATTAAATGTGACCGATGAAACGCTTCCAGGTGCTCCTTCATCAGAAGGCCTGGAAAAATCACCATCACGCCGCCTTCGTCATATTTCACAGTAGGGTTTTTGCGTCCGTCTCCACGCTCTGCGTTTAGCATTGCATTGCATTGCTTTTTACAATCGAGGAAGCCATTGCGCCGTATCTTCCCTATTTGACACTGCGGCTTTTATCCAAGGGGTTGCGCTTTTGCCCTTTTGCCCTTTCGCCATTCTCAACCGAAATTACGCCGATTTTCCGATGCGAGGTCTCTTTCAACGCGACGCAGTCGTGGCTTCGGTCCTCGCGCTCGTCGCGGCAGAGACACGCATGCACTCTCTGCCCCGCGAAAACGATCGATGGCCGAACACGTCACCTCTCCCCTGCAATCGGCGTCCGGGTCCGGTCTCTGCTCGGTGGCCCGACTCCTTCCCTCCACCTGCAGCTGATTCCGAGCCACTCGATGGATTCGTATTGAAACGCTGGCAGCGTAATGAGGGCTACGAATCAAAACCTAAAAAAATGAGGCGGAAAACGGAACGGCTCTTCGCCTCCTGAAACATTTCAATCGAGGAACTACTCCCCCTTGCCCCCCCCCCAGGATATCACCCGAGGGGCAATTACCGCGAGCGAGCGTCGGGCGATGCTTCATCAAAAACAGGTGTGTTTACTGAGGAGGCGTGGATGAGCCATTTACCATGTAAATATGCGCGTCCCCACCTCGGCCCCCGCGACGGGTCGGCGGCTCCGTCGCGCATGGCGACGTCTGATATACGGCTCTATGCGGGGAGGGGGGGCCGATCAAGGCCACCTCCATCACTCAGCCAGATAATCTCTGCAGCCTGGGTGGGGGGGGGGGCTAAAAAAACAAACGACGGGGCTGCTACCGGCCCCGATTGCCCTGCCTCACATCTTCATCCTCGTCGTTCGCTCCTCATCCTCATTTTACTGGGTAACAGAGCTGTGCTTTGCTCCATATTCAATGCTTCCTATTTACAGAGTGTATAAAACATTCTTTAATAATACCCATTAATCCAGATTAGTAAAATTATAATACCTGTTATCTAGTTTAAAAACGAAACACCTCAAGTTATGTTTAAAGCCGCTATTACCTGCAGGGCGGCCGACGTGGGCGTGTCCACGTACGTCTACGCGCAGGCGGCCGGAGCCGCTCCGCCTCTGGAGGGAAGCGGCGTCCGCTCTGTGGCGAGCACGCGCTCACCGACGCTCTCCCTACGCCGCCCTCGCCTCGGCTTCGCCGTCTCCGCCCGCCGCGACTTACCGACTTATCCCGCGGGTCCGAGCGGCATCCGACGCTCCCGCGCTCTCCCTTCGACAGCCGAGGGTGGCGAGGGGACGGACACGCCACCCCCCCACCCCCCACCCTTAACCACCACAGACAACAAACCACATGCACCACTCCGTCTTAGTTACTTTAATATTTCAAAAGAAGAAGGAAAAACAAAGAGTGAGGAATCGAATTCACCAGTTTGCGTTTTATTTTCTATCTTATTTCTGATCCCAGCCCACCGGTTATAATCCAGCCTGACAGATACATCTTCATCCCCCCTTTTTTTTTCTCCTCCTCCTTCCACGTTGTATTTCATCTAGATTAAACGGGTTTTCGAGCGCTCTGCTTCCAGCCCGGCAGCTGTAATGACGGCATCAATCAGGGTTTTTACCCTGTGCCGGACAAATACCTGGACAAATTGACTTGTTTGTTTTCCCGCTGTCATCCGGCTGCGAGCGGCAGCCTCCCCGTTCCTTCCTTTTTTAAAATTTGTTTTAAATTTTTAAATTCTTTTTCCTTCTTTTTCTAACCCACCTTGCCTTTGCCGGGGTTCAGAACCTCGTCTGACTTTGCAAAAAAACTACCGATCTTCAACGAACGGACGCTTCGGTGTTTGACATCAAAACCAGCTCAACCCGACGAAGTCGCGCGGACTCGCCCAGCCGAGGGAAAGTGGCTCTTTGCGTCCGGTTCTAACTCCGGCGAAACTGCCATTGAGTGACGCCCCCCCCCCCCAAGAGGACAACCTCTGGGGGGTAACGGTTAAGGTCGGGAATCGAGTATTCGTCTGTAGCCGATCGCTGAGTGGTCGTCGCTGGCGGGTTTTGACGGGGCCATGTTCCCCCGCCGCAGTTGTGGGCCCCACAACGCCGTGGGGTCTCCAACCACCTCAGTTTTCGCCATCATCATCATGATCTTCCTCGCTGGTGGGGAGAGATACCCCCCCCCTTAAAGCTTCTCCAAAATAATGTGACAGCCACAGCTCGGGACCGGATCTGCCCCAACGAGAGTCTCTGTTTCAGTTGTTTTCTGCCCTGTGTCTTCGTCGTGATCCCATGCTGCCATTTCACTACCTCCTCCTCCTCCTCCTCCTCCTCCTCCTCCTCCACCCCCGTCTCTCTGTGAGCTTTGCCTTCAAACCCAGATGTGAGCCACACTTTTTGTGGCTTTTCACCTCGCTGCCTCGTGCTTTCACCCTCCTCCTCCTCCTCCTCCTCCTCCTCCTCCTCAGCCATCTTTAAAGCCCGTGGAGTGTGACCAGGCTCCTGTGATTGCAGTGCGTGTCCCCTTGGACTAAAGCACATGCTGCCTTTGCTTCAGGAGGAGAAGCTCATTTAGGTTCTTCACTCTTGAGGGAACATCGGTCTGTCCTATATAAATATATATATACATATTTATTTCTTTATTTTGTGTGTGTGTGTGTGTGTGTGTTTGCAGGTGCTCGCCTCCTCACCAGGTGAACATGGGCAGATGAGACGTACCGGCGGTTAAAAGCCTGGAGACGTCGGCGCCGACAGATTAAACCCAGCCGCTAAAACCGGGTCGCTTTCGTCCCGGTTTCTTGGACGTGCCAGGAGAAGAAAATAAAATAAAATAAAAATTAAAAAGCAAAAAGGAAAAAAAATCGATGCGCAAGCGAGACACACGGAGAGAAACCGGAGCGGCAGTGGGGGGGGGGTCGGTAAAGGATGGCGTTCCCCGGCGTGTTGACAGTGATCCAGACAGTTCATTAATCCGGCCAAATCCCTGCGAAGTTACTCGAGTGTGGATTCTATTTTCAGATTTCCTATTAGTTCCTCTTTGTGGATTAAGCACTGTGAGTTTGTGAGCGAGTGCCCCCCCCCCCGCCCCCCGCCTGCCCCCAGCGGCCCCCCGCCCCCCGGACCGCATAATTGGCTTGTAATGGATTTTTTTGGGGGTCGCCGCTGCGGCGTCCATACGGATGGATCCGAGGCAGGAACCCGGCCACTTTCCTCAGCCCCCCCCCTCGAGGCCTCTGGGTCTGGTATAAATCCGCCAGTCGTTTCTATTTCTGTTTGTGGCCGTGGTCATGCCACCCCCCCCCGTTGCTCGAGGGACCGTTGCGAAGGGAAAGTGACGCGGCCGGAGATGAAACATGTCAGGTGTCATGCAGCCTTAGGGACCCCGTCACCGCTAAGACCCCTGACTCATATCCTGCCCCCCCGACCCCCCCAAACCGCTAACTCCGTGCCTCCCTTTCTTGTCTTGTCCTTTTTGCCCTTGATCTCCCTTTACTAACAACGTCGCTCGCCTCGGCGGTGAGACGCTCGGACGCCGTACGCGTCCATTAACTCCTTCCATTAATTCCATCCGCCACAGTGGCGCCGCCTGGGATCGTCAGGCGACGCTCCGCTTCCCGCTTAAACACATGACGTGGAGTTAAATGAATGTTGTGTTAAAAGGTACGAAGGTGGGCGGGAAAACTTTAACTAGCTTTTCAATGGAATCAAACCAGAAGCGGAGTCGCGTTGACGGTTGTGACTGAACCGGACGGCGTCATAAACCAACTGATCATCGAATGTCGTCTCGTGGCTTAATCGTCTGTTTCCAAGCAGTATTGACACAATTACCGATACGGAAACAGGCCAATAAAAGTATTGATTAAATGTGAGGTGATGCAAAGGGGGTTTTTGTTAGTTTTTTTTTCTTGTAACATAATTTTCGATCGACGAAGCCGTTAAAGTTACTGCTCACGAATAAATCACGAATAAAGTTCAGGGCAAAGTTTCGAAGGCAGCATCGCCTCAGGTTGTTACTCGAGCCCGTTGGAAACGAAGTGACGGAATCGCTCCGGGTCGACAGCGGCCGACGGGAAAATACACAGGGTCGGGGGCCGCAGGGGGCCACGGGGGGGGGGGGGTAGCTGGAGGCTGCAGGGGGCCGGCGGCGGCGGCGATATGACCCCAGCAACGGGCTCGGGTCTGGTCAGAGCCCTGGATCTTTAATGATGCAGCCGCTGCCCGAGACAGCGAAGTTGTAAAAAAACAAAAACGAAACCAAAATAAAGCAAAGGAGGTCAAAGGTCGGGGGTCCTCTCCATGATCTGGATCCAGAAACGACGGTTTTCCGGTGAAATGATCCACTTAGTCAAACCGAACACGCCGCCGCAGTTAGTTGGGCACTACACACTCGGGTGTGTGAGTGTGTGTGTTGGCAAATGACTGGACTTTTACGGGGGGGGGGCTGTTTTCGTGGCAGAGGCCTTGATTTTCTTTCTCTGGTCCATCCAACCCGTCTCAAAATGGCATCTAAAAGCTTTTCGCCTTTGTTTTTTATTTTTGTTGTTGTTTACATCCCCTCTCCTTATTATTTGTCCACATACAGCACAAAGCCTCGGGATCCGCTACTCAGATAAATAAATGCGGGAAAAGGCTTCGACCGAGTCGAACTTGCGCTTGTCGGAAAAAGGAACGAAAATCCAAGTTTGGCTGCCACTGGCGAACAAAACAGCCTGATTAAAAAAAAAAGAAAGAAAAAGAAGCAAAGGCCTGGAACGAACCTTCGCGGGCGGACGACCCGGGGGGGGGTTAAACGCCGTCGCCTCCATCGGCCCAACGTGACACAACACGCCCTTCATCATTAACCCTGGGGTCAAAGGTTAAGTACGGTTCCTTCGTTTCTCCATAATTAGATTTGGTCCCCGTTAACTTTGGGGGGGGGGGTCCTTCGTTCCGCCTCCCGCCTCTATCGGTGCAAAAACGGGTGTAGCAGCTTAATACAGACTAGATTTGATTTCTCCCCCTCCCACCGCCAATATATATCACTGCCTTCCACTTGGACTTTCAATGAAAGACTGGATTTTCTGGGCAACGAGCCATTTCTATTTGCCGTCTTTAGCTTCGGCAGCGCTGGAACCAACAGTCTGTCACGGTCCAGTGGTCCAGCGTTTCTACGGCCTTTTGTTGTTGTTGTTGTCGACGTTTGTTTTGTCCATAAGAATCCGTGTATGTTTGCGGTCGTAAGGCCGGCGTGACCCGGCCCGGGCGGCGGCGGCGGCAGCGGCAGCAGCATTTCCTTTATTCCGGCTCATCTTGTTCATCTATTCTTTCTGTCACTGTACCGTCACCGAGTCCGGTGCTGACCCCCCCCCCCAAACCGCCCCCCCCCCCGACATACACAGACAACTGAAACTCTGCACCATTATGCACTGAGCTGCAACTACACCACTGAGGTGCCACTTTCCAACACGTTCCCTCACCTCTTATTTCCATTTTCTTTTCTTTTTTTCCTGTTTCAGTTGAATAATTTTTTGAATTTTATGAAAATAAGGCCTTTTTTTTTTTTTTTTAGAGCTTTCCGTTTATTCCCTCTGCAATTTTAACCCTGATGAAAAAGAAAGGAATAACAAAATTAAAATATCATGAAGGACATCGGAGAGATGTGGCCTCCGCTCAAAGCCAGTTGCACAACTTGTCCTCGTAACCATGGAGACAGATTCATAAAACGCATCGGAGGTTCGCGCCCTTGATATTTTTAATTCCTCCAAAAAAAACAAAAACCCTAAACGGTGCTGCGTCGACGGATGCGGATCCATCGTACTTAAATAGCGGCTCAAACGCTCAAAAGACATCTTTTATTTTCTTACTGGTGTTTAGTGCATGTAAATACAAACAAACAAACAAACAAACAAACAAACATCACACGTGCTGGTCTGATCTTTAACCGTTAAAAAAATAGCTAAATTTATATCAAACTTTGAAGAAATGATAATAACTTTGTCACTTCGGCTGAACGACCCCCCCCCCCCGACCGCGGACGGACGCCATCGGTTTAGATTCCATCACATTCCAGCAGGCGGCGCTGTCGTCCCTGCAAATGGGGGGGGGGGGTTATGATGAATAGCCCCATTTGCAAGCGACTGCACTCAACCGACATTAGCCCCCCAGCGCGAACACACAAGCACCACCGAGTGTATCCGTGACGCGGGGTGAGGGCAGCACCGAGCGGGTTTCATTGACGTTTAACCACGTTTATTTACGTTTAGCGTCCTCATTCGCGTTTTTCGTTATCGATCAGACGTGCCACTGTCGACCTCCCTCGCTCGCCCGTCCTCCCTCTTTTCATTTTTTCCGTAATTTCCCTCTGAATTCTTTCTCCTGTATATCAAAAAACAACAACCCTCCTTAATATGCACTTACGCCTCCGTTCTTCGCAACGGTCATCTTCCGCCGCTCTGACTTTTATCATCTTTTATTTTTCCTCCTCCTCCTCCTCCTCCTCCATCGCCCTTCCTCGCCGAAGAGGAGCGAACGAGGTCGACTCTAATTCTCAGTGCAGGGGTTTTTTTTTTTTTATTTATTTTTTTTTTCGCAGTGGTTATTACCGTATGATTATTAGTGACGGACAATTGGCCTCAAAGATGTTTCATTATGAACGAGCTCGCCGGGATCTCGTTAGCACTCTCGGCGCAGCCCCCCCCCCCCGTTCCCCGCTCAGGGGAATTACATCTGGATCACCGGGTCTGGCGTTAACAAGGAAACGTCGAAGGAACGTGAAGGTTTCGACGGACAGAAGGAGAAATGAGTAACCTCCAGGAGGGTCAGAGGTTCTCAGCTCGCATAAATAAATAATAGGATCAGTTGGATCTAAACGCCATCGCATTAACTTACACTACGGCCTGGTTGTGGTTGTTTTTACCTGCTCTGCGACTGTTTGGCGAAGAGACCGCGGCCCCCTCACGCCCGGGGGGCAGGATGGGGGTGGGGGTGGGGGGGGCATTATGTTTTTCTTTCTTGCCTGACAGCGGCATCCATCAAAAAAAAAAAAAAAGAAAAGTAATTTCGTTTCTTTTGGGCTGTTGATAAAGCCGCCGACTCGCAGCAGCCCCCCCCCGCGGGATCGATAGCAGCTCCACCAGAAAGGCCCGGCAGAGCAGAGCGGCGGCGGCGGTGACTCCCTCCCTCCGGGGGGCTGCCCTCACCCCGCGTCACGGATACACTCGCGCTAACCACATGACGCCCGGAGAGTCGCGGGAGCCACTGGCGGATGTTATCGCGCTTGCATTTTAAAACGCTTTAACACAATATACGGTGCAGTACAATCCTGCCTGAGGAAGTTCGATCTGTCCTTTTTCTATATATAAAACTCTACAGAGCATTTCCTTTGCATCGGGGCCGTTAGCGATTAAGGCTAATTACCGCCGGCATGTCGACATGTCAAGGCCACAACATCTCACTCACCGCGGTTAGTTCTGCAACCAAGTCATAGCACAACATCAAAAGCGTAGCGCCAAAAAGAGAAACAACAACAACAACAACAACAACAACGACTCCCTCCTCCCTGACGTCCTCGACCCCAGTTTTTCGAGACCCTCGGCTCAACGTTCGCTCTGATTGAAGTCGCCTCAGTCCCTCACGCTTCGCGAAGCGCTGCCATCGCCCCTGGGCCGCTGCACGACGAGGCAAACGGAACGGGCCATTCCCCCGTGACAGATTTCAGCGCCCGCGGACGAACTGACCCGAGGGGAGCCACAACCTCTGGAAATTTTTTTTTTTTTTTTTTTTTTATTTCTTACTGAGTCGCAAAACAAATCCGCAAGGTCACGCCCAGTTTGCACCGGACACCGCCGGGCTTCCAGGCTGTCGACGACACCCCGGGCTCCGTGGACTCGCGCCCGTCGATGGCGGCTGCGGTAATTATTTCGCCGACAATGAAGAACGCTCATTAGCCGCGGACCCCGACGGCGTGTCCGGCACACGCAATTTCCTTGTGGCGACGAAACAAAAATAAATCCGCGGTTGATGCTCATCCCACCGAAGCCTTTTCCGCGCCGCGTCTTGAAGCCTCACTGCTCGACACAGTGGTTTCGCAATCCTCTATAAAAATAAATAAATAAAAACCTCCCACACGTTTTCTCTGAATTGTTTTCCAGTTCAGCAGATAGAAAACAATCCCACTGGTCTGGGATCTCCATGCCCCCTCTCCCACCTTTGCCACTACACCTCCTCCTCCTCCTCCTCCTCCTCCTCCTCCTCCTCCTTTCTCGTTTCCACATTTCCAGCACATCAGCCACTGAGGAACACTCAGAACCCCGGGGGTCGGCGGTTCTCCGCTTGATGCCCCCTCATCGGAGGGAAGTGGGGTCGGGCTTTGCTGACCAGCTGCTGGATTGAGGCCGTGGCTGCAACTCTGAGCCCGAGACCAGGAAGTTACCAGGGCGGGTTTAGCAAAGCAGACGACCCCACTCGGCGGCAAGCGAGAGGAGCGGCGCGAAATGAGCGCCGTCACGGACGCCGCACGGACGCCGTCACGGCAGAACGACCGCCGCTGCTGAGCCTGATACGCGTGGAGAAATGATGCAGGAACAAACAAAAACAAAACAGGAGACAGTTCTTGTGCTTTTCACCAGAAGCCCTGACCACTAACCAGCTCACCTGGTGAGAAAAGACTCCGTCGCTCACGTTTTATCAGGAGGCGCCGCTGCGGAGACGAAAGGGGCCGAGTGCCATTAATAAAACAGCAGCGCGGCTTTGATTTAAATATTTACTTATCTCCACGTTTCGCCCTCACGACAGGAGGAACGCGAAGCCTCGAGGGGCGACGGCGGGAGCGGCGGCGGAAAACTCCCGTGGTAAGTGTGTGTGAGTGTGTGCATGCGTGTGCGCGTCCGCCACGGGTCCGGTCAGGGAGATGGCGGCCCACTTTCGGCAGCCGATGACAGCGGGAAAAATAGAACGCTTGATTACCCCCGACGCCGCTCGCACGCCGCTGCTGCCAGGTTACTGGGCCTCTATACACCAGTGGTCAAATATAGAAGGACACAATCATGATCTAGTTTTAAAGTCTCCTCTGAAGCGACGAGTCCTCTGATTAATTAACTATACACAGTGCGGTCGGGGGTGGAGTCACCTAAAAACTCGTCAGAAACAAACAAACAAACAAACAAACATTAACGCGTGGGCAGCGGTTCACGTACATATTAACGACACTCTTCTTTTAAAAGTTGTGAAAACTTTGATCGGGGGGGGCGGAGCTTGGCAGGCGGCCACTTGGATCTACAGCCGGTCCCGTCATTGAGCATCCCGCCACTGCAACCCCCCCCTCCCCATGGCCGCTGCATCGGTGGCGTTACCGAGCTACGCTAATTACCCCGTCGTCCATCAGGTGGGCAAATGCCCTCACCAGGGACAACGATAACTCGACGGCTGAATATTGAATTTTAGACTTTAAAACGGAGCCCCCCCCCCCATCTCTGCTGCGGCGGCGGACTTCCTGCCTCGCCGCTCCCCGAGGTCTTTCCCACTGAACTCAGGCGGCGCTAATGTTTATTCTCCTTTAATTGCCCAGCTTATCATTCTTCCTTTTGTTTACACACTTTCCAAAAGATCTAAATCTTTTCCTCCCTATTTATTTATTTATTTATTTATATTTTTTTACCCCTGGGGGGGGGGGCAGAGGCAGTGGAGCTGAACCTTTAAAGGTTCGGTGTAATCTACTGTTTTGTTTTGTTTTTTAAACATAAATACTTTAAAAAGGTAGAATAAGTAAAACAAACAAATGCACACACACACACACACACACACACACACACACGGTCTCGGATGTGAAGCCCTGATACGTGTCATGCGTGAACGAATGTCACATGACCGAATGTCACGCCAGTGATGTGGCTCCGGGGACAGGAAGTGGGTGAACCCCTTGCCAACAGGAGGCTGGGTATCATCGCACTAATTTCCGAGAAAAAAACAAACCGCGGCTCGAAGTCCGTCGGCTCCGACGCGATCCGATCGGCTTCGGTCGCCGACCGCTCCGACGACGGTTTCGAACAAGCTCGTGAAAAAACAGACGAACAGTGGCGGAGGAAGCGGAAGTATAGACGCTCACGGCGGCGAGGGTCAAACGCGGAAGCATAAATTAAGCACGGCTGTGCCGAGGCGGATCCTCGCAGCGCCGACGGCACGGCTGCGGCCTCTTGGTCCTGTTTAATATAAGGAAACATTAAACAAAAGTCGCCTGATATTAGAAAAAAGAAAAAAAAAAAAGTTACCTGAAACACCGAAGCAAAATTTGAAAAACTTTGCATTTTTTGAGGCGAGCACGCGCCCGCCGAGAGAGAGAATATCTGGGGGTCAGAGGTGTGACGGTGTGGAATTTTAAATAATTTAAAAAAAAAAAAAATGGAAAGGGAGGCGAGGTGCGGCGCGCGACGTGCCGCCAGGCCGCCACGGCGCGAGCGCAGCAGCATCGTAGGCGGGGAGCAAAAAGGCAGGGGGCACATGGACATTAAGCCACACACTGTTTGTGCGGGTTAAACAAGATAACTCGATATTGAAAAGCTTGTGTCTGAACACGAGGGTTTTCCTTCGGTCTAACTTCGATATTCGCTGCCGCGCTCGCCGCCTTAATCAGACTGGAAAACATGAGGGTTACTCATGTTGGGGGGGGGGGTGCAGCCTCGCAGCCAGAAGAATTTTGGCCCAACAATCGCTGCGTAAGTAAAGCAGATTCGCCCAAATGATTTTTGGGGACTTTTTCCCCGCTCTTTTCCCGTTGCCGAGCGAGTGCGATATAATTGCTGCAGGCCGGTGTTTCCCGGGGCCCGACGCTTCCTTGTTGTCGCAATTAATCACTTAAGCGAACTCGGAGAGATTTTTTGGAGCAGAACTAATGGTTGCACAACGGCGGCATTGAATTTTCATTCCATTTGGAGAGCTGGCATTTCCCTTATTCTGACAGACTGTAATTACAGCATATTCCATTTCATCTACCAGAAAAGGCATCAAAATAACGGGGGTGCGCACATACACACACACACACACACACACACACCCAGAGTGAAGTGCTTGATTGTTGCTACCCTGGATACGTTCTAGGCTCTGGGAGAGGAGCTGCTGCATCTGATCCGTGTTTTATTTTATTTTATTTTCCCGCCACGCGTACGTCTATGTGCATCGCTTGCGTCACCGTCCGGCAACGGCTGAGAACCGCGGGCGAAACGAGCGAAACGGGCGACGGAGGGAGACGGAGGGAGACAGAGGGAGGCGATTAGGCTGCGACCGGCGTGAAAAGAGGAAAAACCGTGGTGAGTTCAGGGGGCACAGGATGTTCCGCCGCCGACATGGAAAGCAAACACCTTGATGGCACTTCGCCCAGGGATAACGATCATGGCGACGACTCATTATCGTTGACATTGCCGAGGTTAGTGTTGCACAGCGAACCGATCGATGTGTTTCCTTCCTTCTCTCTCCCCACACGATTTTTCAGGAAAAAATAAAATAATATGAAATAATAATAATAATTTTGTCAAGCTTTTAGTTTCTTTTTTGTGATCGTGCTCCACGACAGTCAGATAGTCAGACAGTCAGACAGTCAGTCAGTCTGACAGACAGTCAGACAGACAGTCAGACAGTTGTTTGTTTGTTTGTTTGTTTTCTCCACAGGGCAAGAGGCCGCACCGACCGGATGCACCCTCAAGAGCCGGACCAGCGAACCACCGTTTTGCGGACGGCGAGCCCCTGAAGCGATTCGGGTTCCCGATGTCTTTTCCAGGAGAACCGGCGCAGAAGGGCGTCGCGGCCGTTCGGCAACCCGGAGGAGGCGGGTCCACGAACCGTTGGCCCGAGGCCACGTGGATCTACCTCGGTCTCGGCCATTAAACGCCAGGCCGTCCTCTACTCGTACACACACCGAAATATAGATATCACACACATACGCTTTTATTGTTTTTTTAACGTGGGATATTTGAGTCCGGAGATTGACACGGTCGAGGCAGAAAACTTCGCCTTTGGCACAAAACAAGTCAAAAGCCAAACAAATCCACAGTAAGTTTTCAGATTGTTAAAACTTTTTAAAAAATTTATCTTAGATAAACATATTTTTAATTAAATCATGCTTCGATTTCTAGCAAAATAACCCAATACTGTAAAAAGGGCCACATAATGTATGTTTTGTGGATGTAGAAAAATGTAATTAGGACAGAATATATAAAAATGAGTGAAGCTTTGGCAGCTGAAAATTTTTTAAGGTAGAAAAAGAAAATAATATTGAATGAATACCCTCCATCTTCGGGAACCTACCTGAGCGTCTGGCGCTAACATAATTTATTATGCACTCGGAGCCCTATGGTGCAGATGCTCGCTGAGGCTTCTCTGACTTTATCGACTCCTTGAGCCCACAGAGACTCGGTTTTACAGGCCTCATCCTACTCAACTTTTTGATTAGAAACGTAAATCGGACTCTTATTCAGCACGTTTTAAATACTGCAAGACAGAGGCGGAATTTTAATGGGCACAGACGAAAGCGAGAGTCCACTTATTCAGGTACGGAAAAACCCACTGCGGTCCCCCGGTTATCTACTACAAAAAAAAATAAACCTGTGAAAAGCCACTCGATCACACTTCAGCCTCCGTCTGTTCCTGTAGCGGCTGTAACCGGTAAACAGGACCTCGGAGCCGCAGGGATTAGTGGCCCCGTGGTGTAGGTGCACGGCACCGAAACCTACGAAGCTGCCCCCCCCACCGGGGAGCTGGCAGCGGGAGGCGGCCAGAGGCCCGACAACAACACCCCCCCCCCCCAGGCATTTCTGAGCAAAACAGCGCTTTCCCACCTCCGCACGAACGAGCAACACCGAAAGCGATGGAGCCTTTGCTTACGTCCGTGGCGATGACATAATTTCACATTCACTGACACGGTGGAAGTTATAACGACAGCTTGGTGGCTGGTGGTTACACGAACCGTCAATCGGAGCCTGGTGACCGAGGTAAACGGCAGCGCCATCTTTCTGCGTTGCACCGCGGTGCAGAAATGGAAAGGCGGCATCGGGCCGGGCTCACATGTTGATTTAACCCAAAAAAAAGCCCCGATACAGGGCACACGAGGACACTCAAGACAGGAAATCCTCCCGTCTGTTTACTGAGCTTTTTTTTTTATCCACACTCCCACACATTTGCGCCTGGCGGCGTAAAGACGAATGGCGGGAACATCCTGACTGACTTACTTTGTATTTTTAACCGAGCACATTTCCACAAAAGCTATCCAACCTATTAGGGATGAAGGGAACATTAGGATGAAGAATTTCTGTTAAGTTGCACTAGTTGGTGTCCGCATGCGTTTTTTTCCTCCCGCCGACTATAAAGGCCACGAAAATGTAACTTTTTAAGTGTCTCGACCTCGTTTCCCTTAATTGTGCGTTAGCGGGTCTTTAGCGGGTCAAACAGAATCTCAGCTAAACGTTTAAAAAGGGGGGGGGGCATACGTTAAACTAATGTTTCACAGATCGACAGGATGTAATCGCCTCCCTATATGATACAAGACATAATTGGATGTCTGTAGAGGTTGACAGAAGCCAGTGCACCTTGTGGTGGGGGGTGGGGGGGCATGGCAGGTGGTATTTTGGGCCCAATTACCCATATGGTCGGGACAAGTGACCTTTCTGCGTCGGTGTGGCGGCGGCGGCAGCTACCAGCCATCAAAGATGGTTCATTGAAGTGTTTATTCTTAGCCTTTTCCCTCTGTAAAAAAAAAAGGTTAGAAGCCCCCCCCCCCCCCCGCGGTGAAGTAAGAGAGAGCAGATGGTCGATGAGCCGGATTCATCATTTCGTCATTCTCTCTCTCTCTCTTTTTTCTTTTTTATCCCGGATAAAATATCAGTGTGCCGTCATCCGCCCGCGACGCAGTTATGATCCCACTCTTTTTGTTCTATTCCAAACCAGACTTTATTGCTGCGTTTTAATTCTGTGGTGGTTCATCAGGGTTTCAGAGGCAATTACCCGGCAACGGGACACTCATCCTAAATTTGAACCAAGCTACTTTTCATTAAATAGCATATGGTCTCCTGCGGCCAGTAAAATACCCTGACATGAAACTACCCAGACAGTCTCGCTGCTGCAGCTTTATTTTGGCTCCTGGCTTTTAGGTTAGGAAAACGACGTTATCTCATACGCTGTCCAGATCAAAACAAGTCTTCCGGATTATGCAAAAAAAACAAGACAAAAGAACAAACAACAACAACAAAAACTGTGTGTCCGTGCGCCTAAGAGAAACATGTGGAAGCGTTTGTATATATATATATACACACACATTTGCAGTAGGAAGTGATGTTTGACAGTAACATGCATGACTTTCCGGCGATGAGGAAGTCTTATACAGATTTTTAAATTTGGGAAAACAGAGAACCTGTAATTGGATCAATACTGGATGTCGGCACTTACCGAGTATTTAGGTCTCTGACAGTGAGCGAGTAGTCAGAGACGCCTTTACATTACTACAGGCTTCCAGGCTACAAGCACTTTAGAGCCCCCCCCAAGCGATGTGTTCATGGACATGAGTTTATGTTGCGTTGGGTTTTAAATCGCTACAGATGCTAGTTGGTACATGGTCTTTGCCTGGGGTGGAGGGAGCATTGGGAAATTGCAATTGGGTAAAAGCTCTGTCACTTGGAGGAAGTTTAACTTAGGTCCAAGTGAGATCGCTTGTATGAAAACGTGCTCAGAGAAAAAGCACCAAAGCAAGTCTGTTAGAATGTTTGGAATAAAAATGGAATATGGTGGTGATGGTAATAATAACACCTGATAAAACTAAACCAGTACCAGCATCAGCATCTGCAGGCTTCCAGGCATATTTTCATTGGTATTTCGATGCTCGAAGGCCACCAGCAAATTCCATCCAGGCCCGTTTCAGGCTGAGCACACAACAGGTATATTTACAAAAGTGTGTGGACGCCGCAGCGGGAACACGATCAGGCTGCATGAATCAAACAGGCTGGCACTTCTTTATACGGCTGACGGCAGGATAAAGCATCAGAGGCGGCAGAGACGCGTGAACAAACGTGGCTCCAGGTAGCTGAGGACGGCGAACATGGACAGCACTTCACAGCACACACATGGACGGTTGGACAGCGCGGCGTTCGCCGGCGACCTCCCCCTGCAGAGCGTCGCCCCGCGAGCGGGTTTAACCACTGGCCTTTCGCGGTTCGCCACGCCCCCGCAGGATCAAAAGATCAAAACCCGTCGACGGCCCCAGTGCTGACGGATAAGATCATCGGAAAAAAAAGCCCCAACGGCGACGAGGGAATTTACGATAAAGAGCAACGGCCCCTTTCGTGGAGCGGTCGAATCATTGCCGCTGTCTGGGGCTTCCCATGCGTCTGCCTCTAAAACAGGGCCTGTATTCAGTTTATCACGCTAAACGAGGACATAATAAACATCACAGCCCCATTTTAACTGAGCTGAAGAGTCTTTCGGTTCCCCGGTGAGATTCCCGACAGCCTGTGACGCTTCCACGCTCTCATCCTCCCGTCGCGGCTCAGGACGCCGCGACCAGACGTGAGGAGATAATTGGAAATGGGAAAAAAAAAACCTGAGCCAGGAAAAAAAACTTTCCACGCTCGGTCCAATATTTTTCCGTGATTATGAATGAATGAACACCAGAGCCGGACTGAGCTCAACAGACGTTAAGACTCTTTTCTCCTCTAACGTCCCACATTAATTTTTTTTCATGTGCATCGCATATTCATGATAGTACTCAGTAAGAAATAATTCCTGCGCTTATTCACACTATATCCTTAGCCTGTCTGTAGTTAATGGAAATAATTGGCAGCCCTGAATTTTAACTATTAAATTAAATAAAAGGAAAATTAACCAATTTTTTTTCATAAAAGAAAATTTAATCAAATGTCCAAAGTTACGGAACAACAACAACAAAAATGTCTCATATGATGAGACAAAAAAAATACAGACATAAATTGTTCACTCAACACAATTACTGGCATCTTTTGATTAATTTAAATTTGACCTTCTGGCAAAATGAATAGAAAATAGACAAAGCAGAGAGAAGGCTGATTGTTTCAAGAATCTTTTTTTTTCTTTAGTAACCGGGAAGACGAGAAAGCATCAGAAAAGCTTCTATCAGAAGGACATAATCCAGACGGCTGCAAGGCCGTCGCCACAGATCTCGAAGCTGTGAACTGTTTAAATTAAGTTCATAATGTTATCAAGGAGTTTCGAGGTCACAAAGCCGCCGAGAGGAGTCAAAAAAAAAAAAAAAAGAAGCACCAAACGAGACAAGTAAAGCGCTTCAGTCTGATCTGGATCATTCTGGATTGGTGGCTTCAGCCTGGACTGTACGATTAACACCAAACCGAGCAGGGCTCCATGGGCGAAGGCCAGTGAGGACACCGCTGTTAAAAGACAGGCAGGAGTGATGTCTGCCAAAGCTTTCACGGCTGAGCCGCAGTCTCTCTGGGATAATGTTCCACGGAGGGAAGAAACCAAAGCAGAGCTCTTCGGGAACGCGGAGAACCGGCTTGTTCCTAGGCGACGGGGCCGCCCTGCTGCCATCAATCCGCTCTGACGGAACCAGAAGATTCCCGAAGCGTTATCGAGCAAAATGCGTCACCGGGCGTCAGAAAACCGGGTTTCAGCAGGTTAATAATCTCACATCCAGCAGCACGGAGGAAGGACGGAAAAGGAGAAGAGGGACCGAGTCCTGAACCGAATCTGCTTTTAATTCTGAAGATATTCCAACTTCCGCGCTTAAAATTCCAGGGTTGCCGGCAATTTCAACCAGGACTGTAGGCAGGGGCGGGCGCATGCTGCGTGACGATGAAGAGGGGTTGGACGGGGGGTGAAGCTCGAGCCCCGGTAAGCCCCAGACGACGGCCCACGGTACAACATCACTTTCAACAGCGATGGGGGACAGCTCAGGCTCAAACTCATGGAGCCATGACGCCTTCCATATCCCAAGCCCCTGTGATTGGAGGCCTATAGGCCTGGACTCAGCCTGGTAGAACTTCATTTTCTGCACTTAATTAAACCATCTGGAACTGGAGGAGGAAGAAGTCTGGACGGGGCCGTAAGTGTTTAGTTATTCCAAGCAGCTGATGATCTTCAAGAAGAGGATCGCGCGACGTAAACTACACGTCTGAGGTCGCTGTGTTTAAGGCCCAGGCAGCAGGTCGCCGTCGGTAGCCCCCGATCCCAACGCCGCATCCGGGTGTCACCGGGCCCCCGTTACCGAGCCCTCGTAAATACGTGAACGTGGGAGGCTCAGGGGGCAACGGGGGCAACGAGTGGAGAGGCTGCAGACCGGGCTGTAAGGGTCCCAGACTCCCACCGCCCCAGCCCTCATTTTAGAAGCGCTGGCTAAAGGTTAATGCCGCGCTACCTGCAGGGGGTTGGGGGTTGGGGGGGTAGAGCGGGTAGATCAAAGCTTTTAGGCAGCGCACAACTGTGGATTTAAAATTCATACGCAGCATGGTTGGAAAAAAAAATCACATCTGATCAAACCGGCCTTGGCAGGATGGGAACAAAGGAACTAATGCTTTTACCCCTGAAATGTCTTTGGGACACGTAAACACTACGTTCATAAACACAGAAATTAAACGTGTTGTTCCCAAAACTTAGACGCTAATGCAACATATAGTTTACTCTGGAAAAAATCCCTTCATCCATTTAACTGTGTATCAATTACACAGCTTTGGGATATGGGTATATTAAAGTAGCACTCGAGTACTTGCCTGCTGTTCTTTTTGTTGCTGTTTAAGAAAACACACATTCATCATAAATTCTCTCGTGTACTCGTCAGGACAAGGAAGTAACAAGAAATTATGCTCCTCATAGAAATGAGGTGAATTTCTTTTAAGTTCCGTATCAGCCTCTTCAAGAAAAAGTGTCATATGTAGGATGAAGGACAAAGGCAGCGAGTCGTGTTTAGGTTAATGGGGTTAACGTCCGCTGCGTCCCCAGTCACGCCGGCGCCTTCTCCCCGGACCCGGTTGCCCAAAACCGCCTGTCCCCGCTTTCCCCCGGCGCCGGCGGTCTCTCCAGATCCGGCCGACCCCTAATCACTAACTGCCCCCCATCTACCTAGGCAGGGCCCCTGTCGGCGTGTCCAGGCCCCAACCCCCCCTCGGCATCTCGTCCACGGATACTTCGCCAAGCATCGACAAGGAGGAGGAGGAGGAGCCGGGGGTGGGTCGATCGATCCCGCCGTCGCCTCGGGTGGCGGCTGCCGCCACCGCCGTCCCCACCCCGCCAGTCGAGCCTCACCTTTGACCTGGCCGCCAGAACCGGGTCGTCCACACAGATATAAAAACAGCTGAGCTCGCCTAATGGCGCAGCAGGTGCTGCTCCCGTTCGCAGATGATATCCGGGGACGTTCGTGCCCCGATTTCAAAGACACACTGACGTAAACGAGGCAGGCGATGCTGTTGCCTTTCTCAACATTTTGCGGAGCAGGTTATTTTGTTTTGAGGTTTTTTTTTTGGGGGGGGGCAGGCTCCACAGTCCCGGAGGCCTGACGAGGCACTTTGTTAATTCTGCAAACGCCTTCATCCTTGATGGAACTGTCAAAGCACAAACTATGCCAAAGGAGGTGTGGCCGTGATGAAAAAGAATACTTAACAACTGCCTTCCCTCTGCTCTTTGCTGCTGGTAATCAATGCCCCCCCCCAAAAAAAAATGCATAAACGAAGCACCGTCCTCAATCGAGGAGGTTAAATAAGGAAAGATCCAATCCAATCGTTTTTCTTTTAGAAACCACCACCGCTAGCGGCCCTCGGGTTCGATGGATGATGACACGTTCGCAGCCTTGCACCTGCCCCCCCCCCAGCAACATCTGCACAAAGCTGCAGTAGAGCTCAGGGCAGAACAAGGATGTATCAGCCAAGCTGTCTCTAATTTATGAGGCGATACATGAATCTGTCGCAAAAAGCCCATCACCATTTCAGTGTCGCCGCATAAACGATGATTTGAGAAAAATTTTGGACGGCGGCTGGCAGAAGCAAAGAATCCATAAATAAATATTTCCCTGCATATTTACCTATATTCACGATATTTTTTTTTTGCATCCCTCCGTCTTTATGGTTCACTCACAACAGCGACTTCTTCACAAGTTGCAAACAAGTTGATCTAGGACCGAATACAATGGTGTATTTTCTCATTTTGTTGGGAGGTGTGACATCAGCCCGCGGCGTAGCGTCCATCGCCATGGTATCGAAGCGCTCCAGTCTCAGCTCAACAGAAAAATACACCGTCGGTCAAAAAGGTCTTTGATGGCGACCTGGCGTTTCTGACAACGATTCCGAGGAGACCGCTCAGTAGAGAAAAATCAATAGATAAATAAAAACAAAGCACTGGTCATTTGCGGAAATGTTCCCCGTCGACCTGGCAGGCGGCCTCCAGCGCGGGAACAATGGCCCGTGCTCTCTCTCCGTGGTGGGAGGGCGGGACCGACACGACAAGCACCCGGCACCGCCGCCCGCCCCGGTCGGTGCGGTGGAATCGGAGGAAGAGCATGACAGCGTCCGCTCGGCGCCGCCCGCTCGGCGCCGCTCGCCGCCATTCGCCGCCAATACGAAGAAATAAGTCTGATAATTGAATTCATCTACATTCGTCTTTGAAACTCCCCGAGATATAAACTCAAATGAAAAAAAAATAAAGGTTGCCAGTGAAAAAACAACCTGTTCTGAAGAAGAGAGGCGAGCAAGGCCACGGTGTTTACGACATTCACCCACAGTCCGGGCTCCGATTTTTTTTATTATTATTATTGTTTATTTATTTTATTTTATTTATTTACTTATTTTATTTTGACCCGATCAGTGGAGCCACTTCGCTTCTCTTAGGCCTGGACGGGCACGAGGACGTCGGTTCTCTTTGATTGACAAAAAAAAAGATTGAGAAAATAAAACGTTTTCCTTCTCAATTGTTGCTTTTTGTTAATAGAGATTTTTTTTTTCTCCTGCATCCACCTGGGAAAAGCCCTTTTCCCGGTAAAGGCCTTTTCCCGGGTCGGCTCCCGTTTCCTCGCCGCCGGAGAGCGATGCCTGGGACCGCGGGACCGCCGGAGGGGGGATGGCGGCCTCCCCCCCCAGCGGCCGTCCACCGTTTCAGGGGTCCGGCGCATCCGAGGAACTTGGCGAGTTACGTCCACGGACATCGTTTAAATTGAAGCAGATTTTTTCATTCTGGCATCAGCGGTTTATGTCGCGTCTCAGGAGCGTGGAGGGAAAAAAAAACGAGAAAACGAAGCTGTCGGTTCCCGCAGGTCGTCGGAGTGTGTGTGTGTGTGTGTGTGTGTGTGTGTGTGTGTGTGTGTGTGTGTGTGCGAGGGCCGAAAACGAACTGCACTCAACGGGTCCAACTGAGAAGAAAAAAATGAATGAACGTTCACGCACCAAACAGACACACACACGCACTCACAAACACACACACACACACACACAAACACACACACAAAGCCACGCGCTCACACACACACACTCTCACACACACACACACTCTCACACACACACACACACACACACACACAGCGCTGTACTTAAAGCTCAGAGATGACAGATTCTCTAATCTCCCACAAAGGTCAAGAGGCTGCTGCTGCCGCTCGTCTCACACTCGACTGTCTCGGGATGAAACGACACTGTTCGCGTCGGCCGAGTTAATCGCGGCATCGCTTGAGCCGCGCGTCGCAGCGCGTCCAGCTTTTCAAGACGAACGCCTCCGTCCATTTACGTGTTTTTCCTCTCGCCAGATCGTACCGCAGAGGAAAGAGACGAGTCGTTCACCGATCGATCGATCGATCGCTCCGCCGCTTCGGTCTCTCCTCCACGTTTCCTTTTTTTTTTTTCTTTCGCCTTTATTCTTTATAACTCTCATTTCTTTTTGACCAGATTAGGATCGTCCGGGGTCACGTCGGAGAAAAACCACACAAGTCGAGATTAAAAAAGAAGAAGAAAGAAAAAAAAAGGCTGGAACAAATGGGAGATGACTCAGGAGCCGACTGGGTAATTGGGCTTTATCCTCCCGTTTTTATCGGGCCTTGTTGTTGGATTACAGCTATACAGCACACGCATACGCGGCGGGGTGGCGGCGGCGGGGGGGATGGGGCATTAGCAGATTTTGAGAAAACCGATTAGCCGTGGGAGAACGAGATCGGTCTCGGCGTCTCATCACGCCGTCTCATCACGCCATCTTCTGCTGGAGGAAAAACATGGACCCCTCCCCACCACCACTCTTAGCGAACCCGTTATCGTGGTGTCACACGTGGACGTCAATGCTGGACGTCAACGCTGGACGCCGCCAAGCACCAGCCCGTCCTTCCGGGTCTCACGCTCGACTTCCAGCCCGACCTCTTTTCTGATTTTGGGATCCTTCCGCCGGCCCGCTGGGAACAGACCGCACGTGTCACGGTGCCACTTCGGAATTAACCACGATTCCCATCCAGGCAGCACAATCGGAGCCAGCACGGCTGTTAACAGTGTTTTTTACAACAGCGGCGCTCCGTAGCCTTGAGGCATTAAGCTAGCTACTCAGACCGAGGCTACTCTGGTCGTTCTGGCTCCTTCAGAGAAACCGTTAATAAATAATAACGATAAAACCAGCATCAATTATGTGACTCCTGAAATACCACATGTGCTTTTATATCAGACTTAATACTTCACTCTATTCACTCTATTGTTCTCGGAGGCCGACCAAAGCCATTTACTGGTCCCTCCGTAACCGCAACTGATGCACGGGTCCGGCGCCGTCCGCGGTGACCTCGGCGACGGAGAGGGGCCCGCGCGGGGCGCGGTTAACCTTTCACGGCGGCACTAAGGGAGCGCTACGTGTGGATGAGCATTCAGATTCAACCGTTCACGTCATTAAGTACTGTCAATATGCAAGAGGGGAGGGAGTTCAACACGGGACACGAGTAATGTAAATATGTTCTCTTCCTTTTAACGTCCACATTTTTTTCCCCTGCATTTTGCTTTACAGCGCCTAATTCATTCTCATTTAAATGTAAATCAGTAGAACAAACAGAACTCCCCCGTTCGACTTGGCGATAAAACGAATGTGACCAAACAGCGGGGAGGGAACCACGGGAGGCGGCGGGGCCGCAAATGCCCCCGGGAGGCCGCGGGCAAGGGCGACGGTTGGCCGAGGACAGGTGCGACAGGCACGGAGGCACGGCCGACAGGAATGACAGGAACGATGAGAGCGGCCACGACGTCCTCGGGAAGATGAAAGCGTGACTCCGCTTCACGGATTAAGGAAAGAAGGGAAAAATTTTAAAAAACGAGGACAACAAAGACAGGAAAAGCTAGTCCGGGAAGAGCAGGGGAAACTCTGCAGGTCTGACCCAGGGCGACACTTTAACGGCGGGTGGGCTGGGGGGGGGTCAAGCCGGGAGACGAGCCGTGCGGTTCGGATAACTCTGACTCCACCCAGGTTTTTCCCAAGTACGTCCTTCCTCTTCACCGCCAGATAGCGACATGTTGTCATATCCGGAGCGATACAACGGCCTAGACTAGACTTCAGGTTCACCAACCACATGGTTTATTCCAGGCGCGATGGCGACACCGAGGTTCATGTTATCAGAACACGAGGACGAACCGATGACGTCCGGTCCCTAACGTTGCACCTGATATTTTGGTGTTTTCCATCTAAAAAAGTGTCTCAGGGAAACGTCCTTGTGAAAACAAAAACCCCAAACAATTTCTCACAGAGGAAATTTACAGAGGATTGTGCTTAATTTATATTATTCCACTATTATTTTATATTATTCCACTATTATTTTATATTATTCCACTATTCCACTTTGAATACGATTGTCTTCCATATCAGATCCTTCCATCTACGAAAGCTCGACATCTCTGAATCCTGCACAAAAAAAAATGAACTTTTAGTGATTCGAGCAAGACCCACCAATTATTTTTCGGTTTATTTTTAGTTATACTCGCCATTTACGTTGATTCGACAATTGGTTTCCGCTGCGAATTCCTGTTATCTGAGACACTCGACACAGACCCAGATCAATGAAGATACATTTGTCTTTAACGTGGCCGCAAATTCACTTTGGTGCAAAGTATGTAAATAATGGCTTTGTTTTCCCCCGTTCATTTGATGTTCTTCAGCTCGGCACTCGAAGACGCTCAAAGACTGTGCCTCTGAACCCCCCCACCCCAACCCCCCACCCTGACTTTGTCTGCAGGACTATTTCTTCTGAAACTCACATAAGGCGTCTTCAAAGGGCGATGGAATCCCACTTTCTGTTTCATTTTTCATGAATGGCGGATCTTTGTTGGTTGTACAACAAGTACAGTTACAAAAGAGCAGAGGAGCTATTATTGAAGGTTGCAAAACGCCGACAGGGACTCAAAAAAATCGCAAAAAAATAAAGAAATAAAAAGCAGCAAACAGCCATTAAAGGCGGACGAGATGGAGAGGGGTGTGGACAGGACGCCGCGCCGGCCTCTGACCGGTAGCCGACATTTATTCTGAGGTGAAGAGATAGAAACGGGACGAAGTCAAAGACGGGGGAAAAAAAACAGAAGCGGTTTCCCTCGCCGTCTCGCTTCGGACGCCGGTGGGTTTTTTGGAGGCGCAGAGCACGCGCTCTGTGAAGCGCGGGGGGGGCTACGTTGGTCCTGAAGCAAGCTGACGAGGAAACTAATCGCACGTTTAACCGCTGTCGACGTGTTTCCGATGGTGTTTGACATCAGTATTGTCATGTACTACGCCGGCGGCAGCGGCGGCGGTGGGGGGGCTGCTACTCAGAAACTGGCAGATCCTTTGAGAGAGACTATCAGAAAATAAAAGACAGAAAAAGAAAAACCTAATGCTGATGTCTCTGTGTTTTCTTTCAGATTTACTTTCATCATATTTTCCCACTTGAAACTGTTGTTTGGACGCATTCGCGTCAATGTATTAAAAAAAAACAAATTAAAAAAGAAGCGACACCGGAGCAGAGACACAAAGAGCATGAAGCAGCGAAACCCTGTTTAGTCTGAGCTCATTAAATATGCATTCGCTTTTGATTACTCTTCGTCGCGGGGGGGGGCAGGGACAGGTGCTCGCCCGTTACTGACAAACTGCTGTGGCAGTTACTGACAACGGCGAGATTCTACTAAGTATTCCATGGCGTGACCCTCCTGACAGCCCCCCCACCACCACCGCCACCTCACCCGCCCGCTCCACCTCTCCAAGCTCGGGCCCCGGGCATGCGTGAGAACACCGAGCGTTTGCCAAAACACAGAAGCGCGATCCCCCCTGTGCGTTCCGGGGCCGATCCGGGCCTCCGCGTCGACCAACTCGGACCCGATCGAACGCCGGTCCTGGAACGGACTTACGGCGGTCGGCGGCCTTCTCATGGGCGTCGGTTGGGGTTTCTGTACCGGCAGATACGGGACAACTCAGAAAAATAAGGTAAACAAATAAAATTAAATAAATGAATAAAGCTAAATAAGTAAATAAATAAAATTCATTTTTGGTAGCGGTATCCTGTCAGAACTATCTGCCTCCACCTCCGTGGACCAACAGTAAAAGCAGTGGAGCAGATATGAGCAGTTACACCCGTCTGGATGTCTAATGGAGGCATTCCGGGTTTTTGTGGGGTTTTTATTGTTTTTTTTGTCTTTTTATCGGAGCAAACAAAGGGATCCTCCCAATCAATCCCACCTCTCCGGGGAAAATCATGCGCACAAGCTTATTTATTGAGCAGAATCCAGGGTCTCAATGTCCCACAGACAATAGCTATTTGATTACTACTGTAGCCGCGTCCAACCCCAGACTCTCATCCCTCTTTATCACTGTAACGAGCGTCTGCACATTAACTTCCGAGCAAAAATGTCTTCTCTTTGAATAACGCCCCCCCCCCGTATTTGCCTCTGTTGCTCCCCGACGCCCCCCCCCCCCCCCAGCAGGATGCTGCCCAGCCTCCGCCGGCGAATTTCGGCCCTTGTGAAACGTCAGTTAAAATCAAAGCTGGAGCTTGAGAAAGAGTCTGGCATCAGTCTGTCAGTTTTTTCTTTTTATGGTCGTTGGGGGGGGGGGGGGTAAATAAAACATGGGAGAGATGACTCCATTGCCCTTTATCCTCCTCTCTCTCTGTCTGTCTGTCTGTCTGTCTCTCTGTCTGTCTGTCTCTCTCTCTCTTGCCCCCCCCCCGGAGCCAGGATGCGTTTTAGTCGCAGGAAGTACATCAGTCTTCAACAGGTCGCAGCTCCGAGGGCTCAGCCCCCGAGAAGCTATCGAATGTTTTCAGAACGAAAGGAACATTTATGCCACGAAAATGAAATGAAATCGCGCCTCGTGCCGGCGTCTCAGTGGTGATGCTCCCTCGTGTAAGGTCCTGGTTGCAGGGCGGCGGCGGCGGCGGCCGTCTCGCTTCAGGCGACGACACGACAGGCGGCCCCCCCCCCGCGACGACAGGCGGCGGAGACCGGTGGCCTCGCTTCAGGCTGTAGCCGTTACACGTCCTAACACTTCTGTCACATCGCTGTCATGGCGGCGGCGGCGGCGGGGGGGGGCGATTTCACCAGATAACCTTACACACATTCCATAAGGTCCAGACTGATTTATAAAATGGAGCAGTCCATCCAACTGGTTCCTGCCACATTCATCAGGATCCCGTCTTCAAAGGACAAGATCGTGTTATTTTTTACATTTTTCATATCATCGCCGAATCCGATGTCACGACAAGAACCTGACAACGTGTTAATCCCGTCACGCCACAATCTCCCGGCTCCCTCTACCTCGTCTCCAGCTCTCGGCCGCTCAAACCAATTTTATTCGGCCGCTGAGGATGAAAAAAAAAATAGGTCGCAAATACGCAGCTTCATCTTTCTTTTTCTTTTTTTTTTAGAAGTGTAGCTTTTAGCGAACATTGCTCAAACCAGTGGGCAAAACAAGGGGCGTTTGTATGGGACTATTTTCAACTGCGGACTGATTCACACGCCCGGGCGCCCTAGTTAGCATCGGCGACAGCCGGGCTCTGCGTGTCGGATGGAGCCAAGTCCACTGCTCTGCGGACACGAGGGGAAAGACGTTTTCACCTGGGGCCGCGAGGGCGTGTGACCGTGGCGGCGGCAGAGGCGGCACGTTCAGGTGCAGCCGGAGTAACCCGCGCTCGCCACAGACCTCGTCGCTGACACCCCTCGGCTGTAATCACTGCTCCAGCTTGTGGGAAATGCATCTCGTAGCGTCGGCGGGTGTCGGTTTTCACAACACAAATAAATAAATAAATAAATAAATAAATAAAGCAGGAGACGGCGGGCGGTGTGAACACGATGTGCAGCCGGGAGAAGGTGGCGTCCGGTGCCCTTCAGGACAACTCCGAAGGAAAACCTCCCCGACGTCCAACATGCAAAGTCGCCCGAGGAAACACGCTCGATCTAATATTTATGACGTGAAGAATTCCTGAGCTGAAGCTAATTTCATAACTCGGGATGCAAATATGAAAAAAAAAAAAAAGAAAACAAAAAACCTGAGGCTACTCGACTAATTGAATTGCAAATGCGTCCGTGTTACGCGGCCACGGGAGCCGGACGGACGTCAACAGGTCAGGACCGACTCACCAGAGGAAAATAAAAAATTTAATTGAATTTAAAAAAATTATAATAATAATTTTTCCATTTTTACAAGAAATCGCCGACCGAACGGAAACGTTCGGAGACGGCATCTCCAGCATCGCGGCGCCCTCTCTGGCCATCGCATGGATAACACCACCACCGGGAAAGACTCTCAGCTCAGCTACATTTTGACACAACCAGGGGTAGGGCGGCATCCTCCATTAAAAAACAACCCCAGAAACGGTCTCGACAGGATCAACCAGCCTCCTTTTCCTTTTTTACTATATTTCTCTCTTTCCATGTGCTGAGGAATCTGAACCAAACGCGACTCGACTGTCGAGGCGACCCCCGGCCGTCGCCTCCTCCCGCCGCCGGGCCCCCGGGAAGCAATCTGTCCCCCGGGGAACAGCCGCCGGGGCCCCACGGACGTGAGGAACAAATAATAATAAGAAGAAGATGACAACAGATAAATAAAAACAGGACAGACAGGCACAGGAGCAGCTCCTCCTATTCTACTGATATGCCCCCCCCCAACCCGTAAAAAAATAAAGGATGTGAAAGACTCTACGTAATTGGGGGGGGGGGTCTTTCTGGGGGCCAGTCTAATGTAGATCTAGTGGATTCAGCAGGTGAAGACAATATACAACTTGATTTCAATCGTACCGGAGACTGTGCTCAACGGATTAACGCCCCCCCCCCCTTCAATCACAGGTAAAACCGAGGCAGAGGACAACAGAGCAGATATATGGATATATATCTATACATATACAGATATATATGTGTATATATACATATACAGATATATATGTGTATATATACATATACAGATATATATGTCTATATATACATATATAGATATAAATGTGTATATATCCATATATGTATATATACAGATATATATGTATGTATCTATATATCTATATATGTGGGGAGCGGAGCTGATTTCGCAGCAGCATCGATCCTCCAGGTTATTTTCTAATCGGTGATTAAATCCATTTAAAAGCTTTTAAAGAAAAAAATCACCACAGTCGAAGACAACTCGCGCAGCGCGTGGCGCATCACAAAATACAGGAAAAACCACCAACAACTTAAAGGCGGGATTCAAATGATCCTGACAAACATTATTCTCTTATTGTTCACACACACACACACACACACACACACTCACTCACACACGCACACACACGCGCGCGCACCTTCATTTATTCATTTATCTATTTATTTATTCTCAAATCTCGAGTTTATTCTCGAGGGCTGTCGCACGCGCGCGCGCGCACACACACACACAGAAAACCACAATCCGCTCATCACACACACACACACAGACACTCGCAGAGAGAGAGAGAGAGAGAGAGAGAGAGAGAGAGAGAGAGGGAGCTCGCGCTGCGCTTACCTCGCGCTGAGGCGGCCGGGACCCGCGAGCCGCCGAGGAGCACGAGGGCGGCCAGAGTCAGGTAGCGCCCCCCCCACACCTGCCCCCGCACCTGTCCCATCACCTGTCCCGTCACTGGTCGGCGCGTGGCCCTGCCCATCGGGTCCGGGGGCGCCGGACGCGGCGCTCGAGCATCTGTCGCCCGTAACGCTGGTCTCGCGGCCGAACACGTCCTCGTGCGCCGACGAGAAGGAGCTGTCCAGGTTGTTGAGGGGGGTGAGGGGGGTTGTTGTTGTTGTTGTTGTTGTTTGTTGTTTTCTTCCTCCGCCCCGACCGGAGCCGTCACCTCGCGGAATCGCAGTGCGGAAGGAAGGTGGAAAGTGGCGCGAGGTCTCGTCCGAGCCGGCGCGAGACACGAATGATTAGACGGGGCGCGCGCCAGCCGGCAGCTTTCCGGTTTCTGGAGAGAGAGAGAGAGAGAGAGAGAGACAGAGAGAGAGAGAGAGAGAGAGAGAGAGAGAGGGGGAGAGAGAGGGAGGAGAGAGTTAGAGAGGGAGAGAGAGAGAGAGGGAGAGCGAGAGGGGGAGAGAGAGGGAGGAGAGAGAGAGGGAGAGAGAGAGAGAGCGAGAGGGGGAGAGAGAGAGAGAGGGAAAGAGACAGAGAGAGAGAGAGAGAGGGAGAGAGAGAGAGAGCGAGAGGGGGAGAGAGAGGGAGGAGAGAGTTAGAGAGGGAGAGAGAGAGAGAGGGAGAGCGAGAGGGGGAGAGAGAGGGAGGAGAGAGAGAGGGAGAGAGAGAGAGAGAGCGAGAGGGGAGAGAGAGGGAGGAGAGTTAGAGAGGGATATAGAGAGAGAGGGAGAGCGAGAGGGGAGAGAGAGGGAGGAGAGAGAGAGAGAGGGAGAGAGAGAGGGAGAGCGAGAGGGGGAGAGAGAGGGAGGAGAGAGAGAGAGAGGGCGAGAGAGGGGGAGAGAGGGAGGAGAGAGAGAGAGGGAGAGCGAGAGGGGGAGAGAGAGGGGGAGAGAGTTATAGAGAAAGAGAGGGAGGGAGAGAGAGAGAGGGAGAGAGAGAGAGGGAGGGAGAGAGAGAGACAGGGATGAGAGAGGGAGAGAGGGAGATGAGAGAGAGAGGGAGGGAGAGAGAGAGGGAGAGGGGAGACAGAGAGGAAGAGAGAGAGAGGAGAGAGAGAGAGGGAGATGGAGAGAGGGAGAGAGAGGGAGAGAGAGAGAGAGGGAGAGAGAGGGAGGGAGAGAGAGAGACAGGAGAGAGAGAGAGGTGAGGGAGAGAGAGAGAGGGAGAGAGAGAGAGAGAGGAGAGAGGGAGGAGAGAGTTAGAGAGGGAGAGAGAGAGAGGGAGATAGAGGCAGGTTTCCTTGTGGACCTGTTGAGAAACTGCAAATGTGTGTGTGGCCATGTGTTAGTGTATTAGTGTGTTAGTGTGTGTTAGTATGGTGTGTGTGTGTGTTAGTGTGTGTTAGTATGGTGTGTGTGTGTGTGTGTGTTAGTGTGAGTGTTAGTGCGTGTGTGTGTTAGTATGGTGTGTGTTAGTGTGTGTTAGTGTGTGTTAGTGTGTCTGTGTGTGTGTGTTAGTGTGCGTGTTAGTGCGTGTGTGTGTTAGTATGGTGTGTGTTAGTGTGTGTGTGTGTGTGTTAGTGTGTGTGTGTGTGTTAGTGTGCGTGTTAGTGCGCGTGTGTGTTAGTATGGTGTGTGTTATTGTGTGTTAGTGTGTGTTAGTGTGTGTGTGTTAGTGTGTGTTAGTGTGTATTAGTGTGTTAGTGTGTGTTAGTGTGCGTGTCCCTGTAATGACCAGATAAAAGACCATTGATCTTTTCCTGTTTTCTTTCTGTTTCTTTTCTTTCTTTTTTCTTTCCAGCTACAATCAGGCCTCGTTTTTCCTTTGTTTCCATTTTTTCTCCTTTTCTTTCCCCTGGTCGTCGTCTGGGACCCCCCCCCCCCCACCTATCGGTCGGGTCCAGCCCCCAACCCCCCCCCCCCCCGAAGCGTCTCTCGTCTGCTCGGCCGGATCCGGATCCTCAGGTCGTTTCTGAACGTTTATCCGAGTTTTCGTGTCTTTTGCCGAAGTATTGAGTGAAGCTCAGGTTCCGTGTTGTCGCTGTTTTCCCGCCACGGGACCGTCGGCGCCGTTACTCCGTTAATCCGCCGTTTGACCGACTGTGTCTCCGGTTTCCCTGTGAAGCACCTCGGTTGACGTCTGTCGTCCATCATCAGTTCTGTGGATGAACTGATGGGACCTGAATCGATCCCTTGTCTCATCCTCACGTCGTCTGAGGCTCGTCTTCACGTCGTCTTCACGTCGTCTTCACATCATCTTCGCGTCATCCTTGCGTCGTCCTCGCGTCGTCCTCATGTCATCTTCGTTTCGTTCTTGCAGCCCGTCCCCGCGCCGGCGGTCCGGCCCGGTTGTCCCTTTATTTGTGTCCGCGTAGAGCCCGTCCTCACCTCACCGGTCACAGCTGATGCAGGAGTCCACATCCGGTCGCAGACGCGAACCATCGCCGCGACGGGTTTTTCATAGTGACCAAGGCCGTGATTTGTCCATGAAGCATTTTTTCTGTCTAATTCAAACTGGAACTAAAGGGGAAAGTTTCACATCGTGGGAAAATGTTGTTTTTGTTGTTGTTGTTGTCGTTGTTGTTGTTGTACCTTTCTTGCCTCTCGTGTTCCAGTGGATAAGATCAATGGCGTCCACAGGTGCGCATGCTAAACGCGGGGCTGCTGCCCGCAGCCGTCTAACTTAGTTCAGCAGGGAGGTTGTAAGCGGTCGGGGGGGGGTCGGCTCGCCAGGATTAGTCTGAAGGCTACGAAATCTGCCCGCCGGCGCCGCCAAAGGTCGCCCGTCGATACATCACATCTCACTTTTGTTTAATCTGTACAAAAAAAAATAAACAAACCCCAGAGCGCGAGGACGACGCCGCGCCAGATGGCGGCTTCGTCCGCGGTCCGACGCGCAGATGTGAGAGCATTGATCTCCCCGTCGAACTTTTCGGAGAGAAAACAAGTAGGTGGACGCCACCGAATGCCTTTTCGCCAGGAATTTAACAAAAAAGAAAAGGAAGAAAAACCCGGCACTGAACATCTTCATTTTTTTTTCTTTCGCTGAGGTAGC
>CM029128.1:4445000-4525000 GCA_016859345.1 Istiophorus platypterus | reverse complement strand
ATCCGCTCGTTCCTTCGCTACGTCGCGGTAAATTTTTGGCGAACGGTCAATTGAGAAATTGTTTATGGATGCGATAAGCATTGACGTGCCGGGGACATTAAAGCGAGAGCTACAGTACCTCAGCATAAAAGGTGAAATAAAATCCGTATCGCCGACCCTCGAGGGCACGTGTCCTACGGTGACTGGGGGCTTTAGGCCAAAGCTTGAGAACCGCACCACCGTGGCCCGAGGAGAACCCCCCCCCCAATGCACCTTCCCCGGCCACAGAAGTTTTCCCCGCACCGGAATACGATCGGGAAGCATTTCTTCTCTCCCCCCCGAGCCGTTCGGCGGAGATTGCAGCACTTCCCGAGAGTTTTATGGAAATCAAATGTCAAAATTGACTAACTGCCCCCACCCCCACCCCCAGCCCCTTGAAAAGCCCCTCCAGTAATCTTGCCCCGAAGCTTCTGACATTCACAGGAAGGTGAAGCCCGGTCGTCTTCGGTGATTGGCGCGACGTCGCCCCCGGGGTTAGAGCGGCTGCCAGTCAGCGGCCTCGCAACGCGGGGGAGGATCCTGATCCAGATTTTCTCCTTCGGATGTGTTTGCGTTCTCAGGGAACCAGAAGACTGGGGGGGGGGGAGGGCATGAGGCTAAACTCAGACTAGAACAAAGACATGCACGGAGCCTCGGGTCGAAGCATATTCTAGTGTCCATCTAAGTGCAGACGGACATATGCCTACGTGCGGATGTGTTGGTTGATTATGCAGTTGAGGGGCAAATTCCTCTTAACGTGCACCGAATGAACGGTAACCGTGTTTACGTGGTGAGGACACGCTAAGACGAGGGAGCGGGACTCGGGAGGACGGAGGGAGGAGACATGAACAGGAGAGGAGCCAAATATTATACTTTCTATGATGCTATCGCTTGTTGACACATTTGGGTGTTTGTAGGTTTATGCAAGTAAAGCGTGAGGGAAGAAAAAGAAGTGTCAAAGCCCAACGCCACCGGCGCCGCACATCTCTAAACGCAGCATCAAGATATACCGGAGCATAGTTCAGATCATGTTTCACATCCTCTGAGACCAATTATCTGTTCTTCCCTCTCAACCGGCACAACTCTGGATTTCCCTTCTTATTAAGAATAAAAATAAATACGTTTAAAAAACAAGAAACAAACAAAGAAAAAAAAAAAAAGCCAGACGCATTATGAAGTGTGAGGAGATGAGAATAATGTGATGTCAGGCACCGGAGAACTTATCATAAAATCCCTTTTACTCTTCTCCCGGACGTTGCAATTAGTTTCATTTCTCATTCGATCGAAGACCCATTGATCAACCTATCGTGATATCGAGGTCCGATTCGTGTGTGTGTGTCACGCTGCAGTCAGTCGGTGGTGCCGGAAGGAAAAAAAACCCAAAAAACAAAACGAGAAAAGTCCACGTTCCCGTGCGAAGGGAATGACCAGCATCATCGGCGCCGTCGACGTACGAGTACGTCCGAGGCCCAACCGGGAAGCGGAAGACGCAGGTCGCGGTTCACGGGTCGTCTCGTCGCACCGGGGCCACGTCGGGAGGAGGAAACAGGGGGGCTACGTTCAGCAAATGCCGAGCGACGAGAAAAAAGGTTGTGAAAAAAGTAAGGCAGGTGCTTAGCGAGGTCTGGAATCAGCCCTCGACAGCTCGGGTGTTCGGCCGCCCGCCGACGTGGATGGTGCCTCCGGGGGGCTGGAGCGAGACCTTTCGCCCTCGTCCGACCGTCGACCTTGAGCGGAAAGGAAAAAAACAACAACACGAAAGGAAAACCCAGAGGAGGATCGGAGATTGGCTCCGGCCCAAACCCGGACCGTCATCTGTCCTCCCCCATCACTCAGCCTTCTCTGTCTCGCAACAAGGGCAACGGAGCGAAAACAGCTGTTTTTTTGCTTTTGTTTCCTTCCTTTCTTTACAGGTGTAAAACACAGGTGTCAGTGCGAAGCAGAAGGGAAGGTGATCTTGCCAATAAATAAATAAATAAATAAGAAAAATTAAAAACAAACAAAACAAAACTCGCGGGGTTCAGAGGAAGCCTCTGCCCTTGTCGGGTACACAAACACCCCAAAGAGATAAACGTTGTTTTTTTTTAAACGCGTGTCGAGATGCGATACGAAATAATGCGTCGCGTTGGCCCCCAGCGACAGCGGGCGGTCGGCGCGAGGAAGCGGTGAGCGGCGACCGCAGAGACGAAGACGGGAACTTCCGGCACTCGGCGAGAGTCCGGCCCCCACGGATAAAAATCACTTAACATAGTTTTTAATCTAGTGTGTAGAGTCATCACCCTCAGGTCACCAGTGATTTCTGCTGAGTAGAACAAGCCCCATTCGGAAACCGCACATATGGGAGCAGGCTGCAGAAAACGCTCTGCCCCCCCCTCGTTGTGTCCATAGACAGAGACCAGGAAACAGGACGCACCATGCAAAACAGATGGGGGGGGCGCTGAAATCAAAGGGAACGATGAAAAGCAGCACAGGGAAGAAGTAAACTGAATAAAATTAAGATCAAAAATGAAATTAAAAATGATATAAGCTGCCGTGATAATTCTCGGAGCCGAATCGGCTCATTTTATCCAGCTAATGTAATCAACATAAATTCGTGCACAACGCTGCATTTGGTTTGATACACAAGCTTCCAGGTGAGCACCTGTATGTTTAATTCATATCGTCTCGCGGATCAGTCCGGATTCTCCTCGGCTACACGACAGCTATGCCACAGATTTCTCTCCGGACCGAAACATGTAAAACGAGGGGCCGTCTCCGCACCTGAAGGCCTCACGGACGCCGAAGGCGGCAGACCCACGAGCTAGCGGGTGAACGGTGCAGGCGACGCGCCGCTTCACGTCACTCCGCCGCGCCTCCTCGCCGCCGCCGCCGCCGCCACCGTGTGTTTAAAAAATGTGATAAAAAAGAAAATTTAAAAAAAGGTGATAAAAAGGAAATAAGACTGACACACCGTGCAGCGGCGGGGGCGGCGCGAAGGCAGAGCCCCGATCGCTCGTCGGGTGTTTCCTCTGACACGCTGTCGGCGAGGACATCAACGCTGCCAGATCCCGTTAGCTCTTCCTGGAAGTGAACAACTTTTGCCAGGTTGCATCGGAAAGACGCCTGTGTGATCTGCAAATGAGGCCTAACAACTCAATCTGATTCCGGGCTGAGTTCGCTTACGCTGAATTACGTACTAGAGTATTTGAATCCATGAATATTTACCGAGCTGTTTGATCTACTTGGTGTCTATAACATGGATTGACGAAGTATATCATTTTGGCGCATCATCTGTCAAGGTTACTTAACAACTAAGGGAAATTCAGATGCTGGAAAAATCACACGTGGTGGAAGCTTTCCTAGTGTTAATGTGCAATAAGAAAGAAAAAAACATACATTCTTTTTAATTAGCTGTCATCTTAAGTCTTTTGCATGTAATGATAATAAGTTAACAGAGAGATAAGACAACCTAACAACAATTTCACTAATTTAGTCAGTACTAATGAGAAGTTTCAATCCCGGATGAGAAAGTAACCAAGTAGTTCCTCATTAGCAGCAGCGTTATATAAATATACAAATACATATATATATATATATATATATATATATAAATTTATAAATATATAAGCACGCACGCACACACACATATATATGTGTGTGTGTGTATAAATTTTCTTCAGTATCTCCTTGAATATCTGCAGATTTTCCCGCTGAGATAAAGAGAGACAGAAAACTAAATGGGGCTGGTCGTACTCTGATAATTAGGAAATCGAATGGATCATTGATAACGTGTGAGGCAGCCGAGCAAGGATCGAGAATCCGGAGAAGAATCGCTGTATATATAAAGACAAAATGGCCACCGGCGGCGCCGGCAGCCAGACGTGGGCGCGGGTGTAGCAGGAGGTGGTGGTGAGGTCTTAGTTCTGGAGTTTTACCACTTGAGGATTCTACTTAAGCTGATTTATGTGGCTTGAGCCTGTATAGTGTGTGATCCCACTTGATATATAACCTGTAGTGTAGCTTTAGCGATTCTTGGGGGTGAAGCTTCCTGCACCGTCGCTCCCCCCCGACCCGACGCAACACAACCGCAACACATCACAACGCAGCGCAAACACAACGCAAACACAACGTCGTCGGTGGCGTCTGGCTCAGCTCAGTCAAATGAAGTTATGCTTGGAGGCTGGAGTAGCCAAGTGGTAGATTAAACAACCGAGGGACGTTTTACGCCTCCTTTGAAATATACTAGGCTTTGTAATATTTTGGCATCCGAGCCACCGAAAGACAAACGGGTGGGTAAAAAGGAAACAGGACGACACCGGCCCAACATTTTCCTCTTCCTCCTAAACAAATTAATTACATAATATCATTAATATGCACCAACAAGGGAGTGTGGGAGAACATAAACTGAAAAAGTCTGGCAGCAAATCAAGTCTTTTTGTTGCACTGTGGACAATCCGGCCACGGCCGCAGCATCTGCACGGTGCAGATGGCAATGCGTTCAATATAGTGAGTATAAATATATATATATATGTGTGTGTGTGTGTGTATAGTTCAATATAGACACTATACGGTATGAAGATGACCTTGTTTTGTCAAAGCCATTCAGACAAGCCGTGAGGAGGAGGAGGAGCCAGGGAAGGAAGCATCTGCTCCGTCGTGCGAGCTACTGTTAAGTGCTCGGGTCCGACGCTGACATCGCGGCCGCAAACTACAAAGCCTCCGACTCTCCAGCCTCCGCTCCATTCCCATATGCACCCATCAAATTTGAGGATCAATTATTCACATTAAAGAATCTGTATGTGCAAGAAGGCGGCGAGGGAATAATGAAATCTGAAACGGAGCGCGGCACATTTCTCACCCGTATCCGATGCTTTTTTTTTTTTTTTTCCATTTTTTTATCTTCACGTAGATTCGCCTTCTCATCACTGGTCCAGCTGCAGCACATGAAATATGCAAGCTCTCCGCCGCTCGGCGGTATGCAGAGCGGGTGGCTAATAGAGAAGTAGCTGAATCTAGGACCCCGTGATAAAACAGCTGTTGCCGGTAGGAGACGTGAGCCGAGGCAGAGAGCCGAGGCCGAGGCTTTGAAGCGATGAGGGGGGGTCCGTCGGCGACGGGACCGCCGCCTTTGGCCGCCGCGTATCCAGCTCTCACAGGCCCCGGTTGGGCAACAGCTGCAGTGGAAAAACCGACTCGGTGCCCACTCGCAACGGACATGAGGAAACCGATGCCAGACACCTGACCGGGCGCACCGACGGTCGGGTTGAGCACCTGCAACGCTGGTCTCAGTTGATTTTTTCTTAAAATGAATATGAAAAATAGCTGTTTATGTTGCACATAAACATTCCTGTGTACAGTGTTCTAGTATTATATCAATACTTCATTTAAATACCAAAATATATTAAAAGATTGAGAGAATAGCAGTTAATGAAATTTAAGCCAAATCCAAAATTGGATGAGGCTTTAAAAAAAAGAAAAAGAAAAATTGTTTATATAAAGCTGTAAAAAAAAAAAAAAATCCAGTCAGATTTTCAGGCTTTTATCTGATTTAAGAGTCAGATTAAGCCCATAAGCATTAGTCATCCAGGCGTTCCGTGACTAATGGCGTTGTTTTTGAGAAATGCCACCACCGTGCACGTCGCGCACCTTCGTGTCGCGAAGGAGAGCGCGGCACGCCGCCGTGGAAGCCGCGCGCTCGGCGACGCCTCACGCCTGTTACGGGGCCGAGGTCGAAAAACCGGGCACCGCCAACGCGGGGGACCTGGTTAATGAAGTTATAGGCCAAGGTTGCGGAGGATATCCTCTGCTGCCTTTGGGCCCATCTCCAAGAAAATCAATACATCTCACATGTACATAAAACTGTAGACCCACTATTGAAGGCAACTGTGGACCTATGTTATAATAAATCTTTCAGGTATATAAAACAGTTAACAAGGAGCCATGTTGGTAATCTTGTGGAGATGGAGGAAAAAAAGATACATAAATAAATGTAATCAATGACAGCAGGCCTGCGTCTGCAGCACATTAACTAAATCAGCGGTTTACTCTGTGTTCTCCAGTGAAAACGTCCACATCCGTTGATATGAGACATACAGTCAGTCGGCAGTTAATTAGATACCGAGCAGGAGCTAATGCAGGCTGATCCTACGGTTCTCCGCTGAACCCTGCCGGAAAGTCGGAACGTCCCTTTTACAGAGGTTCTGATTCACGTTGGAGGATGCGCGGTCGCGTGCGGTGGCGTCGAGCCGCACGGCGTCGCACAGAGACGTGTTTCTGCTATTTGAATGGGTCGGACACAAATAAAAACCACATACAGCATGTGTCAGTGTGACACCACGTACAACCGAAGAGCACCAGAAACCGCAGCCTCCGTAACGAAAAGGTTTCTACGCGAACTGCACATCATCGCTTTAACGAAGGACGGATTCGTTTATCGTACCTATTCCGCACTCCGAGGGCGTTTCTGCCGTTTGGAGGAGCCGGAAAATGAAACCGCTGGACTTCGGTGATGAATCCAACCACTTTATTATTCCGGTGATAATGTACAATTATACCGTCTAATTCGGCTAAAGAGCCAAAGGGGGTTTACTGCTCGTTTAGCCATCTGGGTATTTTAGTGCCTTTATCGCACACAGACCTCAGGGAAAAAGGCATTAAACAAGGGAAAGAGAGATACGACGAAGCCGACGGTCCGGACCTAAAACCGGGGATGTCTGAGTTCTTGGTCAAGGGAATTTCGATGCTGAGCCTCAGGAAGGCCAGATACGTGATTTGTAGCTGTAGAAACATGGAAGATTTGCCAACTTATACGATAAGATAAGCTGCTGTCGTGCAAGCCCGGGACTGCCAGAGGTTTCGGCAGCTGGAGGGTCCCTAAGGCAGGAGAAGGATTAACTTTAAAAAAAAAAAAGACAAAGTTATCCCGGAAATCCTTTCACCTCGGCTGCTGGTCGGCTTCATAGTCCCGGCCCAAGTTTGGAAGACAAAACGTTATGCAACGGTAAGTGCAGGTAAAGCCGGCTGTGGGGGAGAGCTACGGGTTTTAAAGACGGAGCGGACTATCGCCTGAGATCGCTTTGCCACTGCCGTGCTGCAGGAACGAGACCCCTGAAGGTAGAACGACGCAGCAGCCGTGATACTCGACTCTGTCCTCGAACTGCTGAAAGGCTTCAAAGTTGATCATTAAAAAAAAATCAGGGCTGATGTAGCCGAGGCCTTTCCGTCACCTCATTAGGATTTTACAGCGCAGCTGCTGACATTGTCACAGCTAGTTCACTTCATAACATCAGGATTTTTAATTGATTGCAGTTAACCCGAATTGCCGAACCCCTCGCCGCGGCACGGCGGTCATCCAGTCAGCCTAGCAACCGTAACTTAGCAGAGCGGGCCGGTCGAGGATGCGGATACCTCCGCGTACCGCCGCTCTCCGGGCCGACATCTCGGCTTGTCGGCAGCGGGAGCAACACAGGTGCTAACGGTGACATTAGCGATGGTTACGTTTTCATCAGTCAGCTAGAGGCAGCATTTTTAACACATCCGTGGAGCTGACGGTAGCTGAATTTGCTAGCTAGACGCAGTTGATAACGCCTGCCATCGAACGTTGTCATTTCAGGTGACGATATCAACCGTCGCCGGCCACAAAAGAGAAGCACACGTTGGTCTCCCTCCGCCGGAGGGACCCCTCGGTTAAAGTCTGACCAGAAACCAGGTCATAAATCTTCCCCCATCGCTGTAAACCGTATATGTGCCGTGCGTGAACTGTGCGGCTGCACACCGTCTCGTTTATTCGTGCAGGTGACGGCCCGACCTGTTGTTATAATCCCCCTGGCTGCATCAATGGAGACTCAAGCATCGCCGAGATTTGCCGGGGGGGGGGGGGTATTCCACACAGGGCCCGAACTCAATAGAGCGCGGGCGCCGCTCGAGGACATGGCGGCGAGGGCCGTATTCATCAGAACGATTCCCAAGCCGCTTTCGTATGCACGGCTCGTTCCCTAGCAATTTACCGTCCGTGGCAACATCCGGTGCCGCTCGCTCCCACCGCCTCATTGTGCCACGACTCCATCGGCTGCGCTTTTTTCTTTTTTATCAGCGCCCAGCAGCGCAGGCCTCCCCTGCCGCTGTGACCTCCCAGCCCCCCCCGCCCCCCCCCCGCCGCCGCTGCCGCCGCCGCCCTCCCCTTGTTCCACGGCTCCGCGTTACCCAATCCAGTTTGCCACCGCGCCTGAATTGGTTTAATTAAATCCAGGGGCCTTAACACCGTTGTGAATTTCAAAGAGTGCAGGGATGCGTGCACGCACATGCCAAAAAAAAAAAAAAACCCTTCACCGGGCTCGGTCCTGCCAACTAAACGTTTGATCATCATTAGTTGATATTCATGTGGCAAACACAACGGGTCCTAAAAAGGGAATCTCATATTCCTTAATATTCCTGTGTTCACCGGCATGCATATTAAACGCAGAATTGAAATCACGGGGACCGATTTGACTCTAATGGACTGTACAACGCATCTTTATCAGTTTTCCTAATTCCTTCCCCCCTCTCAGGTGCTTAAGCCGACATGAGGCTACTTAATTAATTCACCGTACTGTATAGAAGAATAGGCAATCAGTCAGTGTGAGGGACGCACTGAGATTAATCCAAGCTTTTTTCATATATTGATGACTGCCGGCTGAATATTAGATACATTAATGAAATTGTTCATAAGCGCCGCGAGAGCTACATTACAATAAAGGAGCAATGCACAAGGGGATGCATATATTATTTCTATAATTTTGGTCTTCAAAATACCAGGGAGGAATATATATATATATATATATATATATATATATATATATATATATATATATATATATATACATATATATATACACACATGAGTTGCATTGAAACCTAAGCCTCACTTAATGCTAGTAGCCGTGTGTTTCCTGCCATTGTCCATCTAATGCTTTCCCTGCATCCTTGGGACTTTCCCCCCCCCCCCCCCATTCTGAATTGTTGGGAGGGAAGAAGGAGGGAAACAAAGAAAGAGAAAAGGAGTGAATTAGTGCCGAGCCGATGCCTAGTGATGCCGAACGCTAATTACATTTTGGCTGCTGTTTTTTGATGGAGTTTACATAAATTCTTGCGGCACCCGTGTGGGGAGAGGAGGTACCATGTTTTCATTAGATTGATCACTGATGCAGAGAGCACCTACAGTAGTTCGCTCTGTTAAAAGCGCTGCGTCGCGCCGCGCGCCGGCTAAACATCACCCACCACCTCCGCCTGCGACTCCGGCGAGCTCGGCCGCCGCCAGGGGTTCCCCCGGATCCAGGGGCCAGAGCGAGACGAGACGGGTTTGGCCGGCTGTGAAGGCACCGTCGAAGCTTTCAGGGACGCCGCCGCTTGGCCCCAGTGGGACGCAGCTGAGATAAGGTTGATCCGTGCGATATTTTTACTCGGCCCACATGGCGTGATTGAGGCCCCTCCCCTCCCGAGAGTCCAGATTCTTTGATGCGTGCTTGAATTAACCTGCCTCCGATCTTTGATCAGTAATTTTCATTAAGGCCTCGCATGTTCTTACTCACGCTGTCCTGTTTTGCACAAGATGATTAATGACTTTCTTTGTTGCATATTTAACATTTTCTGTCACAGTCTGCAGGTGGAGATGTGTTTTTTTTTTAAATCCCGCTCGAATAACAACAGGCCAACGAGACTTATTCAATACAAACATGTATTTAAGAATATTTTACCCAGTTGACGATGTTAATTCCGTCAAACATAGTCCCCAGAATCGACCGCGTCGATCCCCCTGACCTTTCTTCCAGTGACACCGTGGGATTGGTCCGCCACGTTTGCCCGCACGCCGCACGCTCCCGACAGACTTCACCGTCGCGGATGCCATGGTGACCTTCGCTTCTCATTCAGTGTCGACAACGGGCCGAAAAATTCACCACGGTTCTCGGAGCAGTTTGCTCCACGGAACGGACGACTTCCCCGTCGGCCACGGTTGTGTTTTTGTGTGTGTGTGTGTGTTTAGCGCTGATTACCAAACACCGAGATGGTGAACGACGAACGTGAGCGTGATAGCATCGTCACCGCGAGCTCGACGCCGTGTTAACTTTAGCCTTTGGCTCAACGCGTCAGAGCCACTAGCGCGACTGTTTGGCCTCGATTATCTCTGGCTTTCGCTCTTGCGGGGGAAGAAAAGTCATTAAGATATTGAGCCGAAGGTTCCACCGCTCTCCATCCGCTTTGAGTTGCCGTCTGTCATCTACGGGTTTTAAATTCGTTAATGCGACAAAAGCTGCATCGTACATATCAAACCTCCGCTGGAATGTGGCTTTGTTTCTAAATCCGTTCTGTTTTTGCAAACACTTTCGCCGAGCTGCCCCTTTTCTTTGAGGCAGATAAACGATTTTACACGAATACGTCCTTTATCATAAACAGGAGAATAACTGCTGGACTTTTTCTGCCTTACTCGCCGTCCTGAATGGTAAGAAATCGGAGAATTTAAACATAAATGAAGGTCATTGTGGCTTCCCGAGAGTAAGACCTGGTTGATGGAGCAGGAGTGAAATCCTGCATTTCCATGGCTCTATACTCGAGCCTTGCATTTTTCATAAGCTAATGCATTTTATCAGGAGAAATGGTAAAGCGCACTCATGTAGATAGATATTCACCCGTTAAAATATTAAACCACGGACATCTGATACATCCTTGAATAGCGCTGACGTTACTAATAGATCTCTCGGTACGTTGGGCACTTAATTTCTAGCGGCTGTCGATGCTTAACGGCGACGCTAGTTAACACATTTTGGACCCGTTGCGTGCGACGTGTCATTATTGCAGAGTCGCTTCCTGCTATTGCCGGAACGCTTCACCCCTACGGGAGCAGGACTTGAGCTTTACCACTGACGAATCAAGGGATGAGGACTTTTCTGAAATGTCTCAACATATCAAACGTCGCTCTGAATCGCCGTTTTTTTTTCATACATTTTTTTTGGATCTCAAAAGTCTCTCTCTCAAAGGAATAAACCATTCGGGGCCTTTTGTTTGGTGAAGGCCTGCTCATGGCATCAAGTCCAGCCCCTCGAAAGTCACTCGAGGCTTCGCTCTGGTTCGTTTCCTTTCTTTTTATAACCATTGTCTATCAAGGTAATCGATAAAAGCTTCGAGCTTTCTGACAACAATGCAGTTCTCTAACCGCCGAGCTTTGGAAGATTACGACACGTCTCGGCTTTCCCATATTATTCTACATTTACATATCACAATTTTGATATGAAAGACACTATAAAGCTACTGCCTCTACTTATAATAGTTGATATATGATTGCCGCAAAAATAAAATACTACTGCCGCAGTCAATAGCTAATAGCGTGTCAGTAATATGAAGTGACACAGGCCGTAATCCGCCATGAAATTTTCGTGGAATGAAAATACGTCTGCGGGAGGCGAAAAGGGAGCAAGCACAACTATTCCAGTTCTTCCCTCTCACAATTCAAAATAAACTATAATCTATGGCCGTTCCGATTAGAGCCCCCTCGTCTTACTATTATCAGACAGAGCGGCGCGGCAGCATGTTTCTTTTCAGAGTCAGAGCTCAGCCTGCATCTCTGGGGCGTTTTCTATTTACTGATCGCTATCAGCGACGAACCCTCGCGGGGCCAAGCCCCAGTGACCGTGTTTTATTAATACGCAGCACATCCCGACTTCCAGCCAACGAACTCCCATCCCACCAAACATTTGATGGGATTTGGCGAGCGGCCGCTGAAAGGGAATGAGGGTCGACCGGACGGCGCGTCGCTCCGCGGCTCGTGGGCGGAACATCAGAGCACTTCCTCGTCGCTTTGCTTTTTTTTCCTCGTTGGCACATGGCGTTCCCTGGCGTCACCCTGACCGGAGCCATCGCTAATAAATGCCTCACCCTGAGGCTTCAGGGCTTCGGCGGCTGTGGGTTTTCCTCCCTGTAAGATCCGTGGAATTTCCAAGTCCGATGTCAGACGGGAAGGGTCGAAAATCTGCAAGAAAAAAAGGCTTAAGAGCCTCTGTTCAAATTCCAGAGGGAGTGAGAGGAATACCCCGGAGCTTTCAGGTCTCGGGCTTGATCCTCCGCAGTAAATTATAAGACTGGCGCCCGAAAGTAACCGTTCAAAGGTCCCTAGGAAATGATTGTCGATTACCTGACCCAAAACCTCGCGGCGAGAGAGGACTGCTTAGAGGCTTTTGAGGCTGTGAGTTTGATCCCCGTTGGGCTCGGCGGCTATTGAAGCCCAGAGATCCAAATCGAAGACTGACAGGCGGCGAGTTGGCGGCGGTGGTGGGGGGCGATGGCGGTGGTGGGGGGGTTGTTTGTGACTGCGAGGTGCCGGCTGGGCAGTTGTCAGCGCCTGGATCATCAAAAGTCAAAAGCGATCCTGCTGCTGGGGGTTGAAAACCACCTGCCGCCCGCCGCCGGTGGGAGCGTTCTCCGTTGGATAGGTACACCGGCACGCACACACACACACACACACACACACACACACACACACACACAGGCTTTGATTATGATTCCGACTGACTCCGACTCCAACGGCGACCGCGCTCAGCGGCCGACGTTCATCTGCCAGTTTCTCTAACCCGAGCAGGTATCGCTGCTCGGGGCCGACCTGACGTCTTCCAGGACGCACTTCACATTCTATCTGACGCTCGCCAAGAGGTGATGTATGTATAGTTTATGCTCCGGGGCCGCGCCGCTTGCGTCCACCCACCGGGTGTGATCGGCGGTGTGTGCGTCTTGTTTTGATGTGTTACACAGCGTAATGTTGATGTCGGTCATTAATAAAAAATGGCACCATCTGTTCACCGCCTGGCGCCAGTGCTCTGCACAGGATATCTGTCTGCCCCGGCCCCGCTATGATGGACGGCTATTCGACAATCATACCCCCCCCCCGGTGTCGCCGTGACATATCGCTCTCCTGCGGGTCGTCGGCTGGCCCTCGTCGATCGATACGATCGCAGGCGGAGGCCCCCCGACGCCCGCTCCCTCCCCGTCCGTCCGTCCGCTGGGGTATGGCTCAGACTTCGATCCGTCCACACGGCGGTTAAGTGAGCCGTCACTACACACCAAACAGGCTGCGCCCCTGCCGTGGCGGTCGTTCGGAAACGGATTTCAGGGTGTGACTCCTTTTAAGAGCTGAGTGATTTCAAACTCGCGGCTATAAGTCGCGTATCTCTCGGTCCACGCTGGCATCACCATGCAACCTGGTGGCCTTGATTTACATAAATGTGTTTATTTCAACCTGAACTCACAGAACAGGCTAAAAGATATATATATATCTATCTATATATATATAATTATATATATATAGATAGATATATATACAAAATGTTCAGCATCAGCAGCATCTAACGGATGAAAGTGAGAAGAGATAAGCTGTAAAACCGGCAGCGTTAGGTGAATATTTTTACTCCAGGTTTCCAGCAGGTTTCCAGTTTGCCAGTTTAACCATCAGCCCTCGAGGCCTCTGACTGTCCCAGGACGTTCACGGGCGCCGAGCGGGTTCGCTGATTATATATCATCTGGCGATGGAGGACATTTCGAAAGGGAACGTTTCTAATGGGGGGGCGGGTCCGGGGAGAACCGGAGTCTGGAGACGGGGGCCGGAGGGGAACGGGAGAACGTCAAGAAATCACCGTTCCTGGACTTAAGCATACACGCACACACACACACACACACACACACACACACACACACACACACACACACACACACACACACTGACTCATCGATGAACAGAACCCCTTCATCGGCTGCACGTGGGCCGTCGGTGGAGAACGACGGTGACTCTCCTGGAACCTCACACATCAACCCACTACGTGTGTCATCCGAATAAATAGTTTTGACTTGCCTTGCAAAGCACTGTTTTTTGTTTTTGCTTTTTATGCTGGAATCGATACATGAGTCATCGTCGAGCTGTTTTCCACATGAAGCAGTATTTATTATTTCGTGGTTTCACCAAACGCAGTCGGCCGAGCGGCGGACGTCTGAATCGCTGCTCGGTGAGAAATCACGTCACGTTATCCTGGTGCGGATGGAGACGGATCGTTATTATGCCGATTTAAAGAAGAACTCCACCGGTTTTAGACAAAAAGAAGAGTCTGCTCCTAGTTTGTGTCGTAAAAATCGCATAATTCTTCTGTGGACTGGAAATGAACCTTCCCAGCAGGAAGAGTCTAACTGAAGACACCAACGAGTTGCATTACGGGAAATGGTAGGACTGCTTTTTGGAGATTGACCCATACCGATGATTAAAGTCAAGAATATCACGGCACCTCAATTTCGACTATATGGGATCCAATACTTGAATGCGATGCTCGAACACCCCCCAAATTATGTGTCTCATTATTTTCGTATTGAGACGGTAACGCCCGCGCCAACGTCTCTGTGCGACGACCGCGACCGTGTGGTAAATGCACCCCCCCCCCTTGCAGGTTTCCGCAGCAAAACCCTGGCAAACATCCGGCCGACCGGCAGATCCTGGTCTGCGCCAGGCTGGCGAGGTGACCGCGGAAAGGAAACGTCGATAGCAGAGGCCGAGTTTAATGTTCGCATCGTCCGTGTCTCCGTGTCAAACAGGGCAAAGGAGACGGGGCAGCGCTTTTTTCTCTTTGTCCTCCCTCCAGTCTGTATCCTTCCCTCTGGTCTTTATTCCAGGCTAATGGCACATGGAGGTTAAGGACCATTAGTCTGCTCCCTGGACTATAGCTGCACCTATTACAGTGCTACGGCGTAGCTTTTCTTCAACGGGCCGGCCCTACTTTATCACTGCTCACCCAAGACCTTTCCCAGAAGGTCAGGCTTTTCTAATGACTCGTGACTTGAGTCATGAGGAGGGGAGGAAAAGTGAATGGGGAAAATTGCCCATAGAGAGAGAGAGGGACTGAGAGAGAGAGAGAGGCGGAAAAGACGGAGCAAGAATGAAAAGCGAGGAAGGGAAGCAAAAAAAAAAATAAAAGAGGGCGAAGAAAAGGTTAGTGGTGCTGGTGAAGGATTTATTCTTCTCACCGCGACAGTAAAGGGTCTAATGTTGACGACTGGCGGTTAAGCTGAAGTTTGTTTATTTGTCCGGGACGGCGCCCAGAGCGGCCATTTCACGTGACGTGTGACGTGACGGCGCGCAGCCGCTGATGAGACCGGTACCGAACTACGAGCTATTGTCCTCGTCTGAGCAATTAGAACAGTGACAGGGGTCCCAGAGTAATGAGTAGCATTAAATCGTGAAATGTACCTTAAAATAATCTGCCATTACGCCCATATTAATGCCGCGGTTATGATGGGATTTAGATTTCTTATTGATTTATTGACTGGAGGCTGTGGGGGGGGGGGGGATCTGAGCCTGGGAATACTTACAACTGCAGAAATATAAAAAGGAATTTTCATGAGGTTGGTTCTGCTCAGTGCCCAAATCCTTCACCTTGAATAAAACTGTTGGAGCTTCTCTGATTAATTACCAAGGAATACTTAAAAAAATAAAATTGCAGAAATGTCCAGTGCCATTAATACTTTTCTAACCGACCTACTCGCAGCTGGTTTCTCCGGCTGTTCTGCCTTTGAGGCGAGAGGTGGACAAAGGGCAATTCCCCTCACTTTTGCAATTAATTGCGCAGGAATCCATCACGGCTAACAGTAGTTATAGCTGCCGGAAACGGCGACACGGAGGAATATCCAGAGCAAAAACACCTGCTCGCTGTTCGGGCGAGGGCGGGCTCCCGGAAGCATCGGGCTCGGGAGCAGCCGTTCGGAGCGCGGCGTATTCCGGGGGTCGGATAATGGCGCCGCCCGCCAGAGGGGCTAGGCAGACTCGCCGCAGTCCGGGCCTCTTCCTCAGGAATTACACTTACACCCGGGTCAACTGTGGCAGCAAATGTGTTTTGTGGAAAAATGCAATCACCCGCTGGATTATTTTCAGAGGCAACTTTTTTTTTGCACGAAGCTGCACGTTTATGTAGAACCAGCAGATGTGAGAGGAGGCGGTCGGGTTGGATGGATGGATGGATGGATGGATGGATGGATGGATGGATGGATGGATGGATGGATGGATGGATGGGTGGTTGGATGGATGGATGGATGGGTGGTTGGATGGATGGGTGGTGTGGAAAAGCACACAACCGACACACTACAGACAAGGGCGAGGACACACATTCCTGTCTGACTGCGGCTGGGGAAAGACTGTGGGTTTCGTTTAAACGTGAACTGAGCGCGACGTGTCTGAAGCGAACTTTTTCTGACCGTAATTACACAACGTGCATCAGTAACTACTATCAGTGTTCCTATCGTGTTGAACTGGTAGCAGGCCGTGGTCGCACCGCCTGTTGTCACGTTCCGTTATTACACCTCCATCGGAGCAAGACGTTTAAAGTTCTCGCTCCGGTCCCGAAAAACGAAAACGAGTCGGCCGCGATGATGCCCGGTCAAGATTCAGGCTCTGCTATTTTGCCTTGGAGCCCTGCTCGTACTTTAAAAAGGAAATTATAAAAAAGACTATAAATTTGTGAAGAGTTGTAAGAAATATTGTGAAACCTGAGGAGGAGGAGAGGGGAGGAAGATGGGAAGCAGGAGGTGGTGAATAGCCACTAAAAGGGAGAGGGAGCAGCAGAAGGAGGCGTGAAGCGTAGGAGACGTTATTAGGTTTCAAAAGTTTTGATATCTAATAAAACCTCAAAGAAAAGGTGGATGGAGCAGATTCTTGTGTTTTATAATCATGACTCTTTTCATGAGGAGGTCAGATATTCACAGCGGCTCGGAGCAGGAGTCTGGCTCCTCGACGGCCCTCTGACCCCCCCAGGGCACCTCCCCGAGGGGCCCGCCGTTCTGTTGGACAAACGACTTAACGGGGGGGGGGTCACATATCCCGATCTGACCCGGGGACATCGGACAAGCCCTGAGGACACGGCCAGGGAGAAGGACGCCGGGGCCCGGATGGGAACTGAACCGACGGAGGGATGGATCGAAAAGGAAACAGAAAAAAACAACATTATAGGCCACGTGGGAAATAAGTAAAGCCAGGCAGCCTCCTGGGTTGGCTTATCAGCCATAATACACCGGACCACAGTGACTCACAACCTCTGCGTTTGGGCATCCGGGTTACATGTCGTAGAACAAATGGAAGACAGATAAGCAAAAAGAAAAGGTATACGGGAGAAGATACAGCGTCGTCGAAGGAATATTGCCTCCGCGGGTACGGGACACGGTGAGTTGATAATGTTAGCCGGTGATTGGAACGTAATGGCTGGGTAATGAAGGTCATTTTCCTCCCTGAAAATTTCACCTGTTGCCTCCCTGTGTGTGATAACATGTTGATGTGAGGACATGCTCTCATCCACATAATGGAAAAGCATGAAAAAAAACCCCACCTCTTTCTGTGCCGCCCGCGGTTCTGCAGTGACGCAAGCTCTGGCTCAAATTATCATCATTTTTTTTCCCCGCGCATTTTCTCCGCCGTTTCGGAGCGTTATCAACGAAAACAGTAAGGGGCCATTTGTGTGCGCTTTATGGGCAAATGAAAATAAAATTGTTTATTTTCGTGACAGGCCGAGGACGCCGCGATCGGGCGCCGGTCAGGGTTAGGTGCGGCGAAAGCTAAGTGGAATTTAAAACCTGTCAAAACGTGGAAACAAATATAAACGCAGCCTCTGCCTCATTGCTTCCTGCGCACCCTCGAGAGAATCTGCTTCATATTCAGAGGTGAGATCAAAATAATGGAAGTCAGTGACGAACCGAGTCGAGGCCGCAGTTAGTGAAAAGAAGAAATCCAGCAATTCACTGCTTTTCACTGGGTTTCCAAACATGATCTCATAGGATTGTATTTAGGTAGAAATCCACATTTTGCATGTGCATTTTAGGCTTTTCCCGTCACGAACTCATCACGTGACGCCACTTCGGTTCGGGTTCGGGTTCAAGGGGAGGGGTCGGGGGCAGATGGGCAGAGAAACGACGTGTCCTGAAATTATACGCAAAAAGCTCAAAAAACCTGTACCGTCAACGCGCGAGACGACTCAGGGAACTCGGATGTGTTATTTGTGCCTCTTGGTGAGACCTGACTCGCTTTCCTCGGCCGAAAGACCGACCGATCCCTCGGCCGCCCAGACGGAAACGACTCGACCGCTCGCCGAGCCTGACGATTCCCTGTCCGACCGGTGAAAAACCACGGATCCGAGTGACCCGTCTCGAACCGCGGAGCCTGTTAAAGGGCCTCGAATGTGCGTCCCCTGGCTACGTGGTGTCAAGCTAGAGCACTGAGGCCAACGTTACAGGTCCAAGGCAAAAGGAAAATCAGGTTTCCAGAGCTCGAAAGGCCTGCTGAGCCAAGCCGTGGTTTCTGATCCGTGACCGGACAATCGCTACTCGGGGGGAGAGGTTAAGGGAACCATTGGTTTTTACAGTAAGAATAAAAATAGAACTCAGATATATTTAGATATTTACAGCACCTGGCGGAAGTTAGGGACCGTTGTGATCATCTCTGACATGAATGACATAATTCACACGACCATGCATTCATAAAGTGCTTTGGCCAAATCGGAGAAAATCCGTAGCGTCTATTATCGCTGTCAATTTCCAAGTATCCAGCGAGCGTGACGGGCGAGATCCCGGAAATATTATTTTTCTATTATGATTCATTCCTCCCCGACTCATTTTCTGACTCTCTGTTCGGGGCTGCAGGGATTTTGTCCGACTCTGCTTCTTCCTTCCCACGGCCGTGGGGGGGCCGGGGGCATCTCATCCAGAAACTGATACAAAAACAATTCTGCAGCGTCCAATACATGTGAGGTGCACTGGTGCCTTAAACTATAAAAATAAAACCACCAGCTCATGAAAGCATCAAATTGAAATATAAAACTCAATCGGGAGCCTGGGAAAGCAATATCACAACAGGAAAGGCTCACATAACATCAGAGGAACTCATATTTGAAACAAACAAACAAACAAACAAAACAAACAACATGACAGCGAACGATATTTTTCTATTTAAGGAAACCGAGGAGAGGGACCTTTTCTTTTTTCTTCCCTTTGAAAATGTGACCGCACGATAAAGACGAGTAAACTTTTTGAAGGAAGCTATGTAGCATCAAAACATCGCCCGTCGCTCCGCTTGCAACAACAAAAACCGCTGCTCAATTGGTCCCTGTGTGTGTGTGTGTGTGTCGGACACGGACACACACACACACACACACACACACACACACACACACACACACACACACACACACACACACACACACACACACACACACACACACACACACACACACACACACACACACACACACACACACACACACACACACACACACACACACACACACACACACACACACACACACACACACACACACACACACACACACACACACACACACACACACACACACACACACACACACACACACACACACACACACACACACACACACACACACACACACACACACACACACACACACACACACACACACACACACACACACACACACACACACACACACACACACACACACACACACACACACACACACACACACACACACACACACACACACACACACACACACACACACACACACACACACACACACACACACACACACACACACACACACACACACACACACACACACACACACACACACACACACACACACACACACACACACACACACACACACACACACACACACACACACACACACACACACACACACACACACACACACACACACACACACACACACACACACACACACACACACACACACACACACACACACACACACACACACACACACACACACACACACACACACACACACACACACACACACACACACACACACACACACACACACACACACACACACACACACACACACACACACACACACACACACACACACACACACACACACACACACACACACACACACACACACACACACACACACACACACACACACACACACACACACACACACACACACACACACACACACACACACACACACACACACACACACACACACACACACACACACACACACACACACACACACACACACACACACACACACACACACACACACACACACACACACACACACACACACACACACACACACACACACACACACACACACACACACACACACACACACACACACACACACACACACACACACACACACACACACACACACACACACACACACACACACACACACACACACACACACACACACACACACACACACACACACACACACACACACACACACACACACACACACACACACACACACACACACACACACACACACACACACACACACACACACACACACACACACACACACACACACACACACACACACACACACACACACACACACACACACACACACACACACACACACACACACACACACACACACACACACACACACACACACACACACACACACACACACACACACACACACACACACACACACACACACACACACACACACACACACACACACACACACACACACACACACACACACACACACACACACACACACACACACACACACACACACACACACACACACACACACACACACACACGCGTGTAAGAATTTGTCCGTTTCCCTTGTCCATGAATGCATCTTAATCGTTTTGGTTTTTGTTGTTGTTTTTGTTGTTGTTTTTTACATATATATGTTCGTGTGTGTTTTCCTTTCGGTCTTTATTTCCTCCTTTGCAGAGTAATGACACGGAGCCTTATTTTGAACCTCACTGAGGGAAAGTTGTTGTTATTTTTTTCCCGATTTTGCAGCGGTGACGTCACGGTGTAATTCTCACTAATACACTCTTAAATAATGAATTAATGCATTAGATTACCCTTTAAGTCAGAGCCAAGGTTGAAATATCTCGGCAACGGCAACATTATCACGGAAAAAAACATTCACAGGTAACAGCATCCGTGCCACATCACATTAATCGCCGCGGCGCTGAAATGCTCCCGAAAAAGTTCACCGTAGTGGAAGAGGAGTTATGACTATACCCAGAATGCCTAACGAATAGGATGCAAACACGACGGGGTTTGACCTGGAACATCCTCTTTGCCGCCTCTCGAATGCAACAACCTGCTGCCATTTTGTGCCCACGAATGTGACACCTGGACATCGCGGCGACAAATTGGAATTGATCAAATTCTGGCTAAAACGTCTCGGGTCGTGACCCCCGAAGCTCAAAAGCATTTTTCCGTATTAGCATTCTGCACCTCAGCGGCTTCCTGCGTGGCAGCCGAGGTCTCGGAGCATGAGCAGAATCAATTTGCATTTTGGCGTCTCCTCGGTTTTCTTTCGTTCAGCTCACCGTTTTAGTTAATTGTGTTTCTTAACGCCACTGCTCCATCGCAGGCTCTCGGCGTTCGAACGGCGGATCAATACAAGCGGTGAGAGCCGGTCGTCTGAGCTCTTCTTCATCCCCATTAGGAGATAAATACCATAATGCAATCAAATGGTCTGTAAAATAGTAATAATTGAGGAATCGGCATGATCGAAGTCAAGGGGAGATATTTTAGTCTCCAAATAAAACCCGAGTTCTTCACTTTTCTGCGTTGAGGTCATTGAGAATCTGTGGAGCCGTCAGATTCTTTTTTATTCTCTTTTAATTGCTATTCTAATTTATTGCAGCCACATTCGTTTGTTCGTTCATTCATTCATTGCTGCTAACGATGGATATCGCCATTATACAGCCTGTGGCCCTGCCTGGGATAGTGGTAGAGCTAGTGGGGGTAATGCTGGTGGTGGTGGTTTGTAATCCTCTTTCGGGTCACATCTCCAGGGCTGGCCCCGACCCCCCCCCCCCCCCCGACATTTATTTAGAGTCCAGGCCGTCGCCAGGAATTTCAACGGATGTTGCTACTCACACAAAGGTTCTTACCGTGCGCTAGTGGGTACGTGGCTTCGTGTGACCTGCATTTGACCTGCTGTCTATTGATGAGCGTCGAAACCGGCGCTGTTTCGTTCCTTGCCGCGTCGAAGGGCCACTATTTTTATCTGCTCGCACAGCCAGCTGTTTCGGCCCAGACTGGAACGGGCTCGACAACTATTGGACGGTTTGAGGCGTCAGACATCAGCCACTGCATCACCATGTCTCTACCTGAGCAGCAAAGCGGCAACAGTGGCTGTGGGAGTGATTTACTGCCTCTGCTTCATGATAGGGGGTGTTTATTGTGTATTATAGTAAGTGGAGAGTACTGAGTACTGGTATAACTCACGTTGTCCACATAAACCACTGTACCTTCCCAGGCATTCTTTTTTTTTTAAGATTTACAACTGAAATTTAAAGAGTAAACTGGCACCCGGCGATGGGATTTGAGCAATAAGGGGAAACCAAACCTGCGACGGCGCCACAGGCTCGACGGCGAGTTACCCCGTTTTTACTGCGTCTGATAGGAGTCCGCTCTGCTCATCTACAAAAAAGTCCCGTCACAGCTCGTGAGCCCCGTAGCCAAAGAGCTTCCATAGGAGAAATCGCCCGACGTTGATGGAACATCTGGAGCAGGAGGAAGCGGGAGAAGAGGGGAGAGGCAACGGAGGCAATTTTATAGCTGAAGTGCAAAGAAAAAACACTATTACACAGTGTGTGTGTGTGTGTGGGGGGGGCCATTGAGTGATGTGCACGAGTGAGGATGTTTGACCCCCCCGCGTTGACCGGGGCCGAGGTCCAAGCCTGGTTTGTTTAAAAATTGCATAAATGACAAAATAAACAGTTGCCACAGTACTTGAGGGTGGGGTCGATGTTTGGGGGGGGGGGGCGTTAAACCCCCTCGACACAGCACAGAAAAAAATTGTCTATTCTGCTAGTGAAGGTAAATACACCTCTGAACAGGAGCAGTAATAATGTTTCCTTTCACACAGAAAAAAGCAAACACAGAGACATAATGAGAAATTCACAAGTTCACATCTAGGACAAAGAACTGGTTATTGCATCTGCCTACAATGTTTAATTTTTATTTTTAATCTCGCATATTCCTATTAAATTATGAGATACTGCTGCTCGAGTTGCCTATTTTAAGACGTCTCGGAGTAAAATACTCATCAATAGTTTTATTTAAACACACGATGCCCCCGTGCGCATATTCGTATTACATGCACTGTACTAGACAGCGAGAACCTTTAATATATGAAAAGATGTGATCTCTTAGATGGTCTTGGTTCGGACCCTTGTGTAAGACGCCATCCACCCCCCCCCCGATACAACGTGAGATCCAGCCCCGGATGAACCTGCTGGAGCTTAATCTAGTTTTCTGAGATTAGATTTGACTGAAAACACAAATTTCCTAGAACCTCTGTTGTCCAACTTTTTTTTTTTTTTTTTCACTTTCCGAGAATTGAAAAACAACATCAACAAAAAAAAACGACGACGACAACAACAAAACATCCCGGCGTTTTCAGGCTTTTCACTAAATCGGGCCGAGGGGTCAATCCGGCTGCGTTTGCCGTCTGAGTCTCTTCGCTTTGATTGGCCTCATTCAGAGCATCTACTCACAGCGCGGCGAATGCACCGGAGTATTGATTGCATCAGACAAAGAACCCTCGCGAGGAGGAGAAAAAGGCAGAGAGCAATCATATTCCCATTAGCGCCAGGCTGGATGGGAGAAGCGCACGCCGGCCTTTTCTCCCGTGGTCTCCTCTATTCAACATTAATTACCGCCCATTTCGCTCTTTCAACACCCCCCCCCCCCTTGCGCTCGCCACAGCCGTTTTCCGGCCCCCGGGTCGGCTTCCCCAGGCCCGCGATTAATTCGTCGTCTGCCATGCACGCGGATCGAACCATCGGGGGGGGGGTTCGTGAGGCCGCTGAAGAGGAGCCGCAGCGAGAAACACCCTGCGTCACGTGAGCGCTTGTTAAGAACGGACTGAGCTGCTGGTTCCGTCCCGCCGAAGCCTTTTATGTCTCCGAGCAAACGTCCGACGGTGTTGTCATCACTGCAGATTTGACCTCAGCCGAGGCGGAAAGAAAGTTAAAGAAAAAACTAAAAATCTTTTAAAAGATTTTCGAAACATCCGAGAGCAAAAAGGTGGACGGAGACCGGCAATGAAACAGCTTCACTCAGGGTAACTCATGCAGTGGTAACAGACAGAGGGAAACTCCACCAACGTCTCACATCAAACTCTGTTTACCGGTCCGGTGGCGGACGACCACGTGCGTGAAGAAAAAACCGGCCGACGGCCCTTCGCGGCTTCAAAGGCGGCTGCGTGGAGAATCCAATAATTGCCCCGAGCGAGGCCACATTAGCCGCTGTTAGCCCATGACTCACCTCTCCCCCCGACCGGGGCTAAGTGGCGTTGCGGTCGAGGTTGTGGCGGCGCCAGGTTGTGACGAGGAAGGAAAAAGCGCAAGGAATGAAAAAGGCTTTTCAATCTCTCGGCCCAGCCGCATCGATTTGGATCCTTTTTATTTAACGTCCATCTCACTGTCAAACAGTGTCACGGGAATTCGGAGCTAAATTGCCCAGGTGCTTTTTAAAGAGGCATTTTCATTTTAAACGGCCACGTTCTTTTGTTTTTCCCCTTCGCGTTTAACGTCTCTCTCGTCAAATACTTGCACATCCTCGTGTGCGAATCCTCAAAGTGTGACCCAGACTTTCCCCGAACAGCGGCCGGTGTTATCATAGGTGCCAACTAGCCCTCGGGGAAAAAGGTAAATGTTCAAATTCGGCCTAACGGCGCTTTGAGCTGAGAAAAGGTGCAAAGGCAGCGGGCGGACTCGGTAATGTCGGTAATGTGCCGCAGTCTCGGTTCTCATGGAAACGTTATTCTGCGGCTCTACTTGCAGGGAACCTTTAGATTTGGACTTTCTCACGCGAACGGATGCCCCTGGTGGCATCGGGGGTTATTGGGAAATTGGAGACCTGAAGGGTGTAAAGTCGCTCAGAAGACAGCAGGTGCAGCTTGGTGCAGAGTGAAATAAAATACAATATAAAATACACATAAAGAATAAAATACGGTGTCCATCAGCGGTGCCGACGAGGGTGTGAGGTGTTACCGCAGACTTGCATTCATCGGATTTGATTTTAGAATCTATTTACATTGAGAGCCGCCTGCTAGGACTGCACGGTTTGAAGAATGATGCCTGGAGTGTTGGGGGAAGGGTCCGCAATTATTTTCAAGTCGGTCGTAAGATGAGAGTCGGGAGCCCGAGCGTAGACCGACACAGTTAGCGGTCGCCGTGATTGCTCCCCCCTGCCGCAAGAGAGATTCCTTCACAATGCGTTTCCAGTCTAATAGAAGAAGGAGGGGGGGGGGAGAAAATCCCCAGTCCTCGGAAAAAACACAGGAACCCGTCCATGGAGTCACACCTTCGTCTCGGCCCGAGCCGCTAACGAGGGCGCAACACCCGGACGTGGCGCTGCCGGCCCTGCGGCGACGCCGCGCCCAACACGGCGCCCTCGCCTCGCGGGCGGCTGACGGCAGGCTGACGTCTCCTTCAAGGACTGAAAACCTTCTTCCTGACAGTCCGCAAACACCTGCCCCCCGGTGGATCATTGCCTTGTTGTCATGGTAATGCAGCAGGCGCTACCTGGAGCCTTCAACCCATCCACAGAAACTAGAAGAGGCCAAGTGCCTTCTGAACAGAGTCTTTGTGTGTGTGTGTGTGTGTGTGTGTGTGTGTGTGTGTGTGTGTGTGTGTGTGTGTGTGTGTGTGTGCGCCCCCCCCAGGCTTATGTTCATTATCATAGCCATGAGAATTTCCATCTTGGGAATGAAACATCTGCTGTTTGGGCTTTTTTTTTTGTTAAACTGACAATTATCCACGCAAAAAAAAAAAATAAAAAAGAGAGATGTCGCGCACAAACGTTTTTCATACTAGACCTTTTCCCCATCATCCCGCATTCATCATTCCCGGGACTCTGGCGGCGCCATATTTCAAGGTGATGCCGGAAAACGTCAGTAATAAAATGCATATGTGAGTTCGAGTGTGTTTTATTTTTCCGTCATTACTCTTCCGCTCTCCAACAACGTGAACGGCTCTGATGTTTCGTGTGACATTTTTTATTTGTTTATTTTTCTTAATGGTAAACAACAGTAGGATTTGCAGCAGACTGTAATGACCGAGGCCCCGTAATTGTAAACGGGAGCAAGGACAGACCCGCAATTACATCATTACATCGCAAGACTCAAGGAACGAGAGCGAGAAAAACTCATTTGCAATGTGTCCCATTCTCATTTTTACTGCTCGCGAGCAGATGCCGCCGGTGTGTTCGGCTCTTGGGGAAACGGGGGGGGGGGGGGGGGTTTAAAACATTTTGCTCGAACAGTAGCTGGGAGGAGATCGGATTTCGTTCCGGCGGTTCCTCGGTACTTCGACGGGAGGGTGACCCGTCTTCAGGAGCACAGACTGGGCCCCGGATATCAGGGCGGCACCGGCTCAACGCTCTGTGAAGAGGTTTCGGTTTTATTTATTATTTCTTCTTTTTTCACCGAGGAGCTTGCATCACTATTCCTGCCCCCAGCAGAGATGATTTGTAATTTACCATATTCTGGTGTATTCTATGTATCCTCACCTGACCCGTGGGCCTTGCAAATCCTTGATGGTTATTATTTACCATGTGGATCCATATTGTCCAGTATTCCCAGCCAATCAACAATTTAAATTCAATATTTAAACAATAGACAATGTAAATCCATGACTCTCCATCTGGCGTTAGTCCGGAGTCGTATAAGGGCTCCATTCAGTTGCCTCTACCCGGACACATCATCCGATCGGCTAGAATCTTATAAGGTGTTCACGCTCTCTCCCTGCACTTGCTATAAGTTAAACGCACAGCACAGCCTAGCTTAACTTGGCTTATTTCTATTTATGGTGTGGCGGGAAGCTGCTCCCTATGTAGCCCCCCCCCCTCCCAGATTCATAAAACATCTGTCCAACGCATCGAGACCTCGAAACCTCTGCAGGAGCCAAACCACGGGCGACTAAACGATACAACAACTTTCCTTTCACTGTGCTTAGCTCCCCATTCAACAGAAGGTTCCACAGGTTCCGCAGGCTCCTCGGGTTCCATGACGGTGCCTTGGCGATCGACGGATACCGGTGCGGGGGCGCACCAGACGGAGGTGTCAGGCCGTCGGACTGGCTTCGGATGGAAACCGCCTCATATCATCGCTCTTATCGCTTCTCGGAGGGAAGACAAGTCCGGAATTTTTATTTCTTAGCACAAGGGGTTGAAAGGGCCGAAAGGTTCTCGAGTCCGGCGACCGCTCGTAATTCAGCGCGGGGCCTCGTCCGACTTAAACCCGAGCAGAGTTACGATCGGCCCGACTATTGTAAAATTGTGACAACCGGGTGTTATAAAGTCATCTTATAAGACGGGCTCTTAAAAGACCACCTCATTTAAATCACCTTAGAGTGGAGGGAGGCAAGTTTCAATCACATTTAATCCTGTATTCTCTCAGTTTATTGTCAGTGGAGTAGAGACACTTGTATCTGAGCAGCGGCTGTTAGAGTCTTTTAAAAACCGCTGCTATTGCTGGGTGATTTATTATTATTCTATACTGTGAGTCGGAACTGAATTTTAGGCTTTCGTTGCACAGTTTACCGCGATGGATCGGTTTAAATCCTTTAGACCTAAAAAACAAAAAACCCGTTATGTCACATTAATGTCTTCACCTTGTTTAAAGATACCTCAGGTGAGGAGTCCCTCATCTCACTGCACCCCCCCCCCTTCAGATGACTTGTCAGGGTTGAAAGCTTTACTACACCCTGCTGGGCCTTATAATGTAATTTCTCACGAGGCAACAGCTTATAATGCATCCTCATATTCACGGAGGTCAGTTTAACACGATAAAAATTTTCATTTGCAGCACCTCTTTGTTTGGTCGTAGCCATAACGTCCTGAACGACACGTGATGGAGCCACGGTGGAGAGACCTTCGTGCGCAGGCATTGACTCTGGGTCACGGACTTTGTTTAAAATGCTATTCAATATCATAAGAGGCTATTCATAGCTTCTTTTTCCATTTTGTCATAAAGGCCACATCAAATCACTGGGGTCATTCTGGAGTTTGGTCATTTCTTTGTACTGCAGTTGATTGCTGTTCACAATGATGATAATAGTGTGATATCAAATGATTTTGACACAAATGTATATTTATTGGTTTTGATTTTTTTTGAATTAGATTTTTTCTTTTTTAATGTATTGCAGTTTCTTCTTCTTTTTAATTTATTCGTGTTTTTTTTCTTTTTATTCATTGGTTTAGACGTTTTTTTCTTTCAGTTTTTTTCCTTTTCTCTAAATCTAGTGAAATCTTTTACCTTACTGCAACACTTTTACTGAGGCTCATTAATGTTGTTTCATGTTATTGTAATTATGTGGGAGTTAAAGGACACGTCCTGATCAAAGAAAGGCCAGAGCAATCCCATCTAAGCTAAGTGTATCATGAGATAATGTGTTTCTCAGGTGCTATCGAGTACAAAACTTCTGTTTTATCTATGTTTAACAGAAGAAAGTCGCTGGTCATCCAGATCTTTACGTCCGTAAAACATACTTGAAGATTAGCTAAGTGATTGGTTTCATCAGGCTTAATCGACAACTGGGTATCATCTGTATAACAATAGAAGTTTACGGGGTGTCTTGTTATACTATTGCCTAAGAGAAGCACATGTGAGGCGAACAGCACTGGTCCAAGCACATAACCTTGTGGAACTCCTCGATTAACTTTTGATTATTAAAGTTAACATGCACAAACGGAAATCGAGCCGATTAACAGGACTTAAACCATGTCGGAGTGGTTCCTTTAATGCCGAATGAACGTTTCAGTCTCGGCAATAGGACGTGATACTCAGCAGTATCACTTGTAACTCTCACCAGTGCCGTCTCTGTGCGTGATAATGTTGTTTCTCTCACACTGAAGCTGCGTTCTAACAGGCAACAAAATGTATGATAGATTTCCTAAAAAATGTTACTATCGACATGAAGTGCTCTTGTTCCAGGCACAAGGGCACTAATAGAACATTCAAATTCATGTAACACTTGCCAGGAAAAACCCTGCTGAAAGCATTCTGTAATTTTGTTTGGAGCTAAATTTGTGATGCGCCGATGCCAACACATTTTTGTTTTTCATAGTGTTGTTTTCCATCATCCGCCCCGGGTATAAGCCTGTGACAGTGATGGCTGACTGTGATGGATTGGCATGGACGGATTAAACACTGGCTGTCGCACAGCCTCTTTCCCCTGCAGAGGAGCGTCCGCCCAGTGTTCTGCCTTGCTGCCTCAGCCGATTCCAGGGGTTAGAGATAATCAAACCTCTAACCGACCGCGGTTAGTGCGGGGACATGTTCAAACTGCGTTTGGTCATTAGAAGGCAAACAGGGCTCTGACAGTCGCAGGCTTTCGGCGCTGTAAAAATTATTCGGACGGGGTTCAGAGAGAGGTCACGCTCAGGTCCCGCGCCGCTGGCTAACAGTTGGCCAGCTGTGATTAGACGCTCATTTGGAATCGTGCTCTCAGTTCACCCGCTAAACTTTCGGGATGCAAAGGTAGCGGGCGAGCGTTCTAGTAGCATAAAAGGCGGAGCGGAGTGGTGAGGGGTGAGCCCAAAGGGTTGTCTAAAGATAGGAAGCTATTAGAATTTAATCTATGACAAGCTGTGCAGTCATCAAAAAATAATGCATCATGCAAGAGCAGGGTTCGAATCCACAGCGTTGACAATGTAGACGGAACCTTTTAATGATGAAACCATTAGGGAAAATACACTCTGCCACTTGTTCAGTGTGCAGACACAGTGCTCGTGAAATAAAACCCAAGATAAAGTTATAAGAATATAACCATTTTGGCCCGAATATTTTGTAGAAAGATCGTTCCCATATATATGATTATACAGACGGCCAAATGTAACAATCATAACAACCATCTAAAAACCAATCTAAACCTTCACACCACCTCCTATTGTCTAAGTAGGCAGGTTTTTAAAATGAGCATAATGAGCACGTACTGTATATGTTGTTTACGTGTCTCCGACTTTGGCCTTTTGAGGCAACTCCCGTTTGCGTTCGGCCTTAAGATTCGACAGTGTCCTCGGTGAAGTATTACAACGCCAGCAACATCTCCCGCGGAGAAAATAATAATTCATAGCCGCAGGGCAGACCGGAGCAAGTTTCTGTGGATGATCTGAGACGCCTGCCAAGCAGCAAAACAATATGGTAGGACACTGCTAAGCGCCGCAATGACACTGAGCCCTGCAAAACAGCCAAACATTATTACTGTATATACAGTAGCTTCCGGAGAGCTTACAGAAGGCTAAGCAATGGGGGGGGGGGGGGGGCTGACATGCATGTGGCAGTCAGAGAAGTGACTCTCGATCCCTTTAGGCGGCAGATTGGCTCCATGTGTCATCTCCTTGCCCAGTGCACTGCCCCAGTGTGTTTTGCAGCCTGGAAACGTCATGGCCATTATCTCATCCTCCTTAAGCTGCAGAGGAGCTGTCTGCTGCTACATAGACGGTAAACAGGGGCTTCCAGGGGCTTCCAGGGGAAAATGAACGCCACTGGCGTTGTCCTTTCCGCCCGTTACTATGCATTACATAGGATTCAAGTGATTAATGCAGATATTTTAATGATAATAATAATAATATATGTAAAACCTATACTTTTTATTTGAATAAAGCATAAAACTGTAAGATGCATTCTAGTAAAAATGGGTGTGTGGCACAATGATTTTAGAATTAAACACATTCATTACTGTTTTTTATGTAAAGGGGAAATAAGCAAAGCAGGTTTTTTATTATTAAAACGTCATTTATTACCGAACGATGGTGGTTTTTGGTAAATATCCGATCATATCATTTGGCTGCCAATTCCTAGTTTACGAACCGTCCGTGGATTTCTGGCGCCGTTTCCAGCGCGTCGGGCGAAGCGGCCTCGGGTTCAATCGAGGTGACCTCGAGAGATTCGATAGTGGGGGTGTCACTGCTGACGCTGGGGGGCGCGCAGGGGAAAAAACCCCAAATGCCACGACGACCCCTGTATTATTAGAATTATTTGGAGACTGGTTGGAGTTTATTAAGTAAATGTATTCACAAGCTCGTTAATGACGGTTGTCTTAGTAAATGATTCCTCAATAAAAGCAAAATTTAAAAAAACGTTAATGAAATGTCATCGCTGCTACACACACTAATACACCAGGTGATTAAAATGAACCATGTGTGATGTATTTTATGTCTAATGACCTGTGAGAAGACTAAGATTTTTTTTTCTCCCGTATTTTGCATAAACTGGCTTCTCTCTACCACTTCTCCTCAGTTGTTCACCCTCCATGATAACGTTGCAGGTTCCCATTAAACTAAGTCACCAGAGGCACCGAGAGCAGGCAGATGGAAAACTGCTCTTTTTCTCTCTTCGCCAAAAAAAGGAAAGAAAAAAAAATCAAAATTATTGAAGAGCTTGTGTTTTATTTAGCCGTCGTAGGCTTAGACTATCACAGGTTAATGCTCTCTCCCGCCTCGCTCAAAAGTTTTTATTTTCTCTCTCGGAATCCAGTTGAATCAAATTAAAATTAATTAAACTGAATTAATATCAATGTATTCATCCCCCAAGGGGTGATTAAAAAGTAGACACAGCTAATCACAGATACGCACAAAGAGAGAGAGAGAGAGAAAAAAGAAGAAGATAAGGAAAAAGAATTAACTGCCCAGATTAACTGCTGCAGACAGAAAGGTTTGTTGCAGTTTGGGAGAAAACATCATAAACACGGCATCAGGATGAGCAACATGTTCAAGGTGATGCATCTCAAGGGCCTTTCCAGGAAAATCCACCATGTGCAAAAACGTGCAGAAGTCAACGGCCGCTGGTGTGAAATGTGGCCTCCCCCTATTCATTCTAAAACTAGGAACCAGATATATAATACCAGAAACTAATCCTATTTATTTTTTGGTCTATTTTTATTTTTATTTTTTTTTGCACATCCTTTTAGCCTTGCGGCTGTGAATGGTTCCTCTTCTTTTCCGAGGGCGACTGACTGACGGCAGCAACAGCACATGTCAACATGTCAATATAAGCTGTACAGTTTGTAAAAAGCTGTGACGGTGACTCGGGGGTCGAACCTTCTCCGAGCTTACGCCGGTTTTGCATCTCTGCGAACCTCGACGGCCCCGAAGCGAAGCTGCATCACGTTAAGAATGATATGTGAATGTTTTGTTTTTGTTTGTTTTTTTATTTATCACAGGGACCATAATAAATCTCCTCCAATATGATTCTAACATGCCTTATATTTGAATGGCATGTCGACGTCCTGTTATTTTTAGTTTGCGCTGCATTCAGCATAAGAAAGCATTACCAATGATTATCTATCTGCACGACACATGCATAATATGTAGCTTAGGGGAAGGAAGTAGGAATGAGTTGGTCACTTACTGCAGCAAACGTGTAAAACTTCTCCTGGCGCGTTCTGTCACTCATGGGTCCCCGATTCAACACCGACATAAATCCTCAGGTTCACTCCAAACATCGTTGCCTCTGATGGTTTTCTGCCATTGCTGCAATTAGTCTGAAAAAGAAATGGTACATATTCATTACGTCCGACCAGCAGCAACTGATGAGCGGGGTGAGTGCTTATTTCCCCGTTACGTAAAAAAAAATGGCGAAATGAAATACTGCTGTTCGACCGTTTGGAGCTTTCATTACGAACATCTGGTAAAGGCCAGGAAAGTTTTAATGACAAGATGCACTGGAGCAAGTCTGAGTGAAATATAATTTCTCCCCACACAGAGAGCATAGGCGGCTTTATTAGTCCGCACCGGAAGCTCGGGGAGATTTGACTGTTCCGTATGTTCATGGCATACGTCTCGGCGTGTTCCTGCATACAGAATTAGCAGGAGATGGGTTTTTTTTCCATTTTTAAAAAAAAATTTTTTGGCCTCACAATTTTCATCGCTGTCTTTTGAAAGCCATGTCTCTCAAAAAAAAAAAAAACAACAGAAAAAAACAAAACAAACAACCAAAAAACCCAAGTTTTCACGAGCTGAGAAGTAAGTTTTTAGCTTTATCTTAATGAGGAGGGGAATCTTCTCAACCGATCCGAGAACACTCCATGTCCTTTGGTGTATTTGAAAAATTCCTGGTTTTCGCTGAGCAGCGACGGCACCGAGGATCATGATGCCATTGAATTTTTTTGTTTTTGTTTTGATTTTTTTGGAGAGAAGATGGTCCTGCGGAAAAACAACCACCTGCAAAAAAAAATCTCGCGAGAAAACTATCCCCATCAAAGTACATCGCCTTATCCGGCCTTCGCGGGTTTATAATTTACCCTTGTGGGCGGAGAAGTGACATTTCCCTTTTCCTTTTTATTTTTTCCCTTTTTCTGACATTCCATTAGAGTGCGATTGCAGCATATATAGACATGGCTGATTGGTGATATTACAAGATACCTGCGTGTTTGAGATTCCGAGTGCCGGAGCGTGGGCCACATTAACGCGACGGCAGGAATGCTGATTAGCTTCGTTCGGGGATGCGAGCTCGACATTGATGGTATGCTAATGCGGTGCCACTCTCCCGACTGTGTCCACACGCGCCGGGCACCCTCTAGCATTAGCCGTGAATTTTCATACGATGCGCCGATAATGGAAGCTCATTTTATTCAGAGGACGCCGTGGAGGACACTGGGCTTAATCGCAGCTATGTAAATAATAAGCTTATACCTATTCATCTTTGTCTCTCACCTCTGTCTCTTCCCACTCAACCGCCGTGCACCGGTGTTGAAGGGAAGTTCTTGAGGGCTCCTGGGGGCCCTCTGGTGGTCCTCTGGAGGCCAGGGGTGGGGGATTGAAGAGGCGGGGCCCTAAGCAGCCTCTCCGTTCACTTATATGTCAGGTCGGCCCTGCGGCGGTCCCGCTGAAACGCATTACACGTTGTTTTGAACAATACACGACCTGTGATTTTGCGCAGAGAAACACAACATAATGCATAATGAATCCGGCCCAGGAAATGAATGTATGAAATATAAATCGCAGGCACGTGCGTTTAATTTTTAAGGCGCACGAGAATGGGATTGAGCCCGGCCTCGCTGCGGTCGGCGGCGGCAGGTCGTGTCGGATTGACAAACAAACAGCCGTAATCGGCGTGACGGAGGCCCCCCGCCGGGGGGAGATGGCCGGGTCGGCGTCGCCGGGATTTCTCTTCTTAAGAATCAATTCATCCCTCAAGCAAAAGGCCCCCAGTTAAACGGACCCGCCACCTTAGCCGGGAGCAGCCTGCTGGTCGGAACACGCTCCGGCTCACGGGAGTTATGCTCGGATCGGCCGGTGTGTGTGCACGTGTGTGTGTGTGTGCGCGTGTGTGTGTGTTTGTGTACAGCCACAACAAGGACAAAGGATGCTACTCTATCACAAGAACCGGTTCTTTAATTTAACACATCTTTTTTAATATTTGATGCAGTATTGCATTAATTAAATCAATTTAAAAGGTGTATTTTCATAATTAAATATCATCTTCAACATACACTGCAGGTTTTATATATATATATATATATATATATATATATATATATATATATATATATATAAATTTTTTTTTCTTGGCTCGGTGAAATCCTGCCAGGGGAACATAATTTTGCTTGTGCCCTTGTACCTCGCCTCCTCAGCAAGGTGAGTCTGCAACTCAAAACACACATACAGCAAAAATAAAAGGCGGCACCCTCGCGAGGGAAGACGCTGAGAAAACAGCGGTAAGGAAAAACAACAAAATCTCGGATAAATTCAAAGTAAATGAGGCATTAATCAGTAAATTAAGCAGTATCGTGATACATCTGTTAATCAGGGTTATCATGGGGGTGTTTACTCTTATATATTGTGCCGATACAGCAGGTCAGTCTGATTTTAACAAACATCTAAGATAAACCACCACCGTTGTCTCCTCCGTCTTCTCCCATTGGTCAAATATGCTGAACAAAGTGGGAGAATGTGAATGTCGTAATTACGGTGCACTCGGAGATAACGATAACACTTGCATTAGCCTGCATGAGGACACACACACACACACACACACACACTGGTGGATGGTTGAATGTTACAGCAAGGTGAAAACACATCTCTGAGTAAACACCCCGTTGTGTTTTCCTCCTAGAACTTGCGCCATGAGAGCTCAGTATAAACCGGGGGAATTCGAGGGACGCTCCCGCCTGGCCTCGACACCGTCAGGCATCACAATGCCCGGCCGAGGAAAACCAAAACTTAAAAAAGTACCGAAATCGATGCAGCACGAGAGACGCAACTGTCCTGTTTTGTTGTTTTTTTCATTCCACGTGTCCTTCCGTGATAAAAACAAACAAAAACAAGAGCACGAGAGTCTCTCTCTCTCTCTAACCGCCACCACCGGCGCACAGTATTTTAAACAGTAACCGTATCTGCTGGGAAATCAAGTAGCCGCCCTCCATGCTTGAACAGTGTAACCCCCCCTTTGACCTCGTCCTATTGACTCTGCTGCCATTTTTTTTTTTTTTACAAGATTTGTGGCAGCTTAACTAAATTAAGGATTTGCCGCGACCCGGCTACTGGTGTAGCGTAAGTGGACCATAAAACCCTCTGACATGCTCTGGCGCTGACTTACACTCCACTAACCCCGACAGACGCACATGCATCATGTAAGGTTTGCCTTGCAGATTTGCATATATCAGTTTGGCCATGTCAACATTTCTTATATTTACCTTTCCGTCTTTTGATGCTGACTCTAGACAACATCGAAAAATTACCCTGTTTCTAAATGTATTTGGCTTAAATATGAATTCATCCGCCTAAAATTGTTTTGAGAATTTACTGCATTTACAGTTTGTTTGTTTGGTTTTTTTTCTTTCCAAGTCCAAGAAACCTCAAGGACACAGAGACAGACGGCGCCGTGAAAGTCTCCCTCTTAAAACCCATTTTTCAAATCATGTAGGAACTGTCCAACGACCACAGACTTGCCATCTCCATACAAATATGGCTCCAAACATTGTTAGGCAGAGAGGAGGTAGTGCATTTATGGTGCGATGCAGCACGGGAGCCCGTACAGCCGGGCGATCACGGCGTATATCACCGTCCGTGGCGACCGGCTCCCCCTACTTCCAGTCTGGTGTCGTGTGCATCCCACAGTTTACCTGTTCACTTATACTTGACCCCTTCCACAGCTGTGAGTGTGGAGCGCCGGCGGAGAGAGAGACCCGTCTGGGAAAGGGGCCTTCGCTGTCTTTTCGTCCCCCGAGGAGGATGCTCTTCGCTTGATAAATCTACACCATTGTGTACGAGAAGGCTTAAATATTAATGGGAGTCAGGGTAAAGTAGGGTAAGAAAGTTTGGGGGGGGGGCACTTAGCTTCTAGCCTCCTTAGCTTTATTTTTATATTTGGCAGTGGCATAGAGAGATAATTGCCGAAAGTAAGTCAGATCCCTAGTTCTGCAGCCGCGAAATCGCTGTTAGGAAAAGATTGAGTGGAAATGTGTTTTTAAGAGTGGCAGGCAGTCCAAAGAGCCCCCCCCCCTTTCTTTTTAAATGGGGGGGGGTCCTCAAGAGACCTAACAGCTGACATGGCACACATTCACTATTAAAACCACAGAGCCCACCTCAAGACAATCTTATAATAACTGCACCATGGGAAAACAAAAAAGACATTTCGGAGAAATTGGCAGGCACCTTTCGGATCCGCAAAAAAACGGGCTCCTCCGCCAGGCCCTGGCGCGATGCCCGGGATCCCTGATTCCGGCGCCGAGCGCAGAGTATTTTGTGCATTAATCTCGGCGGGCGCTGAGCGGATCGGCTCGCTCGTGTAGAACAGGGGAGGCTAAATTACCGATCGCTTACTGTGCTCTGTTTAAAGTGGTTAGAATTTAAGGCAGAGGTTCACTTTTCAGACGTGTTCTCTGCCATAATTGAGCAAAATGTACCTTAACGGAGATGTAGACTGTGCCGTTGTATTGTTTGGCAAATAGGAAATTAAATGTCATTTATAATGTTATTGAAAAGTGAGTCTGTTTATTCAAGAAACTATTCACATTATTTTGTATTGTTCACTGTAGAAAAACCTTTGTTTAAACTTGGACATAAAAACAACTTGTTAACAATTTGTGTCTTCTTTTTTTTGTTCTTTCTGTCATTTTCTTCAGGCATTTGACTCTGGGAATTTGCAGTGACTTTATAAGTAACTTTGAATCTGCACTTGAATCCTCATCGTGGGCTGTGATTGGCTCGTTCTTGGCAGCCTGTCAGCGAAAGAAAAAAAACGACGCCACCGCCACAAAAAGTTTCTCTCCTTAATTACTGCATTCGCAAATTATCTGCTTATTTTAAGAAGTAAAACATGCATATGAAAGAAATAGAGATGTAATGAAAAGGAAATTGAAGCAGCTCTGCTGAATATGCCTGAGATCAATGAATCCGGCCAGCAATTAAAGATGGTGAGCAAAGCAATTATTGTCTACGGTTTGTCAATATGTATATATGTATGTATATATATGTATATATATATCATGGGTAAACACCTTCCACCAGCTTTTCAGTTTTCAGTTCAAGATGAGTGAAGAGAAAAAGATCTTTCGAAACTGCCCAAAGGATCTTGCATCCTCCTTGTCCGACATGTTTGTGTAGAGGCAGAGGTGACACGTTACCGTGGAGAAAGTGTAGTTGCTCGACGACAAACGGAATAATAATGATGATAATTTGGGTTTTTTTTCCGTGAGGTTTTTTTGGTTCTCCTCCATGGGACTGATTTGATGTTCAAAGGCTACTTTTACAGCAGCGCTTAAAGGTAATGAAACTTTAACTGTAGCTCCCTTCCCATTAAATTCCTGCTCTCTCAGATGACTATGAGTTGAAGCTGAACATAGAATAATTATCCTTAAGAACTCCTCCATAAATTATCTCCTGCATTTCTTCCTTTGTGCTTAAATTACACACAGAGAACCCTATGATTTTCTATCCAAACTCTTTGCTAATGATTCCAGGCTTCATACAGCGTCTGAAACCTATTCCAACACACTAGGATGCCACAAGATTCTTTCAAATTAAAACAAAATATATATTTGTGTATAGATATAAATTTTTTAGCCAGCACAAAACAACCGAGAACCCCCCTCTGTTTCTCAATGTCACACAAAGATAACAAATACATCGCCGACGGCGAAAGTGCCAGGCCCTTTGTTATTCATCTCCCCGGCTGAGACGGATCCGTTAATTCGACGGTGCCGTTTGCGATCCGGTACCATCGGTGGTCGGAGCTGGCCTGACGTGGGGGAAGGCTCCGGGGGGCTGCGGGGGTGGGGGTGGGGGGGGGGGGCAGAGTGTTGTCAGCATCGATAGTCCCGGACAAAACTTAACCGCCACATACACATGACCTCTGAGGTCAGACAAAAAGCAGAGACTCAGCTGGACACCTGACTCCAGGTCAAGGCCACTGTGGAACGTTATTACTCTCTGAAGTCTGTCCTCAAGCATAACTTCAACTCAGGGTTGTTGTTTTTTGTTTTTATTTTGTTTTGTTTTGTTTTTTCTCAAAACTCAAAACAGTAGAACTTATGGTTGGTGAATGTTAAAAAGGCATAAATAAATCCTTATGTGGTCAATAAATAAATCCAGATTGTCTGAGGTGTTTTCTCTCCTCTGTCCAGATGTTCGGTCGGCACATTCCTCTGTCAACTCTACTTCTGGATTCGCCACAGCATCCTGGTGGGCGGACAAGTCTCAGGTGAGGACACACCGGAGACTCGTGTCCTTAAAAACCGTCCTCGAGCCTATGATGTTCTCTCTAACAGCCAAAAAAAAAATGCTGAACGCTGTTTCTTCGCCTGATTTTATGAGAATTGCACGACAGGCACGAGAGTCCACTAAGAAATAATGTCCCACTTCTGTTTGGGTCCCAGGTTTTTAAATGCACCGTACTGTGCACTGTGGCTGTGTCGACTTGTTACATAGCAACGGCCCGAATCCCATATTAATCTAATCTGGGTTTCATGTTGTTGGGGGTTTCACAGTTTGCTCAATTAGAGGTATAACACTTAAAAACCCATCGGCAGCAAACATTTTGCACATTTTTATTTATACATCTATGGAATCTGTGGGACCCTACGTCAACAAAGTGCGAGTACTAACTTAAGAATATGGATGAAAACTTTATCATGACCTAGAAAATCACACTTAGTTGAGCTGCAATCATTTGCATTTGTATCATTATCATAAGGTATCTGTCAGCTTTTTTTCCAACCCCCACCACCCAGTCTCCCATCACTAAAACTGCGAGGCGTCATAATTGATGGCTTGACAGACTCTAAATATCAGCTACAGGTAAACAGGGAGTCGTCCGCGGCGTTTGCCATGCGGACGCGTTTGCAGGATGAGCGACGGGCTTGCAGCGGTGGCGGCGGCGAGCAGAGCAGGGAGGCGGCGGACGGGAGAATGCGGCAGTTTCAAGACACACACACACACACACACACACACACACACACACACACACACACACACACACACACACACACACACACACACACTGAAGAAGGAAGAGGGCACTTATCCCCTAACTTGACAAAGAAATAAATAAAATAAATAAGAAATAAAAGGACGCGGTCCGTAATTGAAAGGAAAGTGAGCGAGTCAATCTTCAATCCCCCGTATCATCTGTCAAAAGCAGCCACACTACAAAGGGCTCTGCAGTTCGCTCATGCTCACTTCTTCAGTGCCATTATAATGAGGCTGTCCCCCCTCTAATAGACATCGCATCTGAGAAAATAAGCTCTTATAATTAGATGGCTCCTACCCCTGACACGATTAAGGTACGAATGCAAGTGAGGCGTCCACATGAGCACCATCAGAGCAGCTCCTTCCCCCCTTCAAGGCTGGAAAAAGAGAGGAAGAAGGGGGAGAAGGAGAAGAAGAAGGAGAAGAAGGAGAGGAAAAGAAAGAATACTTCTCTGAATCTTTTCCTCCTTCCAATTTAATTTGTGTCACAGAGACCTTCCATCCTAACAGGACTTTACTGAGACCGCAATTACTGAGTGAACTCCTCTTCCGTCTACCTGAGGGGGGAAAAAAAGGGAGGTGGTGGTGGTGGTGGTGGTGGGGGGGGGGGCGCTACGCTGCATGACGGAGCCACCTCCCTGTGTTTGTTTTGTTTTCCTCTCAGCGAATCACAATGAGTCAGACACATGTGCGGATTTCTGTATTTTGCCCTTATTTTTCCTCATCTTCAGGTGGGCATCTGAACCAAACGCCGACCTTCGAGCTGTGTGTTACTTGGGACTGAGCCTCGGAGGAAGTTCCCCTTGTTATTTCTTTCTGGCCCCCCCCCCCAGGCTCTCGGGGGCCTTCCTGGTTGCAGCGATCGCATTTGGCACGTATCCCGGTATGTGAAACGGCAGAAGAATAAACCCATTAATCATGAAGTTAGTGTTCAAATCAGCCGTGCAACTCTAAGCCTTAAACAAATCAAAGTCGTTGTCAGCGCTACACTTTTGATTTGCTTCAACATACAGTAGCTTGATGGCGACGTTGAAAGATTTCCAACGTGTTGTTGCTACCTGCCCGACAGTCTCGACGAAACCAAATGTTTGCTCTTAGCAAACAAGTCGGGGCGAACAGAGGGACATCGACACTTGCACCTTTTCTGTGCAGTTCCCGGCTAATGTGCTGTTGATTTTTCGTGAAAATCTGGACCCATAACAACCGAGGTCAAAAGCTGATTCATAGTGATCGGGCAGGGGGGAGGGTTGGGGGGAGCGGGGCCAGGAAAGGCGGTGGAACAGAGGCGGGCAGAGTTGGTGTGTCGCAGGGGGGCAGTGGTGGCGGCGGTGGTGGTGGTGGCGGCGGTGGTGGTGGTGGCGGCGGCGGTGGATGGACCTGGAGCACAGGTGAGAACAGGATTAAACAGGAGCAAACACCAGGAGACAAACTAACTTGGGTTAAGAGTCGGCTTTGCATTAGAACCACCGGGCAGCCTGAGCAACCCGGCAAAGAAGGGGGTGAAGATCCGGGGTCTTCATACTTAAGGCGGCGATTAGTGGATCATTTTTCAGGTGTGCAGACGGATCGGCGGCAGGAAGTGAGCCGCGCCCAACGGACACACAAACACACACTGACGGGGGACGGAGACGAACCGGGGACGAATAAGAGACGCGAGGAAGGAGAAACTCAGCAGAAGAAAAAAACGGAAAAGAGGGAGAGGCACAGTAACGATGACAAATGCCCCACATTTGGTAGCTTATTCCCACTGAATCTCTTAACCAAGTGATCAGTTAACACGTGGTAAATACCCATTTAGCTACTAGAAGAAAAACATCCCAAGTCTCTGCTTTTCAGAAAGATTAGAGGAACAAGATTATGAGTCTAAAGCCGCGATATCTTAGGCACAGCGGTGCTGACAGTAGTTAAATGCTAATGCCAGCACGTTAACGTCCTCGCAATGACGCTGCCAAACGTTTTTAACGTTCGTGATGTGTATCGTGTTAAGCATCATAGTAAGCCCGATGCTTAAACCAGAGTATCTGACTAAGCTGCGAAGAGCTGTCGGTGCAAAAGGGAAAGTTAAGGGATCTCCAAAGTTATTGCGAATCATCCCGGGGGGGGGAGCACGAACACCTGTTCCGGGTTTCATGTCACGGCATCACATAGCTGAGGAGATACATCAGTCTCAAGGCGGCTGACCGACCGACAGACCGACCGTCTGACAGAGCAGCTAGCACCGCTAAAACTTACTGTAGTTATACCTCTATCGAAGTGTCAAAATTTTACTATAAAGCATCACAGTGGATGCCCGTTGAGCTTAGATGAGCTCGAGGTTTTCCCGGCCGCTTTTTAGAAAGAAGACAAAGTCTCAAAAGCATGAAATAAATTTCGATTCAGTCGAAGTGGAGCAGCAGATCTCCGGCTCTCTGCAGGGCGTCGGAGGGCTCATGCATAGATTCATGGATTTCTGTCCATATCGTGTCTTGTGTGCAGCTCGTTGCTCTGTTTACTCGTGTGACGACCCGTGTGTCGAGGTTTGCGCTTGCTCGCCGTTACCCTGCACGCGTCGCGTGCGCGGCGATTCCTCGCCCTGTGTTTGTGCATCCCCGGGCCCCTAATCAGCGCCGACTGCAGCGCTGTAACCACGCGGAGAAACAAAAGAAAAAGACGGTAGACTTCAGCTGTATCTCTGAGACATTCACCAATTTAACCTTAAAGATTTGCAGTTTACCTGAGTGACACTATTTGGTTTGAATACTGAATAAGCTGTGATTCACTGGGGCAGAAACCTGGACGATTTTCTTAATCTTCCTAAATAAGCAGATGTCAAAAACAAAAAAACAACCAAAAACGAAAAAACAAAAAAAACAAACCCAAAACTCTAATTTAACTAAACAGCAAGAGTGTAAATGGGACTTAGGGTAAATAGTCCACTGGGTTCCCACAAGAACTCTTGTACCATTAAAATACAAATATAATTTAAAAAAAGTTTGATATTCATTAAAATGTTTTATTAATACACTTAGGGGTGATTTGCACACCGGATGCATTATGGAACTTTGACCGCGGGGAGCTGATTGTGGTGGGGGAGAATAACACAGCTGGGGTTTATCTAATATCTCAATCTGGTTAATGGATTCTTTGATTGGGTTGTTTTTTGTTTATTATATTTAACCTGTATTCAGTGAAAATGGTTTACACAAGTACACACAATCTGCACAATGCTGCACAGCGCACAGTCAGTACTTTTGTAACAGCTATTATCCATCAGGATCCACTGTCTGGGCGAGACAACAACCTCAATTTCATGTTTTGGTATAAAATTAAACATCGACTTGAGGTCACGGTGACACATTTCGGTTTGACCTGAACTGACTAAAGCCCGGACTCAAACAAAAGTTTTTCTTCCATGAATAACGAGGCCGAGACACGTCCTCTGAAGACAAAGTGCACCGTAGACATAGCAGTGCCGAATTCTTATTAATTTAAGTGCTATATGGAAATCTGGCAAAGCAGCAACGGCCCTAATAGCCAATCAAATCCGCTTCAGCCTCTCTCATCTTATTTAACCTCTCTAAAGCAGCAGACGGTGTCACGAGGCAGGTCAGCGCCGCTATTCAAATTGCCGCTCAGCCCAAACTTTGAAGTGCGAACAAACGGGAGTTCAATTAGATCCCGGCGCGTCAGAAGATGACGTTCGCAGTCCCTCTGCTCTTGGCGACATTTCCTCTTTTCACCGAGATCTGAGTGCACACCACCCCCGGCCCAGCGGTGGCGCTCCAGCAGGTTGTTGGTTTGGGGATCGAACAGGCGAAAGGCGAGTCCGTCGTGTCGACTTTACGCACTGTCAACGCGTACGGTGGGGGACGGTTTTTCCTGTGCAATTTGAACGTATATCCGTGAAGCTCAGAACTGAAGAGGCTGAGAGGGGAAACGTCTTCAGGATCTTCAACCGAGTTTAAATTCTTCTTGGATAGTTTGCATGTTTTTGCTACCGGCACCGGACATAGATGAATGCCGGACCATTAGCAAGCGCTGGGCTTGGACGCTCTTGGCTCTTGAAAAGTATGATGACAGTTTGATGCTTAACTCACAATCCAAAACTCGCAGTTTCTTCCAGACTGGTTAATAAACACCTTTTAGTGCTAACGTTGGCTATGTAGCATTAGCAAAAACTTACATATAGCACCTTTAAATGAAAACTAAACATGTAGTTTTTTCATCAACCTGCTAAATATTACGTATTACGTATTAGTTTTTCAAGAGGATATCACAACTCAAATTGAGCTTTACCAAACAGTTGATATAAAAATTATATGAAATTATATAAAAATACATTTCTGGCAAATACAAGGAACGTTCGCTTACTAAACAGCTTCTTTGCTGTTTGCTTTGTTGGGTTTTTTCTTCCTCGCTTCACCACTGAAGAATTTTTCAATACCTGCGTCGTAGCTGAGAACCGCGCTTCCTCTGTGCCGGCGTCGGCGGAGCATTGGGCCGCCGTATGCCTGGCCGGACTCTCCGGCTCTTTGCAGCTCTGTTACATCATTTGCCGGCGCTGCCCCTGCCGGCCGTGCGCGGACGCCGTGGAGCCGACGGACGCCGCGGAGCGGAGCGCTCTCGAGTCCGGGGCCCACGGTTGATGCTGATGTTGGAATACTTCAGTGGACGGCGGAAGTTCTTTGATGTTCCTGTTTTCTGATGGGAGAAAAAAGGAAAAGTTAACACGACGGACTGATTTTACATTTGTTTCTCAGCAGAAGTTTTTTTTTGTGTGTGTGTCTGAGAGTCTGTAATTTTTTTTTTCAAAAACAAATCCCCTCTGAACATCACGCCTTCTTGCAGGTGATCAAACGCACCTCACAGGAATCACAAGGCAACAGAATTTTCATGACTGAGGTTTGTGTGAGTATTTAACAGTCGCCGTTTAAATGACTCCTTTGATTGCTCATGCAACGCGGAACTATTTTGTCCCTCTGATGAAAAGAATTATGGCTCACATCAAATTCATAAAACCAAAAACCACTGAGATATCGCTGGTCCTGCTCCGTGTCTCGGATTACTGGAGCGTCTGCATCGATCGTCTGCATCCCGGCGGCGGTTGATCCTGTCCCCTGAGGTCCGGAGGCCTTCTCCTTAGGCTCTGCGGCGTTGGTCACTGGCCCCTCAATGGGCGTCAGCTCTGGGTATAGCGTCGACCCGGCCGGGGACCTGGGACCAGGCTCTTTCGGGCTGAGTATGGCGCTGTTTAGGACTATCAGTGGAAGTAATGGAGAACGCCATTAGTTGAGCCATTAGCCCCTAGCACCGTTCACCCATCAGTTACTTGAGCCAATGAATCAAAATTTGCTCCAAGTGGGAGGACATGGGTCTGCAGCAGCCACCGTGACTCAAGCTTGATCGGCTGAGAGACATGTCGATTAAATAAAACCACCAGAACTGTTCTTTATGCTGCAACGAACCCGTTTTTCTCGCAATTCCCACCAAACCACACACTAGAAATAGCTAAATTAAAGTAAATGCTAAAAAATGTACTGTATTACAAAACAATTTTAAAATATACTTGAATTTTTTGGTTTGCCATTTTCTGATTTAAGGCTTAATATCTGTCCTTTATGAGCACAGATATGCAGCAGTAATTTGTGGTGGAACAATTATGAAATAAGATTATATAAGACATATATAAGAAATTATATAAGAAAACCAAACAGAGGGATGAGTAGCAGTTGAATGAAACCTAGAGACTAGAAACATTATCCTACGTATATATTAAAGGGCAATTCAGCCTCGCGCTTGGATAAAGTGGGGGAGCTCCGATTTTAAAAAACAATGGTCAGAGTGAAGCAGACTTTTAGTCCCTGTTATAGCTCGAGGTCCAAAACACTGGATCCCAACAATGCCACTCGACAGCATCTTTCCAAATATCCTGCTTTAGTGCCAAATGATTTAAAACTGTGTACGTCCGGTTAAGATTTTAAAGTGTCATCCCCGGTGACCCCAGATGACAACATTCTGGCTATTTTACAAATTTTTTGGAAAGCTTCCTTATTATACAACTGTTTTTTAACGCTGATTAATACTGAAATGCCCCTTTAAACATACTGAAACATGTCATGGGCAACATATTATAATACTAATATGTCTCACATGCCGTTGCATCTCTGTAACTTCTGGTAGGTTTTTCTTTAAAAAAAAAAATTGAATAAAGAAAATCCAGCATAAACCTTGTACTCCAGTTTGTTCAGCTTTTCTCTTCCAGTACAAACACCTACCGGTGGCTCGTATTCCATCTGTGCGTCCTTCCCAGGCTGCAGTGGTGGGTGTGCCGATGTGCCGGCTAATGACTGGACACCATTCAGAAGGAGAACTGCAAGAGGAGCAGAAGGAGGCGGAGGAGGAGGAGGAGGAGGAAAGGTTCACACTTTCCAGCATCACAACCAATAATGATGCATCAGCTTGATTTTTTTTTTTAATAATTATATTGCAGTAGATGACACTCTTTCCCAACACTTCTATTTTTTGACGTTCAGGAAAATACCTTTTGGTTTTGACCCATTCGCTTTTACCGACTAGACTTTAGAGTCAAAGCCGCTGGTCGGACGTCTGATGACATCTCATCATGAGCAGGCAACAGTTTCTCCGAGGAAATTGCGGCGTTTTGTTTTTGAATTTGTTCCACTTAAGTCCACCGCACCCTTTCATTTCTCCTTGAAGGACAAAACAACCCCCCCCCCAACAACCACCACCACTACGTGTCCGACAGACAAATGTGTCGACTCAGAGGGAGAGAAGTTCAACAAAAGACAGGTCGAGTCGAAAGAGGTAGTTGAAAGTTGCACCGGTTATTTCTCTCCACAGGTGGAGGAAACTTCCAAATCACCATTGAATAGAAAATAAAAAAAATAAAAGTCAGAAAAACATTCACACTCAACTTATTCTGCTCCAGTTGTCTTCCTTTGTGTGTACGACACTTTAGCAGGAACCATATGCTCTTCTTACACACAACCCAAACGCAGAAATGCTGTAAATTAAAGAAAAAAGAAAAGAAAGCGATGGCATCACAAAATCCGCCATTTTGACACATTTTTGAAAAGGCTCCGCCTCATCTTCTTGTGGACTCCCGTCACTTATCGCCCCGGTGTTCACCCGATGGAAAAAGAAGGCAATGCTCACGTGCTTTTCATCCGTCGGTTTGATTTGAGGACGTTTCATGCAGTGACGGCGCTGCATAAAATCTGCACGGCTTCGGAAATCAAATTGCGAAACGAGTGACAGAAAAAATGTACAGGAAACACCAATTTATTATAAGGTACATACAGTATAAAGAGTTTATCTAGGCTGCCTAAACACTCGTTGTTTAATATGTCATGGACATAATTAAAAATGTATATAATATTCAATGAATCTCAACCAACCGTAAACGTCTCAAGCTCACTAATTAACACGTTCCACCTCATTTGTTTAATCCAAGAAATGACAGGTTGTGCTGGGTTTTTTTGTTTCCTGTTTTTTCCTTGTTTTTTTTTTTTTTCTTTTAACAGCTTGTGGCTCATGTGCCGGACTAATTCTTGGCGGTGCAGCGACTTCCTCGCCGTCACGGTGGGTTTGCCAGGCAGCACGGACACCGGGATCGAGCAGACGCCATGACGGAGCCTCCTTACGCCGGCGTACGGGCGCGGGGGTGGTGTCGACCCCCCCCCCATCCGACTCCACCCGAGACACAAAGTGACCACCTTCAGAGATGTTTTATGTAAAATAGAACTAATCATTTGTTTAGCTTGTTACCCTTGGATTTTTCGCCACATTATTACGGGTGATTTTTTCGAAAGAAGCCGGAGGGCCTCACCTGACTGAGGGGCGATGATGCGGCGGTTGTTTCCGGGGCAACTGAAGGCTCTGCTCCGCCATCATCTAACCAGGCCATGACGTCGCGGAGCATTTCATGACGTTCTTGCAGTCATTTTCGCTGGAGTCTAAAGACGAGGACACTGTGGCTACTCGCCTCTCTCTCTCTCTCTCTCTCTCTCTCTCTCTCTCTCTCTCTCTCTATCTCGCTCTCCCCCTCGGAGACACTGATAATGAGACACCTGAAGCACACCGCCTGAACTCATTTTCGCCAGGAAGTTTCCATTTCTCTGCACGTGAACACCGTTTTCTACACAGAGTGACTTTAAAAAAAACCAAAACAAATCAATCTGGGGCGTATCTGCCTTAAGCAACGAAGATAAATGTTCCCAGCGCAGGCAATACGGCAACATTTACCCAGAACCATTGCTTTGATTTGGAACCTCAACCGTTGTACCTGATCCAAAACTCTCTCTCTCTCTTTTTTCCCAGCATGCCCCCGTTGCACAAATGTTGCCCCCCCCCAAAAGCACACACTTGCTGGCTATTTATGGACCTACTTTAACCGTTGTTTCCGCTTGCTCCTTGATCAGGGTGATAGCATAAAAAAAAGGTTTAAAATTGAGATTTGATGGCGCCAGCATTTATTTATCTGTCTTTAATCATTTGTATCTTATGAATAACTTTATCATTAGCACAATCAGGCCCTTAGAGACAATATTACTGAAACGTGAATAAGGCGTGTAGGTGTATTTTTCAGTGAAAAATGTCAAGAATGTAGTTTTATTGGTTTGGTTGGGGAGAAGTAGCTCGTCTAGGAGATTCACTTGAATGCAAATAATGACATTTGCCATATTACAAATACCCTCCAAACTGGTAATATGCCCCCTTTTGGTTTATAGTGCCTCAGGTGGTTATCACTGTTAGAAATTCAGTCTCGGTTTCTGAAAGGGCACTAAGGGCAAAAAAGGTCAGGGGTATTTGCTCAGAAATAACGCCCCCAGTTGCCACTGCACAGCAAAGCGCGAACCCACGTGTGCACATCAGAGGTTTGCATCGCCGAAAACCGGTGTCTCCCACAGACGTTCGTCGGTGCTCAATTACCATTATCGGAGGGGCAAAAGTAAATTCTGCATCAAAATATCAGTAGTGACATTTTTCGATTCTGGAAGGGAATATCAATCCATCAGATCTTACAAAGGCTGGAACTTCAGAGACGGGTGTCTGACATTTGGAGTCTCTCGTTGGCATGGCCTTTGCAGCAGTTCACCAAACACATCATGCGTCAATCTAACCATTCGCCTCTGAAATTATAATTTACCTTCCTGTTCTGTCGACTTGCAGGGGAGCAAGTGGAGAAAGCGGGTGGGCTGCTTTCTGATTTTTGCTTTTAAAGATGTCAAAGCAAAACAAAGGCGAACTTCAGCCATATTCTCAGTGAAAGAGATCCACTACAAAATATGACAAGGTCTGTTTATCTGGAACAGCATAACTACCAAGTAAATCCAAATACGCTTTTCATTTCCTATGCACTGGAGTCAATCTTCTATGGATGCTGAGGCAGGAAAAAAAAAACCAAAACAACCCATGACAGAAATGCAAAACGGCACCTACCAGAAGAAATAAAATCTGCAACATGAGCTGCAAGGGTAATAAGGACCCTCTGCATGGTTCGTTTGTTGCCTCCCTCGGATCACTGCCAACATTCGAGGGGCGCGCTGGGAAATACAACACGTACACACGCGGGCAGCAGGTTTGTCCATTAAAGAATAAACACACTGAACATTATTTGCCATATCCAGCCTCATCTTACATGTCATGTCACACAGGCATGTGGGTGCAGGCATGGCGGCGTGGAAAGCCTGAGCCACAGCTCCACCGTGTGGCGGAGCAGTGAACCACCCACACACTGTAACCGCCGGGGAGCGTTGTCAGAGGGTCACACACCGATGCGGCAACAAACGCCGACGGAACGACGTTTTCTGGAAAAGAAAAAAAACATGTAGCATAAACACCAGACTTTTTTGTGTGTGTGTGTGTGTGTGTGTGTGGGGGGGGGGGGGTCTCTACCAATTCAGTGAAAATTTTCAGTTGAACTCGCACCGATGTTTGGACACAGCTTACCACGCGTACACACAATTCCCAGAGCGGATGACAATGTCAAGGGTGCCCCCCCCCTTACAAATAAAATCTTTATCTAAACAGACATCTGTCCTCCACTGATACTTAACTTTGGAACAAATCGTATTACAGTCCTGGGCAACAGGTTATTCCGGCCACCTTCTGCAGCGGTGGATGCCTACGTGTAACTAATGCCAGAAATATTTTTTATTTAAAAAAGGGACAGAAGGTTTCATTGTCTTCTAATCCCCCCCTTTATTATCTTGTTGCCCAGAGGTGCGACGGTGGACATATTTTCCTTTCTTAACTGCCCCAACCTCCTGTAATGGAGCCTTACCACACTAAACACAGCTTCAGGAAGCTATGAGGTGCATGAAGTCAAGGTGATTACCCTGATTATCACCCTGCTGTGCAGTTTCCTGTCTGTTGCCCTCAAGTTAGGTGATTCAGATGAGATAAATTTGTCAAACCCCTTTTTACAGCTCGGACTGGCTGCAAGCGCTCTGATGAAATGCTACGTTGTTGGAATAGTTTGCGGATCTTTACATTTCGAAAAGCTACGACAGAAAGTTGTTGTTTTGTTTCAGCCATTGATTTATTATTTTCTTATTCCATTCATGTTTTGCACGTGTCACGTTTTATTGGCGGCGTTATAATACGGAGCCCAGGTGAAGCAGTAGTTGCCAAAGCTATGCCGATATGGGTCTGTGTTTGCAAATGAGGGTTCCGACGTAGTTTCTCCACGAGGACACACGTGAGCGCGTGGGCCGATCATGATGATGGCGATGGTGATGCAATGCGTATTTGTCGTTGTCTTTGCACAAGGCGCCGTGCAAGCCTCAAATCTAATTTTGGAGCACAATTTTGTGGTAATGCATTTCATTTTTGAGGGATTTATATAGAGAAAGAGGCTACAAGATAACAGGTATAAAGGTGCAAGTAAGATAGTTCCCAAGCAGTTATGTTTCCTAGTTATGTTTTTTCAGTATGAGAGCACCTGCTGTTCCAGTTCAAATGACAAATATATTTTTTATCATTTATATGCACAGGAAGCTTTTCAACAGCAAACCCATTTCACATTAATGAACTTGAAGCTGGAAATATAGATGCACCACTGACATTTACGCAGGCTCGCTGGTTTTACTCTACAGTTTTATTTGTTCCGATTGGTTTGCGGTGTGTGTGAAATGGAAAATGCATCTGTGAACAACGTAAATTATTCACAAACTGCCATACACTCATTCTTTTAATGTGTGGATCATGAAACGTGCACTTGTCACAAGTATTTTGACAATTTTTTTTTTCCAGTAGAAATCCTCTGTTACATTTTCTGCGTGACATCGGTTGGACCATTGTCTTTATAAACCACCGAAACGGCTTGCAGCTACTGCACAGCCCTGTTTCTTGTGCACCCGATTCTGCAAATCCCTCAGGTGAATAGGGATATCAGCATATCATACCAAACTCTGCTGTGTTATTCCTGTACATTTTATGGTACACTAGTTTTTCTTATCTGATAACATTGTCACCGTGCTTGAGCTCTGCCACGCTCTGTGCCCTTGTCTATACCCGGCCTCCACTTGCGAGCCTGCATTTCAAAATTGCTGCAATGTTTTGTGATGAATGTCATTTTCATTTGACAGCAGAAAAGATCAAGACACAATACAAACTGATTAGAGACAGCTTAAGAGGACAACAGATAACGAATAATGGATAACAGATAGACAGACAGTTCAGCCTTTGTCCATGAACCATGCAGCTTCATTCCATTGTAAAACAGAAGCCTTTCATAATGATAACACTATTTCTACTCCCACGAATAATAATGATTCTACTAATATTATCTAATCATAATAACACCTTCAATCTATTGTGATTTCTGACACTTCCAAACACCTTTCAGTTGTCATGGGGACAATATAGCTGTTATGATTAATAACTATATGTTTGATGTATGTTATTGTTCAGTTATTGTTATTGCACTCCAGCCTTTCCTGACTTATTTATGGCTAACACCATTTTTGTCCTGTATATTGTCCATTGTGTTTTGATTTCAATTCTTTTGTTTTTTTTCCCCCTCAATTTTCCTGCAACATTTTTCCTTCATGGGTCCAGTTTAGTCTATCTATCTATAATCTATCTATCATCTATATATCTATTTGAAGGAGGCTCCATACCTGCAAATTGGATCCTAAAGCTTGAGGGTGGTATAGTGCTACGTCAAGTTACAGCAGCTGGTCAGATAACCAAAGCTAACGTTAGCTAAAGCAGAAATTAAATTTTATATAGTTGATCGACAGATGCTAACAAAACAGCTACATTTAATCCCTATGACAGGCAAGTAATCAAAGTAATTGTTTATTTTCTTAAACTTTCTTAAACTACTTAAAAGAACAGGAATGGTGGGAAAAGCGCGTTTTGCGTGTAGATCCTACGTTTACCCCCCTTCATTTCATCCCTATGACACAAAGGCAGAATGCGGTAAATTTTCATGGCACTATTTAAGCTCTATGACAGTGATTTTTGGGAGTAAGATGTGGAGCCTGAAGAAGGCATAGAATTAAAGTCTTGCAAACTGAATTTGTTACAGATTTTGTGGCTCGCCTGCGACGTTAAAACCCCCTTTTCTCCTTCCCTCAACTTCCCTGCCTCTGTAGTTACTTCTTTCTGCCTGCGTAGGATAGTTAGTGTGAGTCAAGATGAAAGGAACTACTCCCACACCTCTAAATATTAAAAGCACAGGATTTTAAGACGCCAGCATGTGAACATTATTCAAGCTGTCCAGATGCATAATTACGTAACGTCTCTCTCCTTCCCTTCATGTGACAAATCCCCGAAATTACTGTTCAGAGAGTCTGTGCTCCCCGATCACGTTGCAAAACATAATTTCGTGGAGGCCCACACCTGCCGAGGGACGGTTTCACATTATTTGTGAAAGAGAAAACTGGGAAGATTCTTTTTTCCCCTCACCGAAGCTCGTCATGGAGTTTCAGTGTCTGGTAGATGAAGCAGAAAGAGAGACCACACCCTTACGAGAATCTCTGATCCTTCCTCCTGGTGTGAGTAGCTCAGTTTTGTACATGCATAATCGGCAATCTGATGCATGAGAGATACAATATATGTTACATACCTTTGAGCTGATGGACAAGACGGGCCAGTTCCATTTCAACAGACAATGGATAACGTATATTTGACTCGTCGCATGATATCGCATGACAAATGGAAACAGGGAAAACGTATTCAAGACGGCTTCTTCAAATTTGTGAGAACTCGATCAAAGCAGTGGCTGCAACTGATTTAAAATCTTATATCTTATAGTTTGTAGGAATAGAAAAAATAGGTTCATTTTATCTTTATTCACTACGGTGTCACAGTGTAAACAAAGCCCTTCAAAATCTGAAAGGGTATAAAATATTCTTAGCTACATAAAGTTTTTGTGGAAAAAAAAAAAGAAGTTTTTTTCTGTTTGTGAGAAATGGAAACAAGAAAAAAAAAAAGAATGAAAGAAAATTGATCTGATATCATTTTGAAGGGAAAGAAAAGAAATATGCAGGATAATATACCTACTGGCAACAACATTAAAACCCTTTACCAGTTTTAAGGCTGTGCTGAAAATATAAATGCGGTGGATACATGAATATATATATATATATATATATATATATATATATCAAAAACAAAAACCAAAACAGTCAACAGGCAGCCTGCTCATTACACCCTGCGGGATGTTGTCTTCTGTCACTGCAGCGCCGTGTTCCTGGAATGAGCAGGATACTGGCGTCACTGTGTGTGATGAGAAGCCTCGCGAGCGCCGCCGAACTGCTCCTCTCTAAAAATAGTGTCCCGAGCTGGCTCTCTGACTTGGTATGATTTATCTGTTTTAGGACGAGGTGTCCGTATTTTTATCATTATAGTTTGTCGCAGCTGACTTCAATAATTGTTTTTTTCGTCGCCGCGTGAGAAAAGACGGAACTAAGTTTCAGCCTCGTCGCCAAAGAAAGCACACAAGTTAAATCTCGATAAAACATTAATCTAAGCCTATTCAAATATTTATTCGAGGGACTCATGCACGATTAAACAAACTGACTGAGCTGAACCTAATCCCTCCGATTTAGACTGAACCGTGTTTGATCTGCCACCACTCGCAGGGTTACATCGCTGCGATTTGTTTTCTTTTTCTATAATCAACGTCTGTCCGACATCCAGTGTTGCAGGCTACTTTTTCCTCTGCATCTTTAGACATCACTATACAAAAGACAAACTATTATTATCGCAAATTCATTTGAGGTCAAAGAGGCACACCGCTACACTCCCACACAACCCGACAAACCGATTTACAAGTTTTGGCGGCGATGTCTGGGAAAGAAAAAAAAAAACGACAACATCAACATCAACAACAACAACAACAAAAACTGCAACCAGCCCTATTTTTCACTGCAGACGCTCAGATGTGTCATAGCCGGAGAAGCACAGGTGCGACTAACATCGTTAGCAAGGGGATGCGCTGTAATGGCGTTCGCCGGTTCCTGCTCTTTTCTTGCTGGGACGAGATATTTTTTTTTAAACTGGTTGGCTCTGATGGATGATGCTGTGCAGCATATATTGAAGAAATCAATTAATGAATAAACGAATATTATGCACCCTGAGGGAGTATAGTTAGTAGTCATTAATGATAATGAATTTTTATCAATTATTCATTTTCTGGGAATATTTGTCTAAATCTATCTTTTTTAGGAGACTTTAAAATGATTAATGAGAGTTTAAAACGGCGTTTAGTAAGCGCTGCTAAAGCTTGTAGAGCGGAACATGGAGAGAAACAGAACCTTTATTTTGAAATGCATCTGACGGCGGGATGTGTCGGCGTCTCATTAGCATCCGATTACCACACAGTACTGGGATCCACCTTCTGATACAGAACCGTCTGCGGCAAACAGCGGAGAGGAAAACAGGATTTTCTTCTTGTTTTTTCTAGTTGCTTCATTGTGTAATTGCAATTCTGTTCTGGCCGACTTTTATGAAGTCTGCTTTTAGTGGGTTTTTTTTGTTTGTTTTTATGTTATATGCTCTTGCAACAAACCAGATAAAATAGGTCTTTTGCATTTTTCGTCACGTGTCATCCGATAACAGAGCTGTTAATACCAGCTATTCTGCCTCAGTCAGTGAACCTGAGGGCTCTCATACCTTGTAAATACCAATACGCACTGTTGCATTGTCTCGCTGGCCCGATGAGCCGCAGTGGGACAAATGACTCTGTGAAGGAATGTGTGAAGCATTTGTCGTCTCGAGGAGGTGTTTTCTTAAACTCCCTGCCATGGGCTGTAGCACTGAGGAACTGTCGACACATTCCCCTCGCGGTCCGCCTTCGCTAAGGGTGTGAGGCAGTGATCCTCCCCTCTGTTACTTTCCCATATTATTGGCACAGAATCTGTGGTTCTCACAGCTGAGGATGGCGACGGAAAAGATGCGTGAATTAGATTTTTACAATTTTTCTTTTCTTTTTCCTTCGGACCCCTTGAGGCCAATCGGCGACGGCTACATGTCGTATGTCAGAATATCATAAATGACACACTCTTACAATCGCCTTGGAGCAGAAAATAGCTGAGACAAAGAGAGATGGAGTGGATTCCATCAATACCACTGATTTGCTCCGTTTGCAGCCCGATCAGAACTGGTCCGAAGTGGTCGTTCCGACATTTCTCTGTGTTTATGCGAATGTAAGGAATCAACTCAGCCTTCACCGCCAGCCGCTCAACTTTGTCTGCCTTTTGATACCGGGCAGGTATCGCAGCGCGCAGCAGCTCTTATCGAGCCCTTTTCGCTGGAAACGCCCTGGATCTCGACAGGAGGTTGATGGGAGCTGCTGAGACTCACCAACACATTAAAGCTGTGGCCCTGTAAAACCAAAACAATGAGCTAAAAGAGGCTTAAAACCTCTGCCAAGCTACAGAGCCGGACATTAATGCTCTGCAATCCACTGTGCACAAACCCCATTTTGATTATATTTAAAGCTTTAGACCAAATTTAAATGAGCAGAAGCCTGTGGCACTTTGAATATCTGATAAATCGGAAAACCGGACTCTAGTTAATGCTCACTCCGCTTTGTGGGACACACGTTTAACTCTATCTTTTTGGCGTGGCGTGTGCGTTAGTGCGCCGGGTGTGGTTTTATACGAGCCGTCGCTGTCTGCCCTGCGAACCAAAGCAGTGACCTTAAAGCGGCTATCGACGGGCGGCGCTGGAGATTTTTCTGAACTACTTACTGGTGGTGCTCCAGAAATCCGTCTCGGACACAGGAATCGCGACGCGTAGGCGGGGAACATGCGGCGTTTCAAAATAACACCCTGGCACCATATGCCTGGTAACAAACGCTTCTGATGATTCAAAGCGTGTGGACCACGTACCAACAACAATCACGGTTTGTTTTTGTTTTTTTCTTTTTTCAAAAGTTATAATAATAATGAGACTCGTAGATACGATCCAAGAGCAACGCATAAGCAGTAAGTAACTACACGGCCCACTTCTCGGCAGACATGCAACGGAGAAGAACCTACGTGACATTACCTCTTTTGTGACGGGACGTTTTATCCAGGGATTCTGCTCATACCGGCTGTAAATGATGCTCCTTTGCCGAGGCCCTTCCTCTGCCTGGAGGGCGGGTAACCTAGCACCGCCTGCAGCACTGCCAGGAGAGAGATGAAGCGCCCGAGGAGCTGCAGGACTTCTTCGGGTGCCGCTTTGGCCTCCGAAGGGGCCTCGGACTTCACACTGGCACCGCTGTTGTTGAGCTCGGGGGGTGTTGCATTCACCTGGCGGTTGAATCAGAAGACAAAACACACTCCATCCGGCAGCTCAGCCCTCCTCCTTAATCTGACTGTCTCTTCCCTCGCCAGGCTGAAGGATTCTCCGTAAAACCAAAGTGACCTTGGACTTGGAAAAAAAAAAAGCTTATTTGCATAAGTAAAAAAGCTGCTATGTTTTCCTAAGCTTAATAAAATATTGTCTTAACCCGGTTCCCCATATTCTGCTTTTCTGCCCCGTGTCTGACAACCTGCTGCTTCAGTGATAGTTACAGCAAAGCAAATGTGCCGCGGTGCATATAAAACAGTGGCAACAGCCTCCGGTTCGGCTCACACACTCTTCATATTAGACCTGATTTAATGCTTTATTTCGTAAAAGAGAGGACCCGGTCTCTGCCTCTCAAACAATAGGATACAGTTGTTTGAATTGACGGGGGCCGCCTCCCTCGGGTGAGGCGCTGATTGGCTACTCATCTGAGCACTATCTGCATCTTAAGCGCCGTTTTGTCTCACCTCCTTAACTTTTATTAGATGTCGTGGGCTCGGGAGGATCCATTAAGAAAGACGATTAAAAACAGTCTAATATTCTGGTCCATTTCATACTCTATGACTTGATTTTAACTGATATTTAAATGCGTAAAAACAAACAAACTCTGATTGTTTGAAATGTTTGATAAAGAACAATAATTTTTAGAAGGTCGCTGACACTGAATGAAGCTTTATGGCTGGTGGGGGCCCACAGGGGGGGCCCTCCATTGACCAGTGGCCATCGGTGGTCTTACTCCCTCCCTGGATCCGCGGCTCTGCTTTCTCATTTGTCACCAGGTCCTGGTTCCCTCTTGACAGGGTTACCTGACGTTGAATGGATGCATGTCTTTAGCAGAGCCACGTTAGCATAAGGAAGCAGGTTACTTAAGCCGACATATCTGGCACGTTCAAACGCCGCACGGGAGAAACAGCAGGCGTAAATAAAGCAAATCGGGGCGTCGTGCCGCACGTCAAAATCCCGGCTTATTTCCCAGCGGGAGTACGACGATGCTCCTGTGATATCCCTACGGGGCCACGGCCCCGACCTGGCCCCTCCTCAGCGCCGCTGCCTTCAGGGCAAAAAAGCAGAGAGAAGCTGCAGCAAGACATGTGGGATTGACGGGACTGACGGGGCCTGTTATTTCGCCAGCAGCACAGCACATTGGAGACAACACTAAACAAACATAATGCAGCTTTAATATACACAGGGAGGGGCATCGCACAGAGGGCAGATTAACAACTGTCAGGTGCCCATATGGAGACCGAGACAGGTTTTTCTTGCCTTCATCACCCCTCCCGTTCATATAGGCCTCGGAGCGATCCCCGTCCGGGTTTAAGTTTCCGTGCGAGCGACGGGGGACAAAAAAAAAAATTCCACATTTCTCAGATGTTGTGAAGATAATATGGTTCCCGGCCAATCTGTGTTAAACAAAAACAAGCTTAAATATCCCGACCTGTCCCGGTCTATTTTAAAAATAGCCGTCGACGGATTTCCATTACTTCTCTCCCCTGCTACCTATAGTCGTTTATCTTTTTTTAGGTCGGCATCCATTCATCTTCCCTCTCTTTACCTTGACAGCGGTGACACAGGGAACAGGTTCTTCCAAACAAAACCGACCGAGCTGCAAGCATCACTATTCAACGTCCAACGTACAATGTATCAATATTCCCTGTTGTTCAAAGGGGAGTCGCTCTTTGCTTTATGGTTTGTAATTAGCTGAAGCCACAAGAGAACTGAACCCGAGAGCTGCAGGATAATTGCACGACGCAGAATTACAGCCATCGTTTCCACAGTCATTCAGCAGTAGTTACTTTGCTAAGGAATCGGTTCTACTTGTGGAGTATGAAGAACCCGTCCAAATTTTTTTTTTTAATTTTACATTACACCGGAATATTTAGCACAGACTGTGCTTCCGGATTGGTTTTCCATCCAGTCGGTTCACTTTTTATTCCAGGTACGGCAAATAATAGTAGTTTGATAGCTTGGCCTAAGTTTGGTATGATTTTGGCAGTTTTGCCTAAGAGATGATTTATTATTTATATGAAAAATATAAGATAATATAATCAAATAAAACAGCCCTTTCACTACAAGAAGTACGACAGGGGCCAACTGGGCCCTAGACAAGGCTGACACACAAGGACCAGTGTCAAGCAACCAGACCAATGAATGACAGTTTAGCTAATTGCAACCAGGACGAAACCTTTTCAGTCAAAACTTTTTGACAAAAGATTTGCAAAAACCTTCATCTGTTGAATTTTTCATTAATTTTTCATTATTATAACTGTGATTTTGGTTAGTATTCCTAATTAAACAGATAAAATGGAGGACTGAGGGCATGATTTTTTTCTTATTTTTATTTTTTTAGATGAATAAAAAGCCCGAGTCCACCTTTATAACAGCTGGACAGGTTTGAGGCTCTGACTGGGTTTATTCTCCGGTGAAGCCTGAAAGAGGCCGCCCGTCCTTATCGCCCCAACGCAATGTGTCGCAGCCACTCGGTGCAGGCGCTGATAAGTGGGAAAAACAAAAAAAACCCCAAAACACTCTTGACCCCTCAGGTCATAACAACTGCTGCCAATTTACTTTTTTAGCTGTCTTCTTTTTTTCCCCCCATTACAACTGTAACAACTGTTGATAACAATCCGGGCTGCTTGAAAATTTGTTCTGCATTTGAACTTTTGAAGAATACGGACCCAAAAACAGGCCCGTCACCTCGATGCCACGTGTCCGAAAGACTTGGGACAATCACACACATTTCTAATTACCACGGCAAATACGGCAACGTACATACCCAGGGATGACGCTTTAAGTGTTTATGTTGGCATCATAATGCAGTATCATGGTACACAAAAATACTACTATGCTAAATTTAACACTCACATCACGTTAAAGACTGTCGTAGTGTTTTCAGCGCAAATATTTGTTGTTCATATTTGATATTCATCATCTACTGATTATTCATCATCTGCTACTGATTAATAGCGACCGATTTGCCCGCATTCGTCCTCGAGTGATTGCAAACCTGAAAATCTTCCAGTTTCCTGGATACGATGGGCACGATTTTCCACAGACTTCCTCCTTAATACCTACGTTTTTCTTTCTTTCTTTCATTCTTTCTTTTTTTTTTCTTTTTTCTGGGCACCCGTCCAAGAGCAGGTCGAACTGGTCTGACAGTAAAAAAGAAAGAAAAAAAAAGAAAATCTCAGCAGGAAGGAGTGAGACTAAACACCTCCTGTCAGATTCTCACTTAGTCACACAGGCACTGAGGACAGGTGCGGGACTGACACGACATTGATACCTGGCAGCAGTGATTTCTAGTCTAGTCTAGTCTAGTCTTCTGGGCTTTTTTTACTTCACTGGAGGGAATTAACAGCCGGCGCATTGCTGTAGCTTGTTCTCAGATCATCAGGGCAATGAGATAATACGATCCATCATAAGTCTCCCAATGGAAACACAGGTGAGGAACAATATTTCAGATGCGATCCAGAACGGAGTCGCTCTATGGCGATATTTACGGTCCCGCATTTTCCACCGGTCTCTGTCACAGTCGTTGTTTAGTCACTGTGTTCATAGTCATTTTTGGGTAACATGTATTTGCAGCAGCTAACTCTTCTAACTCTTATTCTGTAAATACACATAAAGAAAAATATTGCATGGGAGTGAAGTGTTTGCTTTATGTCTTTGCTGTTATCATATTCAGATCGTTATATTTACCATAAAGTAAATTAACACGTCAGGGATGAAATACAGGATAATTAAATGACGCTAGTAAGAGGGTAATGAAAATTCGGATACTAAAAATTGGAACAGTTACCAAAAATAGATTCTTGATAAAATATATATATTCTAAGTCTGGGTGAGCAAATGTATAGTGAGCAGATGTTAGTATAAATCATAACAGGGAGTGAAAGACTGCATTGATGCCGTTCTGGAGTCTCATATCAATGGTATGTTGGTTGGAAGGGACAGTGTATGAGCACAAACACGGGTGTAAACGCTGACATATGGACAGAAACTCCGGAACATGTTTGGCGATCGTCAGTCACGATGATGGGACCCCAGAACAGCGAGGCCTTGTCGCCTAAATGTTAAACGTCTGTCGGGATGACCGGTTGAAAAGTGCTTCCCTTCTGTCGCCTGTGCGTCCAGGCACACGTGGAGATGGCCCACGGAGAGACTCCGAGAGAGGAGAGGACCAGGGATCCGGCGGAGGAGTTGACGGAGGAACGGTTCCTCAAAGACCTCTACCTCTACATGAAGAAGAGAGACACGCCGATAGAGAGGATCCCACATCTGGGCTTCAAACAAAGTACCTATCGCCGATTCCTATCACACTTTAAAACACGGATACTAAGTGTCAGCGCGCCGTGTTTTACGTAACCGAGAAAAATTTAGACATTTTATTCAATACAGTTAAATAATGTTATAAATGCTTCATTATATTATGTACCTGCTTGTTCAAAAACATTATTGATAGGTCAAACCTAGTGGGAGTTAACGATGCTTGTCAAAAGAACACATATATACGTCGATCAGCCTGAATGGTATATGCACACAGTATATCAATCCATCTATCATTACTGTGCATATATATCTATATCAGTAATTAGGTCAAATAATTGATTATTGACAGAGAATCAATCCACAGTTGTCTAATAGTCAATCAATTATTTGAGCAAATTTTAAAGCCAAGCATTCCCTAATTCCGAATTTTCCAGATGTGAGGATTTGCTGCCTTTATTATTATTATTATTATGATCATTTTTATTATTATTATTATTTTTGATTTTTGATGTTTACGTCAGTGTAACGTGAATAATCTTTGGGTTCTGGCTGAAATCCGAAGTGGTCAACTCAGTAATCTTGGTGGGCATTTTTCACCATTCCAAGATGATCTCAAAAAATAATCGATCGATTGATTGATTGACCGCGAAAGCAACGAGCAGATTGAAAATTCTACTGGCCCTAAATCATCGTGATGAAGTGTATTTGATTGTGTGTATTTTCCCTGTTTTTCAGTCGATTTATTTCTGATGTTCAAAACTGTCAGAGACTTGGGTGGATACCAACAGGTAATCAATTATTCATCTTTTTACCATTTAAGTATTATCATCATTATTAGTAGCAGTGGAAGTTGTTGTAGTAGCAGTATTGTTAACAGATTACTGAAAGTATATTTAATTAAAAATCATTTATGGAGTCGTTGTTGTCAAAGTTAACACCAACACTGAAAGCTCCTGTGATGTTGTCATTAATAGCAGTAAGTAAAAGCCACTGTTATGAGGCGGTAGAGTGAATTGAGATCACTCTTATATTGATAAAGTCCAATCAAAGGCAACACAGTGACGTGTATTGCAAACAAGCTTAGGCTATAAGTGCAAATGAACGTGAAATAAAAATAACGCCATGTCATATAAATGATGTATACCGCATATAAACAATACCATGCACGCCTGCAGGTGACCGCTCAGCAGCTGTGGAAGCAGGTTTACAACAGGCTCGGGGGGAACCCCAGGAGCACCAGCGCAGCCACCTGCACCCGCAGGCACTATGAAAAGTGAGTGAAACCACACGTGTGCGTTCTACGGACGCGCGAGCGCCTTCGCTTTGCCCCGTTTGCCCCGTTTGCCCCGTTTGCCCCGCCCGGTTTTCATCTGAGCCGCTTGTTACTCATGCAGGCTGCTGCTGCCCTACGAATGCCACGTGAAGGGCATCGTGATGAGCGCCTTGCCCCCGCCCCAGCCCCAGCCCCAGCCAAAGCACTTTCACTACGCCAGCTACCTCAACAACGACGGCGGCGGCGGCAATGACGACGACGGCCAGAGAGCTGCCAAGCGTAAACTGTTATCCATACACCTGCACCAGGTTGGTCTCAATTTTTACACTCAGACGAGTAGGGCAAGATGAAGTAAAGCTCACCCAGTACTTTTGCTTTAAACCCAAACTTAGACAAATGCGATTACAATCGAATAAGTATTCTGGATAATTCCTTAGTTGACTGGCCATTTTGGGGTGCAACTGCATGTTAACCATCATGCAATGATACATTTAAATGATAGATTTTAGTTAGTTTTGCTTTTAGAGGGCACTAAACAATACATTCGCTTTATGTGGCAAGAATTAGATGAGAATGTCGATGCGGCTCCCAGGTCTGTTTGGTAAATGTGAAGCTGAAGCAAGCAGCTGGTTCGTTTGGCAAGAAATCAGATTAATGTTAAGCTATTCTCTCACTCATCTCCTCAACAGAGCCCTCACAACCTCCAGTCGGACCCACACGGGAGTGGGTTCCCCCTGCCGTTCCAATACTCCCGCTACTATCCCACCAGCCACTCGGTTCGGCCCCGGTACGTCGCCATCTCCTCCGAGCCGTTGACGTCGCGTGGCGCCCCCGCTCCCGCTCCCGCTCCCAAGCCCCAGTTCGCTCTCCATCCATCCAGCCCGGGCCCGGCAGACCGGGTCAAGGAGCCGCTGGAGCACCTGCGCCTCCTGGCAGAGCAGTACAAGAACTCGTCCGGACTGGCCGAGCCGCTGAACCTAAGCGTTAAGGCGCCGAGCCGGGAGGCCGACAGAAACCCTGCCTCGTCCTTCGCCCCGCCCTCGTCGTACAAGAACCCAAAGTTTTTGAATAAGCCCTCTCCCCTGTACGCTTCTCGTTGCGCGCAGGCGGTGAGGAACGAAGTGTGCGAGACGCAAGACGCTGAGGAAGACGCAGGCGTCCCACTGTATTCATATCCCGTCAAAGCAAGGGATTTGTATGTCTTTGACGTCAGGGCCACAACGGCCTCGGGCGACGCCGCGACACCGAGGGTGGACAGAGGCGCCACGGCAACGGCAACGGCAACGGCACCATCACCGTCACCCGGCTCCCCGAAAACAGACTTGACGTTGCAGCCAAAGGAGGAGAGGGAGGGCAGCCCGGATGCGCGAGGGCTCAATCTCAGTCATATTCTGCCCGGCGTCCCCCGAGATTACGGAGGCAAGATGGAGATTGAGATACCGCTGTCAATGCTTCACAACTGGCTGAGACTATGCGGGTCGTCGGCCGTGATGCACGGAGACACGCAGCTATGTGGTCTCCCTACTCAGGACGAACCCTCTGGACAAAGGGGCTGCTCCGACACAGACGCCCCCCCGGCCAGCCCGGCATTTCACATCAATCCCCAGTGCTGGAGCCCGGCTGCCGAGGATCTGAGGCTGAGGCGGGGGCGGGCGACAGGCCCTGCGCCGGCCGGGCACAGCGCAGGCCAGAATCATTTCACCGGCTGCAAGCCTTGGCCCTCGGGGGGCGATCTGAGGGACGCGCCCAGCCGGGATGCCCACGAAGTGGACGGGGAGGATATCATCAAGTCGTGCAGCTCTAATCCCCCAACTCACCGGGCCACCTATGACAGGGAGACCCAGGCCTCTTACATCAAAGTGAAAATGGACTCTCGTCCCCTCACAACCTCTCAAGACCCGGCGGCCACCAAGTCCTACGACGACGACCCGCCGAGGGGCGGGAGGGCGAGGTCGGAGACGGAGCCCGCGGCCATGCTGATGCTGAACTCCAGCTCCGCATCCCTGTTGCAGCTCACCACCGAGGAGGTGATGAAGCTGAAGAAAATCATCTCGAGCTCATCGTGAGTGTCGGCCCGGACGCTCACGATGAGATGCAGTGTTAAAACTGACTCAGATTAATCAGATTACACCGACCCCGCCCCAATATACTGCATCTTCTTTAAGCACTATATTTGGTAGATAATCAAAATGACTTGTGTCAAATTAAGAAAAAAATGATCTAAAAAATAACAATTTGGTAGAAGATGTGCTTGTTTTGAGGAAAATGTGCACTTTTGACCTTCTTTATTTCTCTTTGTTTGTACAGAAATTTCGTACCTGTAAAATACATTTTAACTTTTTATCCTAATTATATTGTAAATCTGAATAAATTCAAATGAATATAAGTAAATGTTCCATGACTCATTGTGATCCTGTTAACATCACTTCATACTGCTTTCTTTTTTCTATTTTCTTTTTAACAGGAATCCATTCAAACATTTAATTACTTTTTCTCAAGCTCGTCAATCTTCCCCTTTTTTTTTGAGAGTTGCAGCGCGTCGTGCGTTCGGAGGTAGCGACGGGAATTACGGCCCTTCAAAGTGGGGTGGTGGGGGGCTGATCAGTGCAACAACCTGACCACACTTTTGCACGCCCATACACAGAGCAGCCATATGCTTTTGTTTTTTGGGGTTTTTTCTTAGGGGGCGGGGGTTGTGAAATAATCCCTGGGGGAAGTGGGATTTTGCCACAACACTCACAAGGTCACCAGGTGTGAATCTGTTCCCTGCATCTCAGGCAAAGAGCCGTTGAAGAGAATCCGACTGTTCATGGTATCAAGCGTATCAGCCGGTGCTGCTTTTCTTTTTTTTGTTGCTTTTAATGCCTTGCGCTGAGGCTCTGGCCTCCAGCTACACTCAGGACGGGGTGTGGTAACTCTTACGAGAACATCAGTGTCACTTCATTAAACACCAGCATCTGTAATATCATATAACATTCATAGAATCCTGTGCACATAAAATCATCGGTAAATATTTAATTTCCTGAGGGGAAAGGGAGCATCCTCCGTTTATTTATTTCTCGTAGTCTGGTCTCTCTTGTAGTTTCGTGGACATGCTGCCGGAGTAAAACCGGAAAATCGTCGGTCGTTCCTCAGCAAGCTTTGGTTATTTGGGTTTTTTTTGGTCATAACTGCAGGCTCGAAGCTAACTTGTGCAGACTACTATTATGTCACTGTTATTGCTATAATTAGTGTTCTCCAATTTTGAGGTTTGATGCATGGAATTTCTCAGGGCGTGGCAGTAACATGAAAGTAGGACGAGCCCTTTGCTGTAACCATAGACGGTTATGTGTCATCTGCATATTTTGATTATTGGAATCACAAAGGGGCTGTGATAACTATAATGTCCCGCTTTCAATAAGTGTATGTTATATGAATAGGGCTTTAAACTGTAAACAGAGGGAAAATACTGACTGAGCCGCCTGCTTGCGAGCGGATTTTTGCTTTTTTTTCCATTTGCTTTTTTCACCTCGTTACCTTCTCTTTGTTGCATGAGTTGCATTGTCGAGGTTTCACAAAGGCCTGGAAAAAAAATAGTGGGGATTAAAAAAAAAAAAAAAAATCCAATATGAGCATGTTTAGGCAAGAATTTTACTGTTATTCCTTCGAGGGTTAGGGTGTAATCCAGGTGCTCCTTTGTGTGAGTCAAGTTTTTAGATTTCCAGTATTATTTGATTATCACAAGCAAGAAACGCTTTTGTTTTGAGATCCAAGAGAGTGATTTAACGGGCTCGACGTAGGCATCAGGTCTTCATTGATTCCCGGGAAGGCCTCAGGCATAAAATATTATGGTGCTTCCGGTGTACAGATTTCCGCGCCAAGGTCGAATAGCCAGACATTGTCTGGGTTTTTTTTGTTTGGTTTTTTTGGTTTGTTTCCTTATTAGAATGTTTTTAAAGTCATCAGACGCAGCAGCCAGACCTTGATGCAGGTTCACAATTATGTTGCTCAAGCTTAAGAATAATAAACTGAAGATTTAAAAAGAACTTTAGGAAATACACAGTACCGGATTATGAGGAATTTTAAATAAATGAAACACAATAAAAAATACTAGACGAAAGATTTCAAATCCCTCTAACTTTTCCGAATTTATGATGTTTCAAACACTCAAGTCTGTAGGATATTGAAACGGTTTTAATTCATTTGCTTCCTGCCATCATTCAGCACACACAGCAACGGAACCCGAGCAGTCTGTCGCTACCGGACTGAATCTGACACAGAAAAATCCATAGAACCACAAAACCACTTGTTTGTCAGAAGTTGATTATTGATTTTTAATCGCTCCAGCCTGCTTTACAGTGCATGATGGCAGCCGCGTGGGTCAGGCACAGCCCCCAGGATGCCGCACGCAATTTGCCGCGACCGGGTCGGTGATTCGTCACGTCGGCGTGAACCCAGCGGCAGGAGCTCCGAGGGGGACCTGTCAGCCGGAAGAGGGATTTCCCTTGGGACTTTTTACCTTGTGACTCAGACAAAAGACGTGATCAAGCCAAACCGCCTCTGCAGCTTCAGCAAGAAAGCATGAAGGCCAGGCCGGCGAGGGATGCAGAAGTTGGATATATCATCACGACAAAATATGGATATTTCCTGCCAGTAAACCTTTAACAGCACCAGGAAACATTATTTACTTGGATTCTACTGATGTGTGGCATTAGTTCCTGTTTCAAAATGACAAGATATCAAGTTGATTGTTTTTTTGTTTTTGTTTAGTTTTGTTTTGTTTTGCTTTTTGTTGTGTCATCATACACTTGAGACTAGAGGCTTTGGCTTGAGTTGAGATTTAGTGAAAAATCATCAATATACAGAATCACAACTAGATGGCACTTGGCAGATGTGTCGGTGTCTCTATTAACATACAGTATCACTATACGACAGTACAGTTAGATTTTCCTCGATTTTTACAACGTGCACACAGTCAGTTTTGGGCCCTGGATTTCAGACCCACCCTTTCTACTACCACTGAGAGTCGGGTATTCAAGGAGTTGGGGAAGCGGCGAAGAACCAATGTTACGGCAAGTCTGGATGTGTCCTCTGCGGATTCTGAAGCCGCACAATTTATCAGGTCCGTGCTCGTTTCCTTTCCGACCAGGCACGGGAACCACATCTCACCCCTTTCAGCGCAACTGTGACAGGGTCATCAGTAACTGTGAAAAATAAAAACAGAGAAAACTTTAGTACAAGGTTAATAAAAAAAAAAAAACCCAAACAAACAACCCCCCCCTCCCAAAAAAAAAAAATAAAAATGGTGGCTTTAGATTGCATCACAGGAACTTTGGTTTATCAGTTGCCAACTGTTTCGGTATTAAATGAGCTGTATTAAATCAACTGTGAGGCAGGTATATTGGCAAAGTAACCATTTCTCTGCCAACAGATACACCACAATTAAAATACCAGTCGGTCACAGAGGCACACGTCAGCCACCTGACATTTGAAGCTATTCGTGCACATGATAATAACAAACTATATAAATAAAGTTTATATAGCACCTTTCATACAAGAAGTGCTTTACAATGAAGAAATTACATTGTTAAGAACAGAACATAAAAAAACGGGGATCGAGTAGCAAGTGATAAAAATAAGAATGAAAAAAATAATAAAGTTAAGAAAATAATCAGAACAAAGATAAAATGCCACAGTAAATGTGAGATAAGGGGGGGAGATAAGAATCCTTTTTTAATGCCCCATATCCGTATAAGCTCGAACTGTCAGATTGCCAGTTTCTTACTGGAGCATCGGCTGGTATGAGGATATGGTCCCTTGACTTCCCAGAACATGCTCATTACATCACATGCCTGATCACCATGATTAGGATGGCTGCATTAACTTCCCAGCAAGAAATGTATTTACTGCTAGTTTTTTGAATGTGAGCCCAGCGGTCAGACTTGTATTAAAAGGGATGCAATACCTCGATAAGGTATGGGGCTCACGCGTTTTTATACTCCAGTATTTCAAGCTTTATTGTCCGTTGATGAACCGATCGTGCGGCACGATTCGGCTGCTTGCGCCACTCAAAGATTTGCATAAGCAGTTCAATACCCAATTTTAAAAAATGCTGCCACTACTTATATTATCTCTGCAAAGTACATCTCAAGCCTCGGACAGAAATTCATCACCGGCGGCAAATCGTTTTTTTCTTAGAGCTTGGAATCTGAGATTACGTCGAAACCCAACGATTGCAGATCGCTGAGGGTTATAAAATCAGCAGTGAGCAGGCGGGTGGGAGCGACAGTGGAAAAACACCAGGCTCGGCGCGCACTTCCGGCAGGCAGATGAAGAGACCGTCGGCATCGTGTAACGAGCTCGGTTAAGACTGCGGCAGCGAAGCGCTGACAACCACTGTCCCAAAAACTCTCATTTTAACATCGTTGATCCCCTTTAAAAATAACAAACAAAAAACAACAAAAACCCCCAACGGATCTTAATGGCCATCTAGCGATGGGCGCTCGTCTTCAGCCTTTTTCACTGACAGAAAAAAAATGGCGTTAGCACTTCCATTCCTGTGTCCTCAGAACACATCTCCTGCCACGATCGTCCCATTTTCACCCCAGTTTCTGCAAAACTAGTGGACACTGTGCTACACTTGAGACTTTTATTAGAAGTCTGGGCTGTTGTTGCCGCTCAGTCCGCACAATATGGTAAACGTTTCTCTTTGTAACGACGGCGTCCCTGACTACTTTTAGCCCGCCGTGTCCAGCCTCCTCTCCGAAAACCTTGGCCTCGACTCCTTCTGCCTACAGCTTCAGAGGAGTTTCCGAGCTTCCGTCCGGTGCCAGAATCCTGGAAAAGTCAGTCTCATTACAGACCCTAGAGGCCCTGTCAGAAAAAAAACGATAAAAGAAAAGATGAAATAAAAAAGAAATCTGTCAAGAGACGGCACACTCACTGCCCTTCTCAGCGTCACAAATGACCTCTTAATGAGCAGCAGATGCTGGAGACTGCACATTCTCATTTTACTGGGCTTAAGTGCAGCTTTTGATACAGACGATCGTGGTATCCTGAAGAACAGGCCTCCAGCAGTGGGCTGATACGCCTGATTTCGGCTGTGTGGTTTGGTTTCCAGCGCGCTTTTGTCTCGTCTCTTTCGGGCCCAGTCTTAATTTTTCTAACCGCATATGCTTTCCCCCTTGTTAAAATAACACACGGACACGGTGTCAGTAAAACCCCATGAAACCTCTGATCCCTCCTGTTCGGTCGAACGTCCGACAGATGTGAAAGGCTCAATGTGCAATAAGCTTTTCTTTCGCTGAACTCTGAAAACATGGAGGGAATCTTCATTTGCCCAGAAAACCTGCTTGTGTAGATTGAGTCACATGTTGGTGTCGTCGTTTGAATAATCATATAAGCAAGTTAATCCAGTCTTGCCTTCATCATCTAACTAATATTTCTGAGAGTTAATAAGAATGAGAATTTATTTTTTTTTAATATTTCTAGAGAATATTTTATTCGTAGTAGTCGTAGTAGTGGTGGTGGTGGTAGGATTAGTATTATTATCATCCATGTAAAATCTCGTCCCGGGGTCTAACTTATCACCTCACTGGTGTCCGACCAACTGCCACTGCCAATATATGCTGCACACAATACTATGTTATCATTAATAGACTGGGAGGAAATAAAAAAACAAGAACAAAAATTCAAGACTGAAAATCAACCACACACACACAAACACACACAAAGCCTTCAATGTTACACAATACAAGCACTGTAAAAGCCCGGACAGTCGTCGTCATGGCTGTTTACAACACATATATCAACTATCAGACTCTGCAGCCCGACCTGTTCTCCGAGACATACATGAAACCGCTGCACTCACAAACAATGTCTGTTAGCATTTGACACCCAAAGCTCGCATTATGCGACGACTTAAACTTGTAACTTTGCCATTCAAAGAAGTCAAATTATTGATTGGCGTTTGATGACACAGCCGGCGTTCGTACAAGGGGACCATTATGTTTCGAGTCAAAGGGTTATTTGTCTGGCTTATCTCCTAGTTTCACCCTGTTAAATTATATCCCTGCTGACCTGAACGCGAAAGCAAGAAAGAACAGTTTGTGATCTACGTCGCTGTTTGTTACTGCTTTTTAAATGATAATAAATAAACTGACCAAACAGGATAACCTGCCCTAATATATAATTACAACATGTTAATAAAATCAACAAAAGAAACAAAACCCGATTGCTAAACCTCTCATGGTAATTCCGCTGTAATATTGATGCAGTTTGGCTGAGCAGTTGGTACTTAACACAACTACTTATTTAAACCAGGCTGAACTGGTCTGCAATATGCGAAAATTACTTCTCTCTGACATGCTTTTTGACAGGCTTTTGTAGAGACATTTTGTGCACTGAAATATGGACAGAAAAATAAGCGTTGCAAAATATTGATGGCTATCTAAAGAATCTGGGCAGGATTTCGCTGCCTCACTCAACACTCTTTGTCTGCGCAGGAGGTTGAAATTCCCAGAGACCTTTATTCGGTTTGTTTGTTTATCCAAACAAGTCTGCATGTTCATTTTCCACCACTCAGAGTCGGGAACAGCCCTGTTTAGGTTTTGCACTCTCTCTAGTTACAATGCGGGCTTTGTTGGACAGTGACAACAAGCAAGTAAATATGTGTCATGACGGGCATCAGGAGAGGATTTGTTTGAATTTAATACACCAGGAGAAAGTCAATCATAATGCCCGATTCACGCAGGGGGGAAATGGTGTGAATGGTGAGAGGGAAGCCTACCTTTCCTTGTGGTAGGAAGAGAGCAGGGTGCGGATCTCGGCTGACAAATCCGGAGCGGCAAGACCTTCTCTGGGGGACGAGGGTGTCACTTGGAAGAGGAGGAGGAAGGAAAAAAAAAGAAAAACGTGAAAAGAAGACTTTAACCACTTTAATTTACCGTCTGACACCTATCAAACTCCAGCTCGGTTCTCAAGAAGAGTTGGACCGAGGGCAATTGGCCTGGTGTTCACGTTTTGCCTCTCGGCCTCGGTCCAGTTGCCCCCTGATTCAATTCTTTCTCGGGGGGCCGTGACCCGGACGACCAGGCAATCTTCACCACCGACATCTGGATCAGATATCTCAAACATCACGCTGTGTGACTGGAATTTTCAGGTTGATTAGCGGTTGGTGACAGTGACTAACGCTCTTTCAGAAGCAAAATAAATGCATATAAAAAAATGTTATCCAAACAACACACCCACATGTTAGGCATTGAGACATTTGTTCTCCTTACTCTACCCTGACATGTCAGAATGTCAGGGTAAAGTGCATTTGCAAGTTTTAGCTGCTTGACTGGAAATCCTATTAAAGTTTTGCATGCCGTTTGAGGCAGCCTTTAGTTTTCTTTCATATCCGCATGATATGGAAATCAATTCGCAGACTCATAAAACCAGCTTAGTTGTGTAGAGACAGTGAAGATCATGTCTCCATCAAAGTGTCTATAGTGAATATTTTTACTTTAATAACGGATGGCATGACCATAATCTTTTCCCAAACCTTAACCCAGCATCTTGGGGGGGGGGGCTTAAACTATCTGCTCAGACATTAGCAATTTTAACTTTAAAATTGATAATATGCTGTGTTTACACTTGTTTCTGTTGGTGGTATTAAAAAACAAAATCAGCACTGCAGCTTGAACTGCTCATCTATGTAGTTTAAGTGCAGACTGTTTGTGAAAACTTATCACTGCATCTTTAACGTAACTTTTAGACGGAAACAAAAGCACGCCTGAAGCAACCGGGCATCGCCGCAGGTAAAGTCCTGTAAGTCCTCGTTCAGCCGACGCCGGTGGGAGGTGTCAGAGGGAGTTCTGGGGCGGGCGTGTCACTCCGCCTGTGTTACACTACCTATTTCGTGGTACAGCGACCCCTGCTTCACCGCGGTGGGTCTCCTGGGGCTCGGCGTTTCAATCTTCATGAGGTGATCACAGCACTGCTTCCAGTGGCCTGCAACATACAACATAAGCCAGTTGTGAAAGCAGATGAGCTGCGCAGAGTAAGCAATTATTTTAATATCTGCTTCTGTCTCTCTGCAATTAGGTTGTCAAATTATGTTTACAGTCTTTTGCAAGCTGGCAGCATTTCAACACTTGGGTCAGGTCTGACATTCTGCGATAATATCTATAGAAGTGATATCATACTTGTCAAACAACATACCTTTACACGTATTCAAACATAAAACTCTGTGACCTCATTATCACAGTAGCTCTTTTGTGTTTTTCCTGTGCTAGTGTCTGTCTCAACGCAGCCTTAAATCCGCCTGACCGCCGAACCGTTTCCTCGACAAGAATTAAAAATAAAAAAAGAAAAAGGAAAAAAACTGTCTGAAACCGAAATGAGAGCTGCACGCAGACATCTGTACATTTCAACAAGTGACCAAAAAAATCGACGGGGATGGGTTGACAAATCAGGGAAAAAAAAGTCCCCAAGTATCCCAGAAATAACCCTTTTAATTAAAAATTAATTCAAATTTAGCAGTAATGGGAATAAGTAGCCACTGCTGTGCAAGATAAGTGACCTTTGCACGCGTAGATACAGATAATGAAGAGTAAAAATACCAAGAATTAACTCCCATATAGTTTTATTTGCAAGTGTACGTTGTAAATGCCCGAGGAAAGTTACCGTGCTAATGTCAGCTCTGTAAATGTGGCTTGGTTTAGTGATGGTGGTGAATTTCAGTGTGTCCACCCAGCAGTTTGCTCCGCGACCTCACGGATCCTCATCTCTCTCCAAAGTGCAGAGACAAACGTTCATTCGCGACAGTGCCGTGACAACAGGTTCAAAGATGCTCTCTCAAAGCCTGTTTCCTGCATGTGCCCCAGAGCGATTTTAAAAAAAATAATCAAATTAAAAAAGAGAGATTTTTGGAAACACATCTGCATCAGTTTTTTTTGTTTTTTTTTACACAGCAAAAGCAATTACACGAAATCCAATCGTTCCTCGAAAAACACTCCCTTATCAAAGATTTATTTTAATTCTAACAAATGCACTGAGGCATAAAGACGTTACAACCATAGCCCCGAGGTGCAAAGTATTTTATTCCTTCGGCTTTATCAGGCTTGTGATATGTATATGAATAATACCATCAAGAGAAGTCTGCATTACTGCGGGAAATAAATGCGCTTTCTATGAGCACCGCCCCCCCACTGAGAATTATGCCTCGTTATGAACATATGGACTCTATTTGAAAAAAGGGGGGAAAAATAAACTGGCAACAAGTTATTTCAATTCTCTATGAAGGCATAGGACGTTCCTGAGATGTTTGGCATTAAAGAGATGACAAGAGTGTATGATTTAATGGGGTGGGGTTGCGTTTCTCTCAAGGTATGTTTGTATAGAGCTGTGGACACATAAGACTATAATTATCGCTGCTGTCATTGGTATCCGAGAGTATAACTGCCTCTTCTGATCTGATATTTCTTAACCAGGCACAATGAGAAATGCCCCCTCTGATATTCCAATTTTAATGGGAAATTCCCTAACTCGTCACGTCCCTCATCTCCTTCCCTAAATATTATAATATAAAAATATTATGATACGTCCTGCAGGCATGACTGCTACCTTTTTTTTTTTTTCTTCAATTAAGCCATCGTTATATAAACAGGGAAGATAAATTCCACATGATTCTATCTGTCAAAAGGCTGATGGTATGTGAGGCAATGGAAAAACTATGATAATGGGACTGGTGTACAGGACGGACCAAACCTCGTTAGAGTGAATAATATGTCTGTACCTTATGGCTGTCCTAATTACCCTTTGACTATTATTATTCCAAGATACTGGGTGTGGCAGCTCCATGAATCAACATAATGAAAACAGTGAATACTTAAGGTTTAAGGTGCTGTTTTGCACTGACAAGCCCAAAATTTAAATATCCCCATCATTTTACTGTCTCTCAGCTCATTGTTGCGGTTGCACGGCCCAAAGTTCGACTACTTTGGCTCAATCTCATCACAGCCCTCGCTTCGCTTTTGAAAACAGCAGGCGACTGTTTTAAACAAAATAAAAAAAACACTAGCTAGTGAAAACAGTGAGGCACTCGGCGTCTTAAGGGCCAGATATTTCCCCCAGAAGTCGGCGGGGAGCTAAAAGGAAAGCGACGACGGACTCACAGGCATCAGGTGGTGATAAACATGACGCCACATAAGAGCCATGTGACTCCATAAGTGCTGGATTTGTAAACAAATGACTCCATGCTAACAAGTTGGGCATGTTTAACTACAAAAAAGTGATAACGTCAGAGTTTTCACAGCTTGTTTCCCTCAAGTAGCCAAACAAAACAAAACAAAACAAAACCAAAAATCAAAAGAGATATTGCCAGCTGCTATGTGCACCCCCCCACCAACCCCTGCTGGATAGGTCGAGCATAACACTTGTCTTGTCCCATCTGTTCTCTCCCGGCTGGCTACGTTCTGGCCTGATTGAGGGAGGACCAATAAAGAGGGGGCAGGATGGTGGCTCGCTCTCGGCCTGGACAGCAGCCATGTTGCTGCTCGGGACAATGTCTTATTCTTTTTCAGCTTTTGATTGTCTCTGTTTGTTTGATGGGTCCGGTCATCCTGTTTTCGTGGCTTTATTTCTGTTGGGTTTAGTTTTCATGGTGGTTCAGGTTAGAGGGAAGAGCCCAGATCTAACGACCCTTTGTGGGTCGGTCTGGGCGCCTTTCCCTTCTTTTTGTTCATTTTGGCCTGACCATCAGCTCAATGTGTGTGTTGTTTGGTGTTGTTTTATAGTTATTCTTGATTCATTAGTACATTTGAATATTGTTTTTACAACTTATGACTCAACTCATGACTCGAGCCAAGCATATAATGGACTAGTTTATTCTTCCAGGTTGTTTCTGGCTGAAATACCCCAGAGCTGGAAACACCGCTCCCCTTAACCTTTCAGTTTATTCCCTACAGTGTGCCGAAGGTTCATGTTTCTGTTAACTTGTTTACAACACTGAGAGGGCAGGGGAGGGAGGAGTGACTGATAGGCAGATGATGATGATAGCTGTCACCCATCTGTAGATTACCATCATAGATTATTGCATTTTGTTCATGGTGTAGTTCATACCGATGATCTCAGTGAGAAATTATGTAAATATTTGTTTTGTGACACTATTCATGAAATGGCATGCAGATTTCAGTAATGCCATGAACTTGTCATCAAAGAATGTTGTTTCGCAGGTATCAGCAGTGATACATTTGAATGCAACCCCCCCCCCCCCCCCCCCTAAAAAAACCCCAAAAAACCTTCATGTACATCCCATCTATCCGTTTCCACGTATACTGACTTCACTGACTTGGCTGAGGTTCTGTCAAGGCAATGGGAGTACAGATATGATTAAAACGGTGACACTGAAGACTCAAGATGAAGACACATTAAATCAAGATGAACATCATGCAACTGCCTCACAGTTCAAGCCTTGTGTAACAATGGACGTAACGGCTTGGACAAAAGGTCGGGACTGTAAATCAGCGGCCCTGGTACAGATCACGGTGGCTCGGGAAACAAGGAGAAAAAGGTTTTTTGCTGTAATTTCTGCTGAATTAAAAAAAAAAGAAGAAGAAAGAAACGAAAACAGGCACATCCCCTACTCTACGTGTTAGAGGCCTCCAACCTCATACCGCTCTCATATCTCGCTAGCTCGCCGAGAGCTGGATGCAGAGTCTGATACCACCCTCATGTCTGAATGTGAAGCGGCAGCTAGCAGGCGGTTAGCTTAGCATAATAATTCTTATAGGCAGATGTTGACATCTTGCACCTTGCTGGCAGTTTCCCCCCGTCCACAGTCTTCTATCGGAGAACCGAGAAACACAACACGTGATCGGTTCTGTGTGCAGATGTGGATCCAGGCAGATGTCGGTGAACTGAACTACTCAGCTGTGCTTTAAGTGTGTATTTTTTTTAACGGAGATCCAGAGCAATACAAAATCAAAACTGGTTTGTGATTACGATGACTACAACGCAGTTCAAGGATTGCGCCAGATCGGTAGAAGTATGAGCTGTCTGACCAATATTACTAAGGCGGTGGCTCCTATGAGTACACACCCTGTACTTGTCTGTGCAAATATCGGGGTTTGCCAAAGCACATTGTAATTAATGTTGACACCAAATCAATCATTTCTCCCCTGGCACCTGGCCTAAATTTACACATTTAAAACATTTTAAAAAAAAACGTGGAAACCTCAAACCTGTCCTGCTAAAATGTTGTCTAAGCGGCTTCGCTAGAAGCCCGTGGTAGAGACGAGGGAACGTATAGGCGCGGTCGGGGCTGTTAAAACAACAACAAGCAGGTGCGTTGTGCTTCATCGGGGCCTCACTCATGTTATAGACGTGCTGCCAGAGGGCCTCGGCCCAGCACTTGATGTCCCCGGGTGGGCGTGTGGTCAGCGTGTAGGACGCGTCCTCCCCCCGACACCGCGTGCCGATGTACAAACTCTGGGGATTGACGGGGTCTGAGTCGAACGCACAGACGAGGGTATCCTGACAACACAGACACACACACACACACACACACACACACACACACACACACACACACACACACACACACACAGTATCAAAGTGAGTGAGCGTTGGCCCACTAACATCCACATAGCTGAGTCATTACATGTGGCTGCAATGCCACGGTTGGCTAACTGAGATATTAATATTTTACATATCTATTTAAAAAAATAATCCAACGGCTTTAAGGGAAGCTCACGGTAAATCTGCTACTGATAAAAACATCCTGTTACAAATATAGAACGTGTGAACATGACCCTACTATACAGTCCGTTTGACTCACTAGCTACCGATTACGTTTTAACTACTTCATATACCATGAGGTTATTGATAAAATAAGATAAATAAATGCGGGCTGGTGCCTCCTCACATGACGGAATTGAGGTGCAATGCTTGTTGCTTATCTCTAAGACTCCACCGCAGAAACTGCCTCATTGCCTCTGCTCTCAGGACGTTTTTAACATTAGCTGGAACACATGTTAAATTCAAGCTTGTTGGAGCTGGTTTCAGATGCTGTGCTCCCTACTCACGACTATACTCAACTGTTTGCAGGTCCAGCTGTATTTATTTTTCTTTATGTTTCACTAACTGTGAAACTTGTGTTTCTGAGTTTTTCCGCGTAAATATATAAAAATTACATTTAAACAATATGGGTGTCATAAGATGATTAATTGGGTAGGAAAGTTGGTTAAAAAGTTGTGTGACAAAATTGTATTTAGTTTTTATCAGACTTTTCTCAGGGGGCTTTTTGCATATTCTTATATAATTTTACCTATTTGAGCCTCAAACTTTTGTTTAAACTCACAATCTGAGTAGTAAGTAGTGGTATTAGTAGCAGCTTTATTAACATTATACTGAGGGTCAGAAAACAATATAACAAAATTTAGATAGAACTCCCTGAGGCTTAAGAATTAAAATCTATGTTGAACTGTTTATTCTCATAATACACCTGAAGTCGCCACAGCTTTTTTTGTGCAAGGGTTTAATCTATAGCAGTGCGTTGTGTTCTTAGAAGCTTATTCAAAAAAGTTTGATGCATAATCTTACTGTGAAAAGTAACTAGATTACTTTACTGTGACTGTCAGATATAAGTAATGGAGTAACGAGTACAATATTTCTCACTGATGTGAAGAGGGGCAGAAGTATAAAGTGGCCTGAAATGAAAACACTCCAGTAATGGCTGAGCTCCTCAGAGTTGTACATAAGTACACTGAGGCCTTATTTAGAGCGCTTGTCGCCTTGCAGCAGACGTTTCAGGTTTCATGTGGCACCGCCCCAAAGGTTGATGGGATTAGTTCTATAGGAATGTGATGGAGATATAGATCCAAGGTGGAAATGCTCAGCCATGGTGCTGACTGCCTATTTCGCTCGTGATACAGATTGAATCTCATAAAAAAAATTTAAAAAACAACATATTTATGTTTTAACAAGGTTAAACACTTGATTTTCATCAGAAGGGATTCTTTGAATTACTATTCTAAACTATTATATAATAGGTATAAGAGCCGCAAAAGAAATTAATTGAGTTTAAAGTGCATGGAAATTATTCCAATCCTCAAATGTTCACCATTACAATGGGCCTCCTCTTCTGGGAATTTTTTTTTCTGTTTCATTAATTCACCAGTGCGCTCTGGTGGCCTCGGCGTGTTAGTGTAATCAACACGGGCAAAAAACCCTAAATGAATTCATCTCTTTATTCATCAGGCGATGCTCGTCTAGGACCAACCTTTCTGATGGGGATTACAAGTAATGGCTTGTCCTCAGACTCCAGGTCCTCTTGACTCTCATAGCAGAGAAGACTTTGTCCCCTGAGGACGCCGTAGACATTTCCAAGGCAATTAAGGTCCTCTCCGAGCTGAACGAGAGCAGGGAGCAAAGTGATACTGTGAATGATAATGGGATCAAAACATCGCAGGGTGGGAAGATGTATCAAAAATCTAGTCACCTTAACCTTGAGTTGACCACTTATGACTGGCTGAGTCATACACAGAGGCTGAGCAACCAGGCGGCAGCACATATTTCCATACAGCGGCAACCAGAATGGACTGTCCTCTGGAAAAAAGGGAGAGATTAGGGATTCGTTTTCGGGAGGAGAGGCGAGGAGAGGATTTGTGACTCACCTGCTGCCGCTAGCGACAAATCGTGCGTCTTAAAACCTTCCTGTACGTGTTCGATTCTCAGTGTTGCGTGAGCCAGCAGGTTGTACTTGGGCCCCCTTCAGACAGAAAGCATTAGGGCAAATTAGCTTGACTTCTTCCGAGTGAAACTCAGTCATAAAATAATCACCTTTAATTTGTGTGCTTTGGGGGAGAACTGTCATCCTCACAGTGTGGACAGATCAGGGGATATAGGCGGGGACATGTCTCCGGGTCCGACGCCGCCTCCACTGGAAAGGGATCCGCAGACGGTCGCAGACTCGAAGGCAGCACGGATCCTTTTCCCCGAGGAGCATCCCAGGGAGCCCCCCAGGCGGCTCATTCTCCTGGGCCCTAGAGCCCCCGGGGAGAAGTCCTCCACCACAAGACTGCTGTAGAGCTCGACGCGTAGCTGAAACCCTGGGCCTACATCAGTGCTGTGCGCACAAACACACACACACATTTATACAGAGACGTATAAAACATTTAAAACCTTGGAATGGAAAAAAACTGAACCTCTGCATCGCTTTCAATAGAGGTGACGTACAATATGATGGTGTCTTCAAAGCAGATGTCAGTTAAAGTCCTATCCACCATCACCAGGTCGGTGTCATAGATCTCAGTGCCACACTGCAGCAGGCAGAACACAGCGCAGCGATGAAGCTCTGCAAGCAAAAATAAGGGTACAAACTGTAGCTGTCCATAAAGAGCTTAATACATATACATACATATCTACATATATATTCACATATATATGTAGATATGTAAGTGAAAGCGCATGTGTGTGTATATATGAACACACATATACACACACACACACACACACACATATATATATATATGCATATACACGTTTTTCATATCTGGCATTGATTTTCCTTTTGATCTCAATCAAGACATTCACATTATAAGTTCCCCTGATTACACTCTTCTTCCTTACCTCCTTTGTTTTTGAAGTACTCTGAGTCTTTCCACATGAGTGGGACTCGCAGGTCTACAGAGGGTAAATCATACTTATGAGAAATGAAAGCCACTTTAGGGTGTTTTCCATGTATTTGTGGCAAGATGTTTTGTCAACCCTCACCTGAGAGGGCCACCTTTCCCGTACATGGCACTATGTCCTCAGAGGGCCTGCAGTTAAAGACACAGATCATTTCTTCAACCTTCCACACATTCACACAGCGCTGTATGTACAAGGGACGGACGCCACAACAAGAACCCAGCACAACACCGACAAAGTACAGCCTCAAGCAGAATAACAGGGAGTTGAATCAGCTGTTACTGTCACACAGTCTCAGCAAAACTTAACATTTCGTGTTTGACAGAGATGAAATCTTCGGGTCGTGGCCGATCAGTTAAATCATAGACACAATCAATCAAGTAAACCCTCCCATCTGAACAAATGTGGAATTAAAGGACATGATTGAAAAAAGAAAAAAAAAGAAAAAGGCTATCTTGTCTGACCTCTAGTGGTTTGTAGAAGACATGGAAAGCAACCGCTCGCTGCAGTGTAACTGTATGACATTCCCTTATATCCCCCTCC
>CM029128.1:4240000-4442500 GCA_016859345.1 Istiophorus platypterus | reverse complement strand
TTGGAAATTCTTGACAGAGTTCTCCTTGATAATCCACTTAGTGAGACTTTTCCTAATGAACTTCCTAAGGGTCCATAGTTGAGAGTGTCATTTCCTTTATCGTTTTATGTGGACACTGAAGATAAAATGATTGATTTTTTTCATTTTTTATTTTATGTCGTCAGGCTGTAAAGAGCTTGTATAACGTTTTATTTTCCTGGCATATATTAGTAGATTAACATTTGAACACACTGTGATCCTCTAAATGAGTCATCAGTGAGTGTGATACACTTCTGCTCATTTTATGATGACTATCAACATTAACCATTCATATGATGAACACAGCCTCAACATGAATATTGTATATATATATATATATACACACACACACACACAACATCATTTTATTATTCATATTCACTTGATTTAACAGAATGGAAGAAAAACAGCTCAGAGCATTTGGAGGATGGTACTGAGAACTGTCTACCTCTGGCTTGCAGAACCCAAAGAGTCAAAGCATGAATAATCTGCATTTTTAGCCAAGGTAGCAGCGTAGCCCCGGTGTTGGTCCCCATAGGAAATATGCCTTTACATTTCTTTGGAGTTCCCCATATCTTCTCTCTTAGCACCGCCATGAGACATTTCCGTTCTTAATGAAATGTTGTGACAACTATTGGACAGATTGCCATGAATTTTTGACACAAACATTCACCTCCCCCTCTGCAAGAAACTTTACCCTTGCCCAAGTACGGCCAATGACCACATACAGTACCTTCAAAACTAATTCAGCCTAAGCTTTATTTGATGCTAAGTGCTGAAGACCCTTGGTGTAGTTATGTGATGCGTCAAAATGTGTGGGACCATGATCAGCGATTCCAGTTTCCAGTCACCGCCTCTGATAAACAGTAATTAACATGACCACCAAATTACGTCAGGTCATTGTTATTAGCCTCGGGGCTTTCAAACACCCTGCAGAGTCGGCCGGCGGCAGCTTCAAACACACCGACCTGGACGTGTTACACAAGAACCCAGAACTCAGGGGGGTGACAGCGGTCACCGCTCCGACTTAAATTAGTGCATCACATTAATCCCTGGATACGATCCAGCCGTGAGGGCCCTGAGACTAAACTGATCCCAGGGGAGTCAGTTAGACTGCAATGACACTGTGCTATATTATCTCAGTAACTATAGATTTGATTATCATTCAATAGACAAACAATAACTAATAAACAACAAACAAGACTGGATATGGAGCAACGGAAATGCCATTCCAAAGTCCAAGTGCAGGGTTTGGAAATTCTTGACAGAGTTCTCCTTGATAATCCACTTAGTGAGACTTTTCCTAATGAACTTCCTAAGGGTCCATAGTTGAGAGTGTCATTTCCTTTATCGTTTTATGTGGACACTGAAGATAAAATGATTGATTTTTTTCATTTTTTATTTTATGTCGTCAGGCTGTAAAGAGCTTGTATAACGTTTTATTTTCCTGGCATATATTAGTAGATTAACATTTGAACACACTGTGATCCTCTAAATGAGTCATCAGTGAGTGTGATACACTTCTGCTCATTTTATGATGACTATCAACATTAACCATTCATATGATGAACACAGCCTCAACATGAATATTGTGTATATATATATATATATATATATATATATATATATATATACACACACACATCATTACGTAGTGTTAGTCAGTACCATATATTTGTCCCAGCCTTTCCAGTTTTATCTTGCATTGAGAAGCCGTACGGTGGTTGTCACAGTTACAGCGCTGGTCAGTGCAGCTTTAGGGATCAGAGGTTTGTTACATAACTCAGTGCTGTTCTCAGAGCCTAAGCCATGTAGGTATGTTGTGATTTTGTCATCAACAGTTCCCAAATAATTTCATAACCTGTACCTGATTCAGCAGACTCTCCGGAAAAACCTGTTGATGGTTAGTTCATTCTGGGGTTTTCCTTATATCAAAATTAACAGCGATGCAGAATAATTACTGGTTACGCGTCATTAAAAGTTCTCACATCTTTATTATTCGTTTTTTTTTTTCCCTCAGAAACAGAGCCTGCAATTAAATTAAATGTATAAATGAACTGTAACTAATGTAAAATGCCAATATTCTTCTTTCTGACATGTCAAATGACAGTTGCCTTTATCAATTTAGTTTATATAATAGGTTATATAGCAGACCGACCTTTAAAAATCAAAGCAAAACGCAATCATACATTTATATACCCACCCACGATATTTGTATTAACCAGAGACGGACAAACGACAGAAAAACAAACTCCTTTCACTTACCTGGTTGTCATTCATCTTCCTTCTGCACAAGGGCCTCAGTGGTCAGTTCCAGTCCCCGTGCGGTCGGCAGGCAGTGCGGTGAGCGCACTGACTAATCCCACAGCTGACTACAAGTGTGTTAAGAGTGGACCTGCAGACAGAGCAGTTAGTTACTCAACAGAGAGATCAAAACAGTCTTAGGCCTCACTACAAGAGGCGGCAGCATGAGGGATTACAGGAGTCTCAAACCTCATAGTCCTTTATTCCTGCTGCCTCATGGCTTGCACCAGCGAATGCTTAAATAGACAGTGACTCACACGGAAGCACAAGAGTAGTCGAGTTTCTGCGATTTATTAAATAGAACGTACACAGATTGCTCCAAAAATAATTTTACAAACACTTTACGGCGAGGTTCCATCTTTAGTGACCTGGTCAGGGAGGCGATAGCGTTAATTTTCTGAGGCCGCGAGCTGCGGTGCTGTGAATAACTGGGTCCCATTCGCGTACGGGGCGGCGGGCCGCAGCATCCCCACCCGCCGCCGTGCGCGCTCGCGACAAAGGAAATAAATAAAAGGATTTTTCCGATGTGTCAGTGGTTATGTAAACATTCAAAGCGGTTCGTAGAGTGCTCTTTCATCGAAGGCCGCCAGCCACGGTTTTTAAGCCCTGTGAAGTTCTGTCAGAGGAAGGTCGAAGTGAAAGCAACAAGGGGAGAATGTCGATAATGTCCCGACTAACCATCCGCATCCACAATTGCACAGCATTCTTAATGGCTGGAGGTGATCACTACTCACTACTCAGCAGTTCTGTTTCGTTTTCAATATTAAAGCTAGCAGTGGTATTATATACTAGCAGTATTTTCATAATACTTGGTGGTTGAATACTTTTTATTCAAATCTTATAGAGTTCAATGTTTTACTTTAAATGAATTGATGAAAACATTCAAGGGTAAAGAGATGTTTCTGTTTCAAGTATAGTATTAATATTGCATAGTAATGTGAATGCTGCGTATCTGTACAAGGACCCTTTCAGTGTTCAACGGATCTAAACTATTTGCGCTTTCCAAAATATCTTAACATACACTAGTTGGCAGTTATATGCCTTAAATGAAACTTTACTACTTCAAAGGGTGAATTTTCAGATTATACTGCTGTAAATTCAATAAATTATAGTCTGTATCAGATGTCTTTTTTTTTTTAAATAAAAAGCGAATTTTAAGACATCTTTTTTTAATCAAATACAAATTAAAAAATCTGTTTCAGATTAGAAGAAATTAATAAAGATTAGCACTGAAATACACAGAAGAGGCATTAAAAAAAAGGCAACACATTTAACTATACAAATGTACAAGCTGTCAAGTAACTAGGTTAGATTTTTCCTTCCTGAGACCCACCCAAAATAAAAACACAAAGGAACAATTCTGAGGCTTAAAAAATAATGAATAATTGGGCAAAAGCTGTCAGTTGAACTGGTAAATTTTTTTTTTTTTTTTTACCAGTGTTATTAATGTGACAAATGTATTTTCACTGTCAAAAGTGAAAACGCATTTGTCAACCGACAGCGAAAAACTGACAGCAAAAACGAAGCAAAACAAAAAGAAAAATAGCCTTTTGTTATAAATTAATCTTTACAGGAAAAAACTTTATACAACAAAAACTCGATAAAAGTTCGGACACAATCCTGCTCCTCCTCTCAATCCACCTCTCTATGGCTTTTTAGCCCTCTTCCACGTCTGTAAATATATCACTAAGGAAGTACTGAGACACGCTGGTGGGCTCCTCTTCCTCTGCAGAGCTGCTCTCCGCACAGCCACTTTTCTGAGAAGCCGAATCCTACGACAAAAGAAGAACAGGGGATCAGCCGTAATCAACATTCCTTGTGGGGTGGAAAAAATTCAAGATAATTAAGACACTCCACCAGTCTCTGAAGCCCCCTTACCTCAGCTGTGCACTGAGAAGTGCTAGGAGTTGGGTCCGGACAGGGTTGGCTGCGTTTGGCGGTCTGCTCGATGTCTACCAGGGTTAGCGTCGGTGAAGTGGCGGAGGACGTTGCGTGGGTTTCGTCTTGCAGCCGTGTCGGACTTGCCGTGGAAGCGACGCCGCGCGATGTCGAAGCTACAGGCGTGGAGGTAGAGTGTTTTCTCGTTGTACGTGGAGTTTTGACCTTAGGGCCCTTGGAAGCAGCTTTGCCGGGCAAAGGATCGCTTGAAGGGGCAGTGCTGTCCATGTCAGAGAGGGAAAGGAAGAAAATCTTTGAGTTTTTCTGTCAAGAATTGGAAATTTAAAAATTCATCATTATTTTTAATCAGCCATGCTGAATTGTCATGTTGGGTTATTTTTCGTTTAGCGCCATCATGGGGTCAAAATTTTATTTTGTTCAGTGCTGTGGTTTATGTCCGAATTCCTGCAAAACTAATGTCAATCCCACAGCTTATGCTTTGCTAAATACCAAATGTTAGCTTGCTCGCACGATAGTAAACATTACTTGCTACACAGCAGCATCTTACCGTTGTCACTTCCATCATGTCAACATGCAGATGTTAGCATTTAAGTACGGCAGAAAAACAGGTCGATAGTGACCTGATTCAGCAGTTTTACAAAATGGGGGTAAGGCACAGACCTTTTAATTATTTCTTAATGCTTTTTCCTCACCTATTCTCAAAGCTCGTCCCACTAGTCTTTGTAGTCTGACATTGTGCTCCTGAGCTGCTATCTTCAGGGTCCCTCCCGCCCGCTGATGTCTCCTTTTCAAGGTTTACACAATCACCGGTCTTTTCCTTTGCCCCAGCGAAGGACTTATCACCCGTTTTTGCCGTCGCATCAGAGGCTTCCGGCTGCGTGGAAGACCCAGGAAGTTCGGAGTCCCAGTCAGGGTTTGTTGCAAGGGTCTTGCTGGCGCGTGTCTTCCTTTTAGTACTGGGCTTAACCTGCACTTTGGCTGGTTCAATGACAGATGAGAGATACGTGATGAAATAGATGCGTCCAATTTATTGACAGTTCAGGTGATTAGTAGTTGTGTATCCTTTGCCTACCTCTTCTTCCAGTTCCTCTAGGTCTCTGCTTTGTGGGGGGAACTTCAGTGGCATCATTATTCTCTACAGTCTCTGGTAATTTGGGTGGCTGGACTGTAGTACTGTCTGTTCCAAAAAAAAAAAATTAAAAAAAAAAAAATCAATCAATCAATCAATCAATCAATCAATCAAGTAATAAGACATAAACCACAAGTTTAAGAAAACAACAAACGTAAATCACTATACCATGTGGATCCACTGGATTCTCCGTGATCGAATCCTGGTGTGGACGAGAAAAAATTAAATTTGTGACATTTTGATCACACACTGCAGATACGAGTGGTTCCTTGCTACTTCACTTACTATACGTGCAGCTGAGTCCGGCCCAGTCTCTTTTAATCTGCTAAGGCCCATTTCACCAGATGCCTCCGTGGCCATGGGCACGGGGACATTAGAGAGAGACCCGTCTCCCGCTACTGCCAAACTCACTCCGGGAACATTGCTGAGGGGTTAAGAAGGTTTCAGAATCACGTCCCCGAAACAAAACGGGCTCCATGCCTGCCTGGACGACCGGCTGATAAAGGGCAGGCACAAACCTCTGTTGCTGGATCGATGCGTCTGCTACTGGAAGATAAGAGAAGGGCCCAGCTGGACAGTCCACCACCTCCCCCGACGAGCAGACTGGGATTTCGGTCAGCGAGAGGATGAAAAACGGTTCATCTGGATCCGAAGGCACCTGCTCCGACAGCACTGAGGGAGGATGAGGGAGATTTGTTTTTTTATTCTAACCAAAGCCGAGGTTTATTCAGTATATAACACGCAAAATTCACAGTTCATATCAGTACATCTGATGTGTTTGACTTACTCTCTGGAAATATCGTGACACTTGGGAGACTCTGTGTCACCGCTGTATTTGTAGTTGATGCGTTCTAGGATTAAAGGGATCAGAGAAAACCACTCCAGGATTAATCTTTAAATGCGGTAAGGGCTTCTTGTGTTAATCAGTGCCATGACGGTAATCTTTTTAGTGCTGTACATTATAGAAATGGTGATCTGGTGACACACTACCAAGAAATACTGCTCTGCGTTGTTAAATATCTGGTCAGGGCCAACATGAACAAGCTTAAAAGGAATTTCAATATAAAAAGACACTGCAATCGTACATGTAACGCTCACAAGATGTGCCGCCTCCTGCACATACTGATTAATATCCTACCTGAGAAAGACTGTCTGGTACTTCTGTCACACGACCCAGAGAGGATCCAGAATCATTTGAAAGGGACTCCTGCTTGGTTTGTAGTTCAATGGCTCCCTCTACTGGTCCCTGAAGGTCGGATGAGCTTTTAGACGAAGGTTTGTGGGAAACTGAAGCGTCCACACCTTCTGAGCTTGTGCCAGAATCTGCGAGGAGGAAGAACCATTAGTGGCAGTAATCCTGAAAATCTGGCTCTGCATTCTCGGGGGTAAGGGAACTTTTATTCTATGATGTCAAACCTGCTTCTGCTTGTGTTGTGTTCTGTGGTAGTGGAGGCCGACTGCTGCGTCCCAGGTTGGGTTTGGGTTTAATAAGCCTGCCCCTGCGAGTCTGACAGGCTTGTTTTGAAGACTTGGAAGAGTCAATCAGCTCTGGCTGTGTTTCGTCGGTGCTTTAAGTGGGAGAGATAAACATTTAGGGGAGGAAGTTGTGTAAATGCAAGGTACTAAATAAGACAACACTGTCAATTAACTAAATAGGAGTCATGTCGTACCTTTGAGCCGATTGAGATTTGTCTTTTGGCGTTTGATCAGCTTCCCTGGTTTCTGAACATTGCGTTTCAGTTTCGTCTTGACATTGCACCTCCGAGTCTATTCCTGAACACGGCTGCGGGCCGCTTTCTTTTGGATCTGGCGTGGAGCAGGACCTCGTAGCTGATTCATAGTTTAGTTTTGACTCTGCGGAGCCGCCTTCTGAAGACTGGGCGTCTGAAACTGCAGTCGAGTCATCTGGCGGCTGGGTATTTGACTCCGTAACTCTGTTGGACATATCCAGCTTGCTATCCACTTGTGAGGCAGGTCCAACCTCTTCCCTGTCATTATCTGACATTTTGCCCCCAGCGGATACTCTCTCAAGTGTGGACTTTTCACTGCCTTTATTTTCAGGGACAGAGTCCGCCGACGTAGACTGATTCTCAGCAACCCGAGGTGTTGCTATGACAATACTGTCAGCCTCGTCATTTGTGCTGCCTAGTGTCTCTTCTGACTCTGCAGGTGCAGGTGTTAAGCTGAGTTCTGTACTTAATGGACTGTGCGTTGATGTCGAGTGCTTGACGTCTGTCTCCGCGAGTACCGGTTCAGTTTTTGAAGAGTCCACAGCTTGTTGCTCTGAGGTTACGTTTAAGACCATGTCTATGGAGTGTTGTGGTTCTGAGGGTTTACTGACATTCCTTGGCTGCAGTTTTGTCTGTGTAGCTCTGGTGGATGGTCCTAAATTAGGTTTGACCTTGGGAAATTGTCGTCTTCTTTGAGGTGCATTTGGTTCTGAAGTCGCGGAGCTTGAATTTAGTCCAACGTCTGTCTCTTGTTCCATAGCTGAGGATGATTCCTCTGTAGTTTTATGGGTAGGGCATAATTCCAACGATGGTACTGAAACTGAAGCAGTACCAGTACTTTGATCTGGTTTTATAGGAAGAGTGTTACTGCAAACTGGCTGTGCTTCTAAATCTGCTATTGTGTTGTCGACAGATTTGGGTTTTGAACCTGGGCTAGTGGGTCTCTCCACAAGCTCTGTGTGCATAGCAGGATCCTTCATGGTTTGAGGTTTACACCGTGCAGTCCTTGATGTCTGCTCTAGGTTTGGCCTGGGTTTGACTTTTTGTAGTCGCCCTCTCAGAGTCTGGCAAGTAGAGGCCAGACTCTCTTCCTTCTGAGTGACGGATAAATCATCTACAGGTGTAAAACATGTAGCAGGATGGTCACTGGTCTGTTGGACTGGGGCCGGGTCTTTTCCAACTTGTAATTCTGTGACGGCTGAGTCGGATGTCTCCGGGTTTGTACTACACTCTGCTGCTCCATCATGATTTGTCCCTTTTTTAGCGGTGGACTCAGTCGTTGACCCCGTGTCTCTGCTACTGGGATCAAAGGGGGCTTCAGAGAGGCTCCGGTTTTCTGAGGCACTCTGATCTGATGTTACCACACCAGAGAATACCTGACCAACAAGTCCTGCGTCTGCCCTTTTCTCCTCAGTCTCAGACAATTCTTGTGTGGCCGTGAGAGCGGAGCCCGAATCCAATGATGGTATTGAAACTAAGGCAGGACCAGTGCTTTGACTTGGTTTTTCGGGAGAGGTGCCACAATTCGCTTTTGGTTCAACCTCTAGTCTTGTTTCCTCATGGACGGTGGAGATTGGAGCTGGGCTGGAGTCTTTCCCCGCAGATTTTTTTGAGGTTTGAGGCGTCAACAAAGCAGTTCTCGATGTCTGCGGTACATTTGGTTTGGGTTTGACTCTTTGCAATCGACTCCTTTTAGGCTGGCAAGATGATGCGACTTCACCCTCCTTCTTACTGAGAGGTAAATCTTCTACAGGTATGTCAAAAGCAGCAGAACGTTGACTGTCTTCCTGGACTGTAGAAGAATATGTAGTTGACTCTTGCTCAACCTGTGACTCTGTGACTGCGACTGCCGCTGAATTATCCATACAGCTCGAAATGATCTCAGCATGACATATCGGGTTTTCATCTGAGGACTCAGATGTGGCCCTTGTGTCTCTGCTAGCTTGTTCCCCGCCCAGTTCAAACAGAGCATCAGAAAAGCCTGGACACTGGTTCTCTGAGGAACTCTGATCTGATGTTGCCGCCGCTGATTCCACCTGATCGACAGACCCCTCCTGACCGACGGCGAACTCTTCTGCAAGTTTTACTTCTGTACACAAAACATCCTCCATTAACAGTGCTGGAGAACATTCTGGTATCTCGGGGGCTGTTTCTTCAGGAGCTGATACTGATCCAGTGACCTGAGGGTCAGCAGCTTCAGCGTTGGTCTCTACAGCTGTCTGTTCCGTTGATGCGTCTGCTTGGGATTTGGGCTGTGCAGTCCTTGAGGCTCGGCCTAGGTTAGGTTTAGGTTTCACCTTGGTTAAGCGTCCTCTCTTGGCCTGTGGAGGATTTTTCTTTGAGCTCTCTGGACTTGGCTGTGATTGAGGGCCAAGGTCCATGTCAGAAACCTCCCTCTGCTCACCACAGGTCTGATCACTGGTTTTAATAACCGGACCGTCGGCGTTGTCTGTTGTAACGTTTTGTGGCTCCGCAGTAGCAACAGTCTCGGACGTTTCTGTGACTCCATGACCAGACATGAGAGGAGTGGCACCATTTTCCTCTTGTGCAGCAGTTTCTTCTTCTAGTTGTTGTCTGGCTTCTTTCACATTCAGTGACATTGTCCCTGCAATTTAACATAATGACATATTTTAAATATTGCTGCAGTTTAATCCAAAACAAATGAAATGCGATTCCAATATGAGAAGTCTTGTAGCTTCTTTGTCCCTGACCTGTTGTGTGATCCTCTGTGGCTAATTGATTCTGTCCAGACTGAGGGAGATGAGCCAGGTTGCCAATGGTCAACAGTGTTTGCGCAGCCTCATTGTAGCTCTCGTCCTCAGATACTGAAACAAAAAAAGTATGCAATGAATGAAAATATCTAAAAATAGGATAACTCCACTGGCAGCCACTCACAATCCCGTTTAACATACCTTGTGTGTGTTCTGAAGAAAGTAAGTCTATAACATCCTGTAAGGGAAAAAGATCATTTGTAAGACACATTAAAGGCTCCACGTATAAGCAAGACTAATTGTGAAAGGATGTGATGAAGTGCATATGGAAAAAAAAAAACGTGTATCACAGTAGCCCCAGTTACATTTGTTTATCATTTTCCTTTCTGCATCTTTGTCAGATGATTACATCTGGAGAGAAAAACGCTGCCATGGGTTTCGACCAGCCGAGCAAAATATTAAACACCAAGGCTGCATCGCTGTTCATGCTCAAATTTTGCTTTTCTTCATTTAAAGCGTGTAAAGACTAAACTGAGCTCCAAAGTCACAGTATGATTGTGTTACCAAACCATAAATAAAATATGTACAAATACACTAAAATGAAAAATAGGGACACATTGTAAGAATATAAGATTCCATTTTGTAAATGCAGACCAATCTAAACAGATCAGACTTTTAAGATTAGATTTCAGAAATCATATCAGAATGTTAAGTGTAACTGGGGATAATGATTCTAATTTCACTGCTACTACATTTCAGACTGAGGACACTTACAACCAACAGGTCCAACTGATGCTCGCATGGTTCTGCTGTGCCTGTCTCATTTTGTGCCTGCTCGCAATAGGCATCAGGGCACAGGGCAACTTGGGAGATGCCCAACACATCAGGCATATTGGCCAAGATATCAAGCTAGGGGTGGAGTGGGGTAGGGGTCAAAGTGGAGGGTGTGAATAATGGAATGTAAAACCATGCACAAAATAAAACTAAATTTTAAAACACAAAAATGCATGTTATAAGAATAATGTTTTGGTTTATTTTAATTAATCAAAATAAATGGATGTAGTGCATCATTGCAAGACATGATGGGAAACGGTTTCTCGCACCTCCTCCATAGTCTCTTCCACCTCTGAGATCACAGGATGTGGGGAGCGTAGGCTGGCGGGCACAAACACAGGGGCAGCGCTGTCCTTACTAGGGCTACAAGCAGGGAGCTCCTCCTCCTCCTCCTCGATTTCTCCGTGATCCTGCTGCTTTTCGTCCTCCTCGTCGCTGTATTCCGACTGAGAGGCCCTGAGGGTGATTAGCTTGGGCTTTTTGGGCTCTTGGGCTGATTGCTGCTTTGAGGATCTTCCCCTCTTGGCTGCCTGTTTGGGTCTGGGCTTGGCAGCAGGAGCAGCAGATCCCGCTGGTGAGGTGGGGCTGGTATCGGATACAGAGGGTTGCGCGTCTTCCTTGGCAGGGTAAGTCAGGGGCTTGGTGGGTTTGGGTACTCTCCCATACCTACAAAATACAATCACACGATAATTAACCCCCTAATATCCTATTATATCTATAATAAAGTAGTTTCTTTGGGAGCTGGGAATGTCAGAATGGTAGAACTTTAGAGTCTTTTCTGAAATATTTTGTACCTGGTGGGTCTCGGAGGTCGAACGGCAGCATCCTCTTCTTCGGAGGAACTGTCAGAATCCGCTGACTTACTGTTATTGGCTTGACTTTCAGGCGATGAATCTTTGTTTACCTGAGCAGTTACAATAACTTTTAGTAAGGCAAAGAGACAAAGCGCGGGAAGATCTGATGACTCTGATCTGAAACTGGGATAATAACCTGCTCTTTAGAGGCTCCATCACTCACGCTCCCATCCCCTTCATCTGATGCAGTATCTTTGGCCTGTGTGGAGGACGGCGGAGGCTTTTTACCCCACTTGCGCCCCAAAGGAAGCAACGGTTTTGGGGCCCTGCCTCGTGAGAGTTTAGCTGGCTTGATTGTGGTGTCCTTGGATGCATTCTTACTCTCTGCCTTTTCAGACCTGATCATTAGACAGAAACAGAGTATTTTAATTCCATTTTATGATGCATAAAAATGCTTCATTTAAAACCTTTTTTTTAAAAGCTTCGTTACATTTCTGAACTTGTAAGGTCTTCAGGAAGAGCTGCCTCAGTGTCCTCAGGTATGCGAGCCTCACCTGAGCATAGAGGCAAAACAAAATTAAAACTTCCAGCAGCAATCAACAGGGGCCAAGCACACATCTAGAAATAGGAATAACTTAAAGTCAAAACAACTTTCCGGTGCCGCATGGCCCTCTTTTTTAATCAAATTTTGAATTTTAAATATTGCTTTTTCCCAGGGTGTTGTCTAGTACTTTCCTAGGAGTCTTGTTAAACCAGTCAGGCATATAAAAGTGGCAGCTCCCATGAATCTCCATGCCTAGATTATTCAAATCTATCAAGTTTTCTGACAATCAATGCTCCTGCACCTTGCTCATTGCTCTCTCCGCCTGTTTTGTTTTTCTTATCATTGGGTTCCTCATTCAAGGCAGCCTGTTTGGACTTTCTCTTGCGTGGCCTCTTGGGCTTAGAAACAGAGGTTCCTCCTTCGTTGAAGAGATCCTCATTCTCTTTCTCCCCTTCCTCCTCATCTTCCAAGTCAGGAACCTGATTCTCATCTTCCTCATCTTCCTCCTCCACGTCACTCAGTTTCCTGGCAGCTTTTGCGCCTGTGGTGGGAGCAAGAACACAAGGACTGCTGAATTGAGACAAACTCAGGGAGAACATTATTCCAGACAGACATGAAGTTATGAAGAGATACTAAGAAAACTCATTGAGTATTAAACGTGATTAAAAACACAGCAAGATCATTACCCTTTGCCTTTTTCTTGTGCTTCTTGGGGGAGTTCTTCTCAGAGAGTGACTTGAGTTTCTTTCTGCTTTTCTGAAACTCCAGAATTTTCTCTAGCAGTTTAGAAAAATATTCTATGTCCAGCTTGCGCCTCTCTCCTACAAAACAATCAGCAGTAGCCGTTGCATCAAATGATTCATCAACACACAGGGAATATTAATAATTTAATGTCATATTTAACCAGTTAAACAATGTCCTACTGAATACTTACTGAAAGCTTTATCAATCCTCCAGCCATTCTCACGCTCTTCTTTTTTGAATTTGTTCTAGAAGTTTAATTCAATACAATTAACAAACATTTATATATTTACTGAAGCAACGATTTAATGATATATTTATATCCTAAGAATATATGTATAAATATAGTCAGCACTGACCTTTATCTCTGACCGAGCTCTGTGAGGAAAGAGTTGACAAATTATGGAAAAGTCTGTCCCCACCATACTAATCGCCAGGAAGAACATGTCTGTCTCTGTTGAAAACCAGCAAATAATCAAACTGTTTAAAAAATAAATAAACAAACAGCAAAACGTGTCATAAAGATATTGTGATTCAGGATCTATATATCATATGCCAGCTCAACCTTCATTGGACCAGGGTTTCGAGTAGGTCCCTTTCCTGAAGCTTGAGTAAGTCGTAGTGGACCCGCGCTCAAAGATGGGGTCTCGATCCTGTGCCGGGTTCGGCCCTTTTGCTCGCTGGACCTCCACAGTCAGGCTGAGACACGGGTTGAAAGGAAATTATCAAACTACCAATCGGTTCCATCATTCCCAATATCACAATAACAAAACAATGTTCATGTTGAGGAGGGAAAATCACATCTAAGGAGGATGGTTCAGATGCATTTGGTGGCATTTTTTGTGAGTATATATCAAAATAATGACTCAAGCTCGTACATCCATTTATCTAAAATAACAAAGCAAAGGGAAGTAGATGAACATGAAAGAATGCATTTTTGTGGCCTATAAACATCCACTGACCTCTCTTCATCAATGATCAGCGAGCCATCCTCTGCTACTTTGACCTGGGGAACCATGAGTGCCTCTTCCTGCTCTTCCTCTGCTGCCTCCTCCTCTTCCTCCTCCCTCGGGCTGGCCATTTTAGGGAGGACTTCGGGCTCCTGCACTCTCTCCGGAGACCTACAGTGTTTAGATTGGAAACATGGGGCAGAACGAAGGAGTTTGGTGCACAAGCAACCTGTACTGGCTGTTGATAGAGAGACTGATTAAAATGTAGCGCATTCTCCCGCCTGTTCCATCATTTGGTCTCATTTATTTTGCTACGATAAAACATGGTGATTAGGCTTGACAGATAAGCCAAATGCTCTATATATCAGATGTTCAGTAACTGAATACAACTTGAAAATGTATTTGGAAAAAAAATAGTGACAGTAAATGTTTTTGGGTTTTTTTTATTATTACTCAGGGAGAAAGGATAACTGTAATATTTATCCTCAACACCAATGCCAGGTCAAAATTTTAGTGATCAATAACTGTGTAGACCACATGTTCAGCCATCTTTTTTATTTATTACTTTAAAGTGTTACTCGTTTTTTACACATATTTTAAAAGGTTTATTTTTGTGTTCAATTTACTGTTTAACATCAAACAATAAATAAACACTAAGACAACTATAATGTACTACTAAAAAATCCATCCAAAATCTTTTCAGTACTCAAGTATGTATATAAATGGGCAAAGTCAGAATGAAGGTAATGCTATGTGTGTCGTTTTGTTGCCAACTGTGTACGATATCAACAAAGCTTTAAAAAGGAGAGATTTTAAAAAGCTTGTCAGATAAACTTACTCTTCTCTTCTTGGTGAGGGCGGGACCACAGTCTCATTCTCCTGAGCTGAGTCTTCTAAACTAGTTCTGGAAAATTACGATCACATAAGACGAGAAGTCATGAAAAATAAAACCTATTCTTGTCAAAGGCCCGAGATAATCAACAGAAAACAGTATCCATGGAGTTAAGGATTAAATGTTGCACAAGTGTTACAAAATTGCCAAAGAGACACTTACGTCATGGGGTTAGACAATGGTAGATAACGGATAAGGTCCCTCATGGTCATTTTGGCAGGATCTAGAGTATATTCCTTTACACGTGTCTTAGCTTTCTTGATTTTCTGCAACATCAAATTATACCATTCCTTTAATTTGCTGGATCAAAATATATCTAACATATCTAATCAGTATGTTATTAGGCTTAGAGAGCTGTGTGGCTGCAGAATAACCAGAGCTCACCTTTTCTTTGTGCCTCTCCTGTCTGAGCAACTCCCTGAGCTTCTGGGCCTTTGCCAGCCTCTGTAAGTCGGACGGGTCGTTCAGGAGTCTGCTCAGGGAGAACGCCGACGGCGGCAGTGAAAGCTCACTCTTAGACGATACGAGAGTCTTGGCCTTCTCTGATATTTCACTAACTTCTTTGTTTGGTATAGAGGGGGGTACTTTATCTGGCCTGGGGGGGACCTCTTTGACTTGATTGGCTGACTTGCTTTCTACCCGTCTGTCGTCATCTGCTGGCGGATCAGTCTGTTCAAGTGATTCCTCGGCTAGAGGGACAGCTGATGGTCCTGAAGAGTCAGAAGGGACCAGGGTGGGTTGAGGTGGCACTTTGGGCTGCTTGCCCTCCTCTGAAGGCCTTCGTCGCTTTGGGGAATGGAGTCCCTTGGGGGATGCTGTAGTTGCAGTTTGGCAAGATTTGTCTGTGCAGGAGGTTTCAGAGAGTGCTTTGACAGGGGACTTTGGCGTCCGAGCGTGGGTGGAGGGGCGGCCTGGGGCCACTTTGGGCTTGACGGAAAACCGTTTCCGTCTCTGGACTGCAGCTGAGGAGCTGGTGCCTTCCCCATTTTGGTCGTCACCATCCCTAAACAGCAGTAACAACAGTTGTTTTTCGCATACATAGCGTAAGTAGTAGCTTAGAGACCATTTAATGTTTCTTACTCACCCTGAGGCTATAGGTTTTTCTGATGGAGTCGCAACAGACTTAGTATCTGTCACCAAAGCAGCGCTGCTCTCACTGACGTCTCTGGGGGTCTCACTGGCCTCCTGGCTTGCTGAGGGGGCATCCTGAGATGTTGCTGCTGTTCTCCCAGCAGTACTGACATTGGGCCGGATACTGAATCTTGACCGGCGAAACATTTTGACCTGAAAACAACACAGGAAGTCAGAGCTGCATCAATATTCCAGCGGTAAAACCCGACAACCAAAGGGAAAATGACAGATTACAAAAGAAAAATTGCTCAGATTGTCAACCTGAGCTGCAGTGGAAAACAGCAGGGGTATGATCTACAAACTTTACACAGAACTGACACATGTTGACAGATTTTATTGCGGCAACAATGTCATCATCTTTCTTCAACGGAAATCCTTGCAGAACAAATTTTTGCCCAGGACATGGTCTGACAATATGTCACCATTACTTTGGCTCTGTTTCCACGAGAGAGTTTCACTCTGACTTTCTAAAATCTCACCTTTAAACTCAAAATGCTCTACGTACACACGTCATATCATATCAGCATCACAGCTCATTACAAAGCATGACTGAATCAACGCAATATTTGTTTGCAAACATTTGATAGTCAAAATGTTGCAGCATGTATTGAGTGTCTGCGACGGTAGTGTTAATTGCTGGTTTTTAATGTTATACACTTTCCAGCACCACAGTAACGAGGTTCATCTTTTTTGCCAGACGACCCTTCCTACCCGGGCGCACTTCATTTTTGTTTTAGATGACTAAACAAGCAAGTGATTAGTGTAAAATATAGACCGTTCGGTGTCCAACATAAAAACAAACTTCATTAAAAATTTAATATAGTACAGAAGACCGATGTTCTGACGTTCAGTTGCAGCCGTCCTTTTGTCTTGTATGGAGGTAAGATTAAGGTAGAGCAATGTCAGACTCATGACTACATCACATAAACACACAGTAATACAGCATTTTATAATAGCAGGAGGAACACTCCCAAAAGGTCCCTCTTAATCCTCATTTCACATATTGACTTCTGCATAAATTTGCCTATTTTCTTACAGATGATATTTGTATAATCTTAAGGAAATGACAAATACAGTCTCTGCTTGGATAATAATACCATGAGTACTTTTGCAAGTGGTACTAACATAGCACTTTTCCATTTTTTTGACCACTTAAAGTGCTTTTAGACAAGTTACGCATCCTTTTAAACACACATTCATACAGCGCCTTTCTACATACACTCTCACACACCGATAATACATCGAGGGCAACTTGGGGTTCAGCATCTTGCCCAAGGAAACTTCAACATGCGGACTGGAAGAGCCGGGGATCGAACCGCCCAGAGTTCTGGTTTGCGAACGACCCGCTCTGCCTCCTGAACCACAGCCGCCCCTCATTAATCAATTTACTTCAGAGGAAAGGGAGATAACGGGGGAAAAAAACGAAAACTGAATCAAGTCTTAGTCTGGTGTAACCACCTTCTGCCTTTAAAACAGCACCAGTTCTCCTCGGTGCACTTGTGCACAGTTTATGGACAGGTAGGTCGTTCCGAGCACCTTGAGGAACTCGGCTCGGCTCTTCTGTGGATTCTGTGTCCGTTTCAGTGTCTTCTGTCTCTTCATGAGACCCCAGACTGACTCAATGACCCCGGGGTCTGGGTTCTACGGGGGCCAGACCTTCTGCTGCAGGACCCCTCGCCGTTCTCCATGACTGCGTTTGGTTTAGGTTCGTTGTCCTGCTGCAGAACGGATGCCTCCCTGATGATGATGATGATGATGATGATGCTGCTGCGTGAAGGATCAGAATCTAAAAAGATCCCAAGCATAGTTCTGCATTTCCTAATTTGACAACGGATGCTTTCATTTCACATGTATGTGAGATATATATTTTTTCAAACTTCAGGGATACAGAGACATTTGACAGTCTAGACAGTTGGGTGTCTAAAAGAGAGGACAATCAAAATAAAACTGCGGTAAACCCATCGGGGTGACTGCCGCAGCACCGTAACGCACCGTTGTGCTAACCTCAGCTCTCCGTCTGTCAGGACGGCTGACGTTGACAGCCGAGGACGGGACGAACAGAAAACGACAAGGAAACAAAACCAGGGGTTTGATCAGCTAACAAACCTCGCTGCAGCGGCTGCAGCACGTAGAATTAAACACAACAAAAACGCTGCATTACGCACGAAACGAGTAGAAAAGCGCACAAAGCTCGGCACAGAACTCGAATGACAGAGACTCGGTATGCTAGTCTTCCATTGTCGGACCGTCTCACTGTAAAACCGAGGAAGCTACTCTCGTATTTCTTTTTAATCCACGTTATTTTCCAAGCACCGACCTGCCTGGTGAAGAAGACGTGTCTCGCCGGGAGTAAGAGGCTTTAACTTACCGACGAGCGGCGGCGAATTATAGACTTTCTGCACACGTTAAATCCGCCATGTTGGTTTTTACGGTTACTATCGCGAGTGAAGGGGCTTATGGGAAACGTAGTCCGGTCGGCTGCGAGATCAGGCCTGGGAGGCTGCGCAGTACGTCGCCACCCTTCGGAATCGTTTCAAAATACTTTCCGCAGTTACAAGAAAAACACTGAGATATTTTATCTAAGTAGAAGTAAAAACACGTCGGAGATAAAAAATATTCCGTTAAATCAAAAGGCCTGTATCCAGAAATGCATCTAGTTGTATTCGTAGAAGTGCAGAAGTAGCGAAATTTACTGAAAACTGTCAAATAAATGAATTTATACTGGTAAATTACCGTGTAAGCGGCCTGTCGAAGTCGTAGTTGGAATGAGCTTAATTCTTATTGTTTAGTTTTACTGATAAAGACAAATCGCAGTATATATAAATGTATGTTTTTGTATGTAAAATGTTCATTCTTCAAAGTGCATAGTAATTAAAGTCAGATATTGATGTAGAGGGTTAAAAGGTACAATATGCTCAGTTTACAAATTCCTTAAAAATGTAAGGAAGTAGAGTAAAAATAAATGTATTTAGTTACATGTCGTCTCTGTTAATATACAACTTTATCTTAGTTTATTTACTTTATATCATGAATGTGTAAATTAAAGGACTGTTGTCTTTTAATTTCCTTTTTTAAATATACTCACGCATTCATTCATGTATGGGACGGATACACACACACATACATATATATCTCTATATATATCTATAGATAGATAGATATATATATAGAGATATATATACAAACACACGCACACAAATGGGATAATGTTAAAGAGCTACAAGTTTGAGTTACTTGAATTTTTCTGTCTCATTCTCATCTAAAATTATACTTCATTACATGTCAGGGGAAAATGTTGGACTTTTTGCTCCTCAGATTTTATCTGAGTGACAAACCCGCTCTGTGGAAACTGTAAATACAAAATCAGCGATGAGCTAAATACACTTGATGACTTGTTAAAAATGCATGTCGTATATAGAAGGGTTCAAATTAGCTGCGCTCCAACAAACTACCAAGGTTTCTGGTGGTTGTACAGATCGTAAATTTATCACTTTATTGTAATAATTTAAATTATAACAATCAATAATATACTCTCCTGATAATAACTGATGCATGGTTACTTTAATAGATCTTAGACTGCATGACATTTTCTTGAAAAAGGGTATTTTGCTGTGTAGAATTGGCACTGTTACTTAAGTGAAGGATACAAAGGTCTGAATGCCTGCTCTTACTGATCTCTCATCTTTTTCTTTGGCTTTATACTCTATTTTGTGCCTATTGGGAACCTTTTTGTTTGTTTGTCATAAATATAGTTCAGTAATATGGAACTTTAGGAATTTGAAGTGTATCTCAACTGGGCTTCAAGTGTTTTTCCATATAAACTAGCTCTGTATGATTTTTCTTGTAGATGTCATCAAGTTATAAGCCAAAAAAGGTCAATGAGAAGTTTGGGTCAGACCCCCCCCCCTTCCTTATGTTTCTTTTAGTGCATGTTGACCAATGTTGCAATATTTCAACCAAATATCGTCATATTTATACCGTATTTTTCTAAAATTGTTTAACGTATAATACCCCAAGGAAAAAAGTTTAGAAACTTAAACTCTAAAGAAGGCGAAGGACACTGTCGACACCTTGCAGCGTTATGACTGAATGATTTTATTTCTTCAATACACACAGCATCAGCAATGAACCGCCTTGGACATGCCCTCTCCCACACACCACGTTTCTTTCTTCAGCAGATCATGACAAAACATTTACTTCTCAGATCAGTGGTCTTCAGAAACAAGGGAACTACTGATTGGACAGAAAAAAACAACAACATCAGAGGTGGAGGTGTAAAAAGAAGGGGTGGATCAGGGACAAAAGTTAGAAGAGTTCAAGATTTTTTTTTTTTTTTTTTAATTGTCTTGCGCATTTAGCAGATTGTCCCAAAGATGTTATTTGTTGTGAAGATCTCCATTTGCTCCATTTACTCTATTTCCACTGCAAGGAGACGAGAAAATTGTGAAAAATTAACCCTGAACAGATCAAGAATGTTATGAAATGAACAACCAAGAAACTTACTTGTGGACAAAGTCATCGTCAAGCAAAGGGATTTCCAAAAGGATCCCCGAAGGCAGCTGTTGAACCAGAAGTCTGACCAACAGTAGCGGTCTGCTGTAAAAAAAAGACCAATTTACAAATTATTACTGTGGGCTGTTTGATGTGGTGCAAATTTGTGTCTCTGTGAGAATCTCTGTACCGTAGTTACGGGCGGGACTCCAAACGGACTGGAATTTGGGGCCCCGAACGCCTCATCAAACATATCCTTATTCAGGCCTTGTCCAGGGGCTAGTGCTGAGTTGTTTGCGATGGGAGCGGGGGAGAAGGCGTCGTCGAAGAGGCCCGAGTTAAAGCTTGGGGCCGGGGCTGCACCCGGAGCAGGAGCCGGATTAGGGCCATCTAAACAGGCCACATTAAGGCAGAGGACAATATTAAAAGAGGCGGATAGGCGTCACATTGCAAAGTTCATCTCCGTGCAGTACGCAGCTGGTTTACCTTTAACAAGGGACGACATTTGATTGATATCGAAGTCGTCGTGATCTGCGGCGTCCTGAGCCAGGCCCACTTTATTGGAAAAGTACTGATCGAACGCCCCTGCTCCGTTGCTGCTGGTCGCCGGAGCAGAGTTGGACACGAGCTCCCCTTTCCTCGCCGGGATGGCTGGCGGCTTTGCAATCTGGAAGTCCTTGAACATGTCCTTTCCGGTCTTCTTCTCTCTATCTCCAAGAGGGTCCAGGGCTGTGAAGGCACTGTTCTCTTCCTTCGGAGGGGCCTCTTTCGCGGGGGGCCTCGGAGGAGGGCGTGACGGGCCTTGCGGATCACCCATTGCCATGAACGGGCCCGAGTGGAAAGGATTGGTCGTCGCTGCCTGACCCCAGCCTGGGGAACCGAACGGCCCGGCCGGCGGAGGCTGGCCCCAGGCCTGGGCCGGGACGCCGAACTGAGGGGGCGCCTGCTGGCCCCAGGCCGCGGGCGGTATGGGCAGACCACCGAAGGCAGACGGCTGTGGGAAGTTGGGCCCGGGGTTCTGGGCCATCACCCCTGGCATGGGGAACATGGAGGGCACAGCGGTGGAGGCTCCCCACATGCCTACAGCAGGGATGCTTGTGGTAGCTGGGGGACCTAACTGAAGATTCCCTGAACATGAAAACATTGAACATGGATGTTTACAAGGGAATCGAACATGAAAGCCGGAAAAAAACAAAAAAAAAAAAAACATGCGTGTCAGAGACAAAGGTCCCTTCCTGTGTATTTACCCAGAGCGGCTAAGGAGGAGGGAGCGGCGTTGGCGGGTGCACTGTTGAAAAAGTCACCCGGAGCAGACGATCCCTCAGAATGACCAGGAGAAGCAAACAGCTCTGCTCCAAACAGGTCACTCGATGTGGACTTTTCACAAAGATTTAAACAAAAATGTGAAACCTCCAACAAGTTAACTCAAACTACAGCAACCAAGTATTTACGATAATTATGCATGTCAAATAATTACTGTTTTCCTGAACATTGATACGTACTGTACGCATGCTTTTCCACTTACCAGCGTTTTTTGTTTTGGTTTTTTTTTTTTTAAATCGCTGTAGCATGAATGTTAGAAAACAGATTATGAGCGGAGGTGAAAGAGGGAGCAGTTTACTGTTCGGCAGCAGAGTCAAAGTGTCGTTTACCAAAGCCAGTTAGAGAAGCGTGTGACCACCTGTGCATGCATAAAGACAGAGAGGATCCAAACAACAAACCCTTCAGCGCAGGTCTAAATTATAGGCCTTGCATGTTATGTAAACCCGGTGCATTCTCTAGCATATCCTGTCAGACACCAATGCAGAGGTGTTAGCAGCTAGGTATACTCTGGAAAATGTGCAAAAAACCCCCCAAAAACAAAAAACAAAAAACCCTTTTTGTAGGAATCACACATGCAACCCCTATGGTGATTTATCTGGCTCTGGAATTTCACCTTTGCACTCCTCCGACCTCGTCCGGCCTTAGAGCTCTGCGGGGGCGGGTTTATGACCACTGAATCCTTGCTTTGAGTCACAGGGGGCTGTGGGTGATGGCTCACGCCGTTAGCGCCGGGGGAAACGCTCATGGACGAGTCAAAAAACGGGTTTTTGTGCGAGAGAACTGGCGTAGAATCGTTTCCGTCCATCATGGTGGTTGTGCTGCCTTGAGTTATTTTGCCCCCCAGTGGCCACTGTCCATTACTGAGAGCAAGGATCATGGTCTTACTGGTTAACCCATTTATCTGCTGACTAAGGTGTTCAGAGTTTCCGCTCAAGCCGCCATTAATAACTGTCTTACTAGTGCTGCCAGCAGTTGCGTTTCGGTGATCGGCGGCAAGGAACATCTGCGAATTATCGGGCGCTGAACAAGTGGCCGATTTAGAAAGGGGGTCATCTCTGAAAGGGTCACTGTCTGGTGTTGGGAAGTAGCCAAATGTCGAGGAAAAGGGATTCTCTGTCTGGGGAGATGCCCTATGGTCAGGGGCACAGGAAGTTAAAAAGGAAGTTCCCTTTATGCAATTCTGATTGCTGTCAACCTCAGCAGAAAAATCCAGCAAGAGAATATCATTAGAGTCCTGGTTAACATGAGAGGGACAGTGGAGAGAGAAAGAAAGATTTATGAATCACTTCTGCAAAAGGAGATAAACACATGTGTTAACACAATGAGAAATGAATCGCACGGTGTGAAGAGACACGGCAGTTTAAAGCTGCTGCCTGTAGATTATTCACCTCCGCCATGGAAAAAAAGATGAAGTTTTTGCTAAATTCTCGCTTAACTCGAACAACAACAAGGTAGTAAAAATGTGCCATAGTCAGCAGTGGCTATTGGACCGCTGATGTAAAACACTACCTGTGTAAGACTCCGGGGGGCGCCAAATCCAAACAACAATAATCTACCTGCAGCAGCTTTAAAGTTTTGATGGACAACAGTGAGATTGATAAAACAGGAAACATGGACTCAATTCTTAAAAGATTCTTTTGTATCAAGCCTAAAATTGACAATTTATAAAAGTCCGATGCACAAAGAAATAATAATAATAATAATAATAATAATAATAATAATAACAACAATACAAAGCCGTGGTCTTTTTAGAATTGAGTTCACACAAAAGGAATGATCTGAGAGGAGTCGAGGTTATTCAGTGGAGCCATTTGTCTTCTTGCAACCAAAGAAAAATCAGCACTTAGAAATTGATTTTTGACAAGGGGAGTATTTAACAAACCAGCTCGCTATGATCGTACTTACTGCATCCATATTAAAAAAATATTCTCTTTGCCTATTATAATTATTAAGATGTGTAAGAAGTATGCACAGCAAGTATCATACTGTAAATACCCAGCTACGCCTCACTGACTAAGTATAATTCCACTACGAAGTCCAGATAAACGGAACATTTAGCACTATGGCACCACACTTACATTTGGAGCCTGGATGTCTGGGGGGGTCGACATGGCTCCAAACAGGTCAAGCTGTTCCACTGGCTGGATGTCAAGAAGAAACAGAAAACATACTGTATTTATCCAGCTACTATAACAACTACAACAGCGATATTTTCATTCAGTGTTAGGCTGCAAACAGAGCAGGGACTCTCACTTGGGCAGTTTTGACTTCGTCGTCCATATTTAGCAAGGCATCATTTCCATTCTGAGGAAACAAAAAAAACAAAACGGAAAAACAGAAGGTTGAAGAAAGGGAGGGAGCCAAGAGATCAGAAGAAAACAGGCGCTTCCAAGGGCTTACCTCAACTACCACACGGCCATTTTCACCCTGTAAACAGAGGCAGACTGTTAATGATTATACTGATTTTTCTTAATTTCCCAGAGGCTTGTGTCATTTCACATCAGTCCAGTGGAATGTCTGGAGATGCGATTCCCCTGCGGAGCACACAGAGGCAGTGTGGACATTCGAGAGCCACCTGGTCCAAAACCCTCCCCCGTCGGCCGCGCTAAATGCTTTTCTTTCAGAAAGAAAATGCTCTCCACGGTCCAAAGGAAAAAACAAAACAAAACAAAAAACCCCCCAAACTTTTTCTCCCCTCAGTCTGGAGTCAAGAAACCTCTGAGCCAATTACCTTCTGCGAGGCCTCTGCCTCCTTCTTCCTCATGTTGAAGATGACCTGGAACAGGTCTTTCAGATCGATGACCAGAGGCTCCGCCTGTGTGGTGGCAAAAAGACAGCATCAAAACGGTGTGGGCGCCTGCGCCGTCGCCAGAGCACGAACGTGCAGGTCTGTTTCCCCCCTTTCTTTGTCTGCGGGCGAAGCATCACCTGTTGCGCCGTCTTTATGGCGAAGAACTGGTGCTGCCCCTCCGCTCCGCACACGTATCCGAACGCCCGGTTATCCGTCACGTCTCGGGCGATGAAGGAGATCTTATTCACCACGTGCTCGTGCTCGATCACCTGAGTGGCGAGGGCAGAAGGGTTCTGTTTAGTCGGCGCCGCGGATAAAAGCCGAACGAGCTGCGGAGCGTGATCCGACCGTAACGGACGGGAAAACAGCGGAACTCACTCCCAATTTCTCATCGATGATCTTGATGCCAGACATGGAGATGTTGACCCAGATCCTCTGCTTGTGCTTGCCTTGGGACCGGGCGGCTACCGCCATGCCCTGGAGAGGGGGGAGATACACGTGTTTTTTTTTCTACTTTTGAAAGTAAAGAAAACACGACTACAGACTTAAATCTAATATCTGTCAAACGTTTGGCTCATCGTCGCCTACGGCGAACATGGTGAACTATTGTGTTGAATAAGCTGCTTCAAAGAACAGTGAAAGAACAGTGTCTCCAAAGGCCCTGATACACATTTCTTTTTTTTTTTTTTTAATTGCATATGACGTCTAACAACAGACAACGTGCACATCTGTGGATCTAGACGATGATACCCACCAAAGTTAGATATATCAATTAATTACTAACCGAAAAATATTACAGATGCCACCTTTAAAATGCCATTTCCTCAAAACTATTTGACAAATTGCAAAGCTCGCAGGGAAAAGTCTCGGGCCTCATGCTGCACCTTGAGTTTCATCATGGAGTCCTGACACATCTTGTCTCCCCGGGCCTCTGGGACATCGTCGATGCCGATCAGTTTGGCCTTGTACCTCACACCGTCCCCTTGAAACCTGCCCAGCAGGTACTCATCTGTCTTCTCTGGAACTGTAAAAGACAAACAAACAAACAAAACTATGATTTGTACTAGATCTTCATTGAAAATGTCTTAAAAATAATTTTTAAAAAGTGCTGATGAAGGCGTGAACATGAAAGCGCATCCTTCCAACGCTTCACCTTTCTTCTTCTCCTTCTTGAACGGGACCTTGGACGTGGCCGTTGCCGGGGAGGCGGGAGGCGTGGTGGAGGTCGAGCCTGCGGACGGGGAGGCGACGCCGGGGTCGGCGGGCACGGCCGCGCTGCTCTCCACCTCTGCGGACATGGTGTGTCGGAGCGAGCCTCACTGGACGGGTGGACGGCTGGGGGGGGGGGGGGGGAGGGGGGGGGGGGGGGCTCGGTTGGACGGGCTTGGTCCAAGCGGACGGCGGCTCCGTAATCGTGGAGTCAGCGAGGTCAACCGAGCAGATGACCCTCAACACTCACGCATGCTTCTCCTGTTATTTATCTGGAGCAGAAAAAGCGAAGTGGGACGGAGTGTGTTGTGTGAGGAAAGAAAAAAGGGGAAGATGGGTGGTTAGTACTCCCTCATTTACGGTTCAAACTGCGAACACGATATTAAACGGCTACGATTAAAATACAATTAGGAAGGTTTTGCAAGTAGCTGTTGAAAGGATTTTTTTTTTTTTTTTTTTTGCACATCATAAACAATCATAATCGTTTAACAATCAACAGTAAACATTTACAGCCACGGAAAGACTCCTCAGAGGCAAGAGCGTAACCAGGCATATGAGCAATAAAGCATCGCGGCCTCTCATGGACGAGAGCGCAGGAAACACAAACTTTAAAACCAACGGAACAACTGACACACGCTGGGTCAGTTGCTCGGCCCTGTAAAAGGACTAAATTACCCCAAAGATAAAGAAAGCGGCGCTCACAGTCCCCTATTCATAAAACGCACCGAAACCCCGTTGTTGAACGTTTTATTTGCTTGGGTTGGAATAACTGGCCGTCGCTGTACGTGTGCGGATGGAAAAAGAAAAACACATTTTGTAGTCATGCTGTCACATCAAGTGATTTGTTGCCCCCATAAAAACCCAGCGAGCTGTGCAAGCTGTGGAACAGACCAGCAACATGCTAGTCATATATACACACACAAACACACACACACACACACACACACACACACACATCTGCAACATCAACAATAATGTCATCAGTTTAAGTGCCAACGTACTGACACCGGTCACAAATTCCTTTGCCCTTACTGCACAGGAAGCATGAGGCGATGTCACATCGTTGTGGAATCGTAGAAGACGCCAAGGAAAGCTGTGGTTCACCGACATCCCCCCAGCTATGCTACGTGGAAAAATCCAGGCTGTCACCGCTCAGTCACTCGATGGATCAAACAATCACGACAAAATGCTTCCAACCACATGCATTCGGCGAGACAAAACAAACAAACAAACAAACAAACAAACAAAACATTAAGGCTCTGCATGACCCGTGGGACACAACCGACGCACACATGGCTCTGTACGGGACGTACGTACCTTTAGGGCCAATTCCAGAGACTACACTGGTGAGATTACCGGTGCAAAGAGCCTGTGAGTGCTGTAGGACAGAGCAAAGGTTGGGAGTGGGCAAAGGTTGAGCAATTACCTGAGGTTAATCTTGTGCTAGCAAAGCAAAAGATCTCGTGATGCCCAGCTAAGCAACTATAAACGGAAATTGGAGACTTTGGAACGATCGTTTACCCATGATGCTCTCATTTTCACACCGCCCATAAAAAGCCATCACCACCCCTGATGGAATGATGATGTGGAGTCGGGTTTAAAAACAATAATCATTTTTTTAAAAAGCAACCCCGGAAATCCGGCGGGGGGCAAACGCACCTGTGGGACCCTGCAAATTCCAGGGCATTATTCACAGCCCCGGCCCGGAGTTATCGTTTATGATGAGCTAAATCGGGCAGGCGATCAGCTTCAATTCACAGAGAGGAAATGAGAGCTATTAAGGCTGAGATAACAGATGTGAACCCTCAGGTCAGCAAGTGCATTCCAGCTCTTCTACCTCGCGGAGATCCACGTCCCATATCGGACACCGAGGCGGGCACGCGGCGGCCCCGCGAATCCGGACGGGCGGCTGCAGGGTCGGATGTGATCTCAGCAGGTTTTTCTCACTCAAGAAATTATATATATATATATATATATATATATATATATATATATATATATATATATATATATATATATATATATATTATATAAGAAACATCGCTGCAGGAAAGAGGGTTGCCTCACTCGAGCAGCTGCACAGGGATAAAGCAATAAAAATTTTTTTAAAAAACAACAACTTGCCTGTAGCAGTCTTTAAGTCAAGGGAACGGACGCTCGGTTCCCTGAGGTGACACTCGGTTCCCTTGAAGGCTCAGACGCGTCGAAAAAACAAGACCCTAAATGCTCCTTTGTTTTTATATGGTCATTGTTTTTACACAAGCTTGACACATGACTGCCTCCGCCCAGCAACTGCAGAGGCTAATAAAGACGAAAAAGGCTGTTCTTTGCAAAAAATTAAAGTTAAAAGGATTAGACTTTAACAACCGACTCAGAAAGGGGCAGTCGACGGCCACCAGAGGAGGGAAGGGATGGCAAGAAAACATCTGTAGCCCTTTTTTTTTTTTTGAACATGATCCACCAGTGTCACAACACGAGAGGACCTGCGAGCCACGGCGTGAAATTCATACGGGGTCAGCAGAATAACTGCAGCGTGGAGGAAAAGGCAGAAAATGTCACAATCCCCGGCCGTCAGGAAACGTAAACTGCCGCACATCTGGAGGAAATCAGGGGGAATGACTCAGTCTGCAAGTGAATGAGATGGTGAAATACCACAGGCCCACTGTGAGCACAGGGCATGCAAACACTTTCCTACAAAATGAAAACAGTTGTGCTCTGGAACTATGTGGAAAAGAGAGAGAGAGAGAGAGAGAGAGAGAGATGCAAATTAAAAAAGAAAAAACTCCACTGAAAGTTGTAATTCTTTCAAGATTTAAGAAAAAAGGGTCGTTTTGTTAAGTGAAGCAGCAGAAGACGTTGATCTGAAAAAGTAAACCAACAAGGCCAGAAAATGGTTGGTTGTTTGTTTTTTTGTTGGTTTTTTATCATGTCGAAGCGGGGGGGGGGGGTGGTGGAGGGGGGGGGGGGCAAGAACCGAGTCACAAAGAAAAAAGAAAAAAGTTTTAACCTCCCTGGATGAAGTTTGAGGCTGAAAGTCAACTTTTACCAGGCGACTGGCTGTTTTCCCTCACGGACCCTCCAGCCGAGCCCCATTAAGAAACAAACAAACTAACAAACAAACAAACAACGTAACAACATTCGGTTGTTTCTTTTTTTTAAAAAAAACAAACAAACCAACTAAAACTACTTTAAAGCGACGACCTGAGCACCAGGTCCCGAGTTAACGACCGGACGGAGCAAACAGTCGAGAGCCGCGGCGACGTACCTGTTGGAAAAGGCGCAGAGAGCGAGACGGTGGAGTCCTGCTGCTGGGACGGCGGCTGCTTTCTGGTGTGTGTGAGACAGTGTGTGTGAGACAGTGTGTGAGACAGTGTGTGTGAGACAGTGTGTGTGTTTTCCTCCGCGGCTGCAAAAAAAAAAAAAAAAAGAATCAAGCAGAGCTTCGGAAAACGAGTCGAGGATCAGATGTTTTCCGCTGGAAGCGGCCGGACGGAGGAGGAGGAGAGACGAGGACCGCCGCCGACTCCCGGCTTAACCCCTGACTGACGGACGGGGCCGCGGCCGTGCGCCGAGGCGAGCCGGGAGAGGGGCGGTCCCTCCGCGGGGAGAGGGGGAGAGAGGGACGGCAGGAAAATCCCACTGCGCTTGGCTCCGGTGGGTCAGGAAGAAACGCGGCGTCCGCCAATCATCTCATGTGTAACGTGTGTGTGTGTTTATCTATCACAACGCGACGAGGGCCTGTTTTTAATCGTCACCTCTGGTCGCAGGCACGTTTGCACAAAAACAAAAAAAAAAAGTTCAAACTTATCAGTTTGACCTTTATCTTTTTTTTCCTTTTTTTTAGTGTCTTTAAGCTTCCTTGTTTTGGTTGTTTTTGTTTTGCTTGCAGCTTTTTTTTTTTGTTTTGTTTTGTTTTTCAACCCAAAAACCCATTCCGGAGCCAAAAAATATGTTTGTTGGTTTATTCAACCTCGGAAAAGAAAACCCCATCGTGCCACCTGAGGCCCGTACGGCGGACGGAGACGGTTAACGGTCAACGGCGAGCCGGTGAACGCGTTTGGCGTTCGACGGCTAAAGGGCCGGAGAGTTTCACCTCGGAAAAAAAATAAAATAAACGGAGCCGAAAGCGGAGGGAATGTCGGAGCTGCGTTTGCTAGTCGGCCGGAAACACGACTCCAAACGTCAGTGCTAAAGTTGCGTCTGCTGGATGTGTAGATAAGAAACCGGCCAACAGGCAGCATAAGCTTAAAAAGGGAAAATGCAGCCAAGTTATCGCAGCTTTAATTTACCGGTTTACTGACTTTTCCAATTAAGTCTACCCAGGTGGCAAAATTAGCAAAAATTGGGCCACATATTGTTTCTTCCAGCTCAGTAGACGCCCGGTTCCTCTGCCCGAGTCCGGCCCGAGTCCAGCCCGCATAGGCTGCCACATGACTGGTCAGAGGCTACCCACAGAAAGTCCTCCCGGCTGTCGGCCAGCACCGGAGGACACCGGCCGGAGTCGGCCCGGATCGGGGCCAGATTCCGGCTGAGGACCCGGGGGTAGTGTTGGGCCAGGAGTGTTTCACCTTGCCAAGAAGCCTCTTAGTAACAAGAGTATATGTGAAAGCAGGCACAGTCAGCGTTTCAAAGAAAAAGCAACACAACATTCAGTATTTGTTGTTTTAAATGAAATATGAAACATGTGATTTTCCTTTGTTCCCAACGTGTCAAAAAGAGGGCAAGACCGGCCGCAAAACGGCGAAGGCTCGTCCGCGATGGAGCAGGATCCCTTGTTGCTCAACATTTTGTGGCAGAAAAGAATTCTGGTGAACGAAAAATAAAACCCAGCGCCGCAGGTCCGGCCTTGGAACCGAAAAGCTAGTTCTCGTCAGATGGAGGTTAACGGGCAGCGAACGTTTCGATTAGCATCAACGACACGAGGTCTGGGGGAGCTGGGGGGGGGTTGTTAGTGACACCACTGCTGACACAGCACGTTTGTTTTGAAAGAGCTGGCGCTACATTTCCTCTGCCGTGCACAAGCCTTGCTGCAGTTACAGTAAACTTATGGCTGAAAAATGGGTCATCGGCTTCCTCAATTCAAAGGCTGTTTTGCTTTTAATCCCGTACGGTGATTCAGCCGTGTAATGACAGTTTCTGTGTTTGCTGTCCTAAACACAGAGCGTCAGTTGGTTGATGTTCCCAGGAAGAAAATCCTATAGTCACACGGGAAGTGTATTGTGTGTCATGTTTGCAGGGAATCAGGGGCTGTTTGTGTAGGATATTCAAGAGAAGAACCGGGTAGTTAGTATTAGCAGAGGTAGACGCAACTAAAAAGACAAAGAACTAGAACTTCTCAGATGAGAAAAGAAAATAAATAGGGGATCGGCAATAACGGCTCTGTGATGTCAGCGTGGCTTCTTTCCTCTGTAAAGTTAGTGTGTTCGCATGACGATGGAGGGCCGTCGGCTCACAGGGAAATTGGCAGGTTCGCGCCGGATGGCCTCCGATTGGCCGGCGGCAACTCAGACACCTGGTTGAGCGGCCGGCGGTCGAGCGGCCGGCGGCCGGTGCCGCGGCGTCTGCTCGGCCCGGTGCGGTGGAAGCCCTCGGCCGGGTTCGTGATAAATGTTACCGTAGGCATCGCGCCATTTTGCACATTCTGTACCGGTCCTGGTTGATGTTATTGGCACCCGTGAATTCCAATACAGAATTTTGAATATATCCAGAGAATTAATCCAATTTAACCAGTTTTGTATGTGCAAAAATGCCGAGGGTTACTGAACAACAAAACAAAAAAAGCTTTCATTGAGTAATATAACAAACACAGGCATAAAATGTACGCTTGACACAGTTATTGGCATCTTTTGTTGAATTTAAATTTGTTCATCCAAAAACATAAAAGAAACAAATAGGACTCATCTGTGCTTCATTTCCACTTTTTACATGACCTGAATCAACCAATGAATGATGGTTTTACTGCATAAAAAGGGGCTGATTGTTTCCAGTTTCTTTTTCACAATAGCAAAGACAACAGAGCATCAGAAATGTTATGAAAAATAAAACCCTAACAATTCCAAAGGCAACACGGCAGTTGCCAAAGATCTGTTTCAAGAAGTTTCACAGTTATAAAAATAACTGTTCCGACGCCTCCAGGACGTGGAGCTGAGAAGAAAACTCAACGAGAGGAGTCCGGGAAGAAAAAAAAAAACAGCAAACGGGAAAAATAAAGAGCTGCAGGCTGATCTGGATCATTCTGGATTGGTGGCTTCAGCCTGGACCGTACGATTAACACCGAACCCAGCAGGGCTCCATGGGCGAAGGCCAGTGAGGACACCGCTGTTAAAAGACAGGCACAAGACGGCAAAAATAACGTTTGCAAAAACTTCCATAGGTGAGCCAAAGTCTCTCTGGGATAATGTTCTATGGACAGATGAAACCAGAGTAGAGCAGCGCATCAGTTTGTTTATAGTCGATGAAATGTAACCCATAAGGAAAAGACCCCCCCACCTACAGGACAACATGGTGGAGGCTCCATCATGCTGCGGGGCCGCTCTGCTGCCCCTGGAGCTGAAAGGCATCGGATGTATCCAGGGAATGAGGAAATCGGAGGATCACCAGGGCATTTTAGGGCGAAACGTGTTACCAGGCATAAGAAAAACCAAGTTTGAGGAGGAGAAGGTTCTGGGCCTTTCAGCGGGACAGTGATGTAAACTGCAGCACAGGCAGCACAAAAGGATGGTTGAAAAGCAAAAGATTTTTTAAACTGTCCTCAAATAAAATAGCCTTTATTTCTGAAGATATTCTGAATTTCTTTACTTAAAACTCAAGGGTGCCATTAGTTTCAACCAGGACCGTGAGAGCGACCGTGTATGAAAAATGTTTAGGCAGCACGATAGTGTCAGTTTAAATCTTTATATTTTATTTATTTATTTCAAATAATTTGATATTTGTGTTATGAAGGCATTAGAGTAATTAGATTTTATCTGATAAACTTTCAATGTATTGTTATGCATACGTATTTATTTGCATAAGGTATAAAAGGACAGATTTATTCAGACAGGCTGACATGAGCATGAATTTTTTTTTTAACTTCACATCTTAGCGACTCCGCCACCTTTCGCGAACCTGCTGGTGCAATAAAAAAGAAAATAAAACAAAAAACGAGACCGCGAAACCCCGAGAGTCGGCCGACCACCGCATGAGAACAGCCAGATGTATCAATCACATCTGCACCTACTTCGACCCCAGATCCAGGCCACAGTCATATTTATACAGCTCTAGCAGCCCCCCCCCCCCAAAAAAAACTGTAAACAGATGTTTTTTGGCCAAACCAGAACAAACAACGTCGTCCGATGTTAAAAGAGATGTGCAGTGTACAGCGTGTTGTGGGTTGAAAGGTGAGAAATGAGAGGGAAAGGGACAGAGGAAGGACGTCCTTCCTGGCTTTGTATCCCTTGTTCTGCTGACAGAGGCTGGTTTTGAGGAGATGAGCCCCCACAAGAAGCGAGATAATTCATTGATGAGAGCCTGTTTTCCCTTTCATTCCCCTTCTCTTTTTTTTTCTTTTCACAACCTTTCAACCAAGGTTCAATGTCATCAGATTTGTTCGCACCCTTGCAGAAAGATACGCATGTACCTAGGAACAAGAGCCGAGCGGAGTTTTTCGCAATTCCAGTTGTAATATGTTTATTCATCTCACGTCCATCAATGCAGCAGTAGACATATACTAGGGACAATAAGGGGACAACAAAATATGCTCTCTGGAAGTCAGACTCTGTGACTGTTAAAACCCCCCCTGGCAGCGACGCGCCTCTTCTGGCTCGGCCTCAGGGTCCCCGGCGAAGTCGGGTCGGGATCGCGGTTCCTCGTTCCCCAGCGTGTGATTCACCGCCCGCTCATAGCGGCGGCACGCCCAGCGTGACTGCGCACTTGAACACGGGACGTGTCAGATATGTTTCTACTTACTCATGTGGAATCCAGGGCCCCGTGGAAGGCAGCGGGGATCCTGGTAGGAAAAGGGAAGTGTCTCGGGACACCCTCTTTTTTCATTTTTTTTTTTTTTTTTTTTTTTGATGAAATGCACAACAGATGGCACGAGTCAGCACCGAAGTGCAACACATTAGGGGGTTTATTTTTATTATAGAATGCTGACAGAGACAGATCTAATGGGAAAGGGGCCTTTCCTTCGTTTATGAAAGCAGGGCCCGGTATCCAAACATCAAGCATCAAGGGGCGTGAATCCTGGAACCGGCTGCCACTGCAGCCAGAACCTAAGATAGCAACTTATCTCCAGTCCATAATTGAGGTAGTCTGAGATTTTTATCTCCTCCGCTCCTTCAGCTGCCGTCACAGCGCTCGTCCGTCTTGGCCTAAAAATACAACACAGAGCGTTTGCACAACCGGCAGCGCAGGAAGCGACGTCGTCATATTCCGTCGAAAACACGGTGTCAGGTTCCTGTCGAACGTAGCGTGTTGATTACGGTAAAGAAGGAGTAAGATGCTGCTCCGGCGAGCGTTTCAACGTAGTCCAGACCCCCCCCCCCCCCCACGCACACACACACACACACACACACACAAAAAAAAAAACAGGAAGTCTTTCTAGTCAGGAGAAATATTGGCCAAGCACCTTACCTACCCTCTGGTTTCCTGAGAAAGCTGAGAGGAAACTGCCGAACCTCGTAAAAAGCGGTGACTTCAGCACATATTTTTCGCCTTTCCAGCGGGCCATGACCGCGCTGCCCCCCCCCCCCGCCCCCCCGCCACCACCACCACCACCACCACCACCAGACTACCCCATCTCTGCTCGCAGATAGAAGGAAAGAACTAGGACAGGGCAGCCCCCGGACTGACTTCAGAGCCGTCAGGGGAATAGTCAGACTCTGTTTATTTAAGTCAGCAGAAAAAAGACTGGTCAACGTGCTGAATATTCTGGAACTTGACGCCCGGGTTCTACTCCCTCGGATGGATAAAAGCAAAAAGGCATTTGTCAGCCCCTCAACTCTGCCAAATTCCCGTTACTATGAATAATGGATCGACCCGAGCACGACTGATCAGATAGTTTGATCATAATCTTGATGAATCCTGTCTAGCTTTTAAATTCTGCACCGCTCTCAGCTCTACGCTGAGAAGTTTTCTCTTTTCTCTATTCCTTTTTCTCTCTCTCTCTCTTTTTTTTTTTGTAATTCATACGTGCTGCACTCCCTCCTTTTGAAGAACAAAGAAATGCAGACTCAGCGAAATCCTCCCAGATCACATGACAGATCATTAGGCGCAACAGTTCTAAACTTCCCGTACATTGTGCGGGGTTTGTTTTAATATATGTGGTTCTGCTCCAAATACATTCCGAACCGGACCGGTGCGACACTGGCGTGCTCCGCCAGCCCGGATGCATAAACATCATATGACTGGGAGACGTGGACACGCGACACTCGGGGATACCAGCTCTGTTCGACGTTGCCATCTTGTGGACGAAGAGTTGCACTTCGGAACAAGCGCCACAAACCTGTGCAGCACGACCCCCCCCCCCTTTTCTTTTCTTTTTAATTTTTAAACGCCTTCAATGCTGCCAGACACAGTGGCTGTCGCGCCTGGTTGAATTTTTCAAAGCCCTGTCATCCAGTGTTCCAGTCCTACGCACGGTGACCTGAATGCACCACGGCCGTAAGATGTCATTCTATTACAACAGTCAAAAAAAACTAAAAACCCTTTAAGAGCCTCTTTAAATATTTGCTCTGCCTCGATGTGAGCCTTCCTGGGTGATTGCGCAATGTGGGGAACGCCAACATTAACAAAGAAAAAAAAAGGTCTGCAATTAACAGATGCGCCCTTGAAGTAAAAGCTGGAACTCAATAAAGGACCTTTGACCCCGTGTACCCAAGAGCTTTATGCTCAAAAAAACAAAGGGGGGTTTTGAGCTTTAGTGTAAAGTGCGAACTCTGAGGAGGACTGAATTTCATAAATACATAATATATGAAAATACATAAAGATATATATTTATATATATATATATATATATAATTTTTAAATGTGTTTTACAGTAATACGTCCTACCAGAGGTTGCAGAGACCATTTCTCCCTCTTTGTCTCGTACGTTTAAGTCTGAGAACTGACTCATATCACAGTCAAGTCGATTCTCAAATTTGAACCATTTTGAACCAGGCACGTTTTTAAATCAGTTTCTTTATTTAAACTGTGAAATTGTATTATTAAATGGATCAAACTCACTGTAATGTTGAATAGGAAAACTACAGATCCCCATCATTTATATTTATTTGTAACGCGACTTTAACATGGTTTCAGATTTGACACGGGTGTATTTTTTTGTTTTGGTAAATCTGACTAGATCAGATCTGTCACATCTTTTGCAATAGTACTAATTCATTTGGGAAGTAACATATATAATGAACAGAAGTATCACAGATTGCAGTTTCAGGGCAACATAGCCCGACTAATGTAACAGTTCACAGACTAAGGTAATATGAGAATATAGCAAAAGATGAGAAGAAATAGATAATCTCCCCTGAAATGATATGTTTCTGAAGAGGCTTCGCTGACACTGTGAAGAGCGAAACACACAGACTGGATGAGTAAAATGTTTGACTTCAAACAAACACTTTAAACCCTGGCTTGGAAGTTTCCGGGCACCGGATCAATTCCGCTGCAGCTCGAATCCAAACTGTGGACTCTCCGGACAACGGCGCTGCTGGATAATCATTGACAGGGAGGGGGCTTAAAAGATTAAACTGGGACAGATGCAGCCAAAAAACAAAAAACAAACAACGAAACCCCCATTTGTCTGTTCGGGAGGTTCAACATGAGGACCGAGGTCGCTCTCCAGCTGGGCCTCTGTGGCCTGTGTCTAACGCTGGCACTTCTTGGAGAAGGAATGTATGTATATTTTGCCGTTTCATTTAAGGCCTAAACATAGGAAGGATGTTGTTTTCAGTCACTTGGGATAGAACAGTTCACTGTATCTAATGTGCGTATTTCAGGGGAGTGGAACTTCCTGATCCACCGGCAGTGAATTGTGCGTGGAGCCGCTGGTCAGAGTGGACGCCCTGTGATCCTTGCACAAAAACCAGAGTGAGTCCGATAAAAATGTGGCTCAAACCCTTTTTTATTTCTCGGTTTCTACGGTTGTGAGTCAGTCTAGTAGCCTAACAGATCACATGAACTCGTGGTCCGCAGGGACGCTCTCGAAGCGTAGAGGTGTTCAGCCAATTCGGAGGCCAGGTCTGCGCCGAACCCGTCGGGGAGAGGGAGTTCTGCGTAACCGATGCTGAGTGCGGCCTGCCTCCGCCCGCTCCGTGCTCGGACTCGGAGTTCATTTGCGAGTCAGGTACCTCCACCTGTTTTACGTCGCCTACTGCGCCTCCCCTTTTTCGGGCCCCATAACTTTGACCCCCACTCGTCTTTGTGCAGGCTCTTGCATTAAGAAGAGGTTAGCGTGCAACGGGGACTACGACTGCGAGGACGGATCCGATGAGGACTGCGATCCCGTGCGCAAGCCGTGCGGTTCGGCGGTCCTGGCCAACAACGAGCAGGGCAGAACGGCGGGATACGGGTGAGTGTGAGCTATTTAAGATCCGGTCCGGAGTCAAAGAGTCGCTGTAAAGCAGCATGTAAAAGGAGGCTCTGCATTCGCAGCGGAGATCGGTCGCGTCAGCGCGGCGTCTTCGGCCCATTCGCGGCGACCATGTGCAGAGTCGCCGTTAGCGCCAGGGCGGCCTCAGAAAGGACATACCTTTTTGTTCTACTTGGGCTGTTTTTTAACAACAACAGTGACTCGGAGCCAGATAACAAGAGGCCCCCGTCTCGCCATCGGAACCGAACGCACCCACCTCACAGAAATTTCAAACTATTTGCTTTAAGTACAAGTAATGTAACATGTACCGGATCAGTACACTTGGGTACATGTACAGGCACCGTGCTGTGCATAGTCCTGACGTACGCCGTTGTGTTCCACGCACTAGAATCAACATCCTGGGTGCGGATCCACGAATGAACCCCTTCAACAATGATTACTTCAATGGACGGTGCGACCGGGTGATCAACCCAAACACCGGGGTGCTGGACAGGCTCCCTTGGAATGTCGGCGTGCTCAACTATCAGGTTAGTGAAAATAAACAAATTTTATTTTATTATTTTTTTGATATTTCACATAGGGGTATTTGATTTTGTGTAAAATAAGGGCGAACACGTGTCAGGGAGGATTCTGGATTCCTTTAACACTTTGGCTCCCTGTCTCTCCAGACTCAAGTGGAGGAGACCGTTTCGAGAGAGATCTATGAAAGCACGCACAGCCTCCTGAGGGAAATGCTGACGGAGATGACCGTCAAGGGCGACACTGGGCTTTCCTTCAAACTGACCCCGACTGAGCTGTCCGTAGGCAACACCTCTCTGAAGGTGAAACTCGAGAAGAAATACGAGAAGAAAACAATAATCAAGGAGATCTCCGAGATCGGCACCGTCCAGGTAAAAGCTCAACCCGTGACGGGCGATTCACACATGCAATTTGTAAGTAGTTGGCGGCGCACGCTGCAGCATCGACTGAACTGAAAGTAAAAGAAAAAGACTAAACTGTGTAACCGGGAATGCCTCAAAAAGTATACTTACCGCCTGCACCGATATTCATTAATACCTCTGTCTTGTTCTACGCCCAGAACAAGAGCTACATGCGGGTGAAGGGCAGAGTGCAGCTGAGCTCCTACCGGATGCGCTCGCGCGAGCTCCAGGTGGCCGACGAGTTCCTGGAGCACGTCAGGACTCTGCCCCTGGGGTACGAGAAGGGCATCTACTTCGCCTTCCTGGAGGATTACGGCACCCACTACACCAAAAGCGGGAAGACCGGCGGCGAATATGAGCTGATCTACGTCCTCAACCAGGACGTGGTCAAGGAGAGACGTGCGTGTGGCCCTCGGCTGGTGCCTCGTTCATCCTCTCCAGTCCTGCATGTTGACTAAATGAAAAAAAACAAAAATGACACGCGCTCATCCTCTGTCTTCTATGATTCTTGCAGATCTGACGGAGAGAAAGATTCAGCGGTGTGTCCAGGTGGGCATCTCCATAGATGTTAGCTTCTTCGGAGGCGCACACCACAACAAGGACGACTGCGGTGACGTGACATCGAAAGATCAAGGTCTGCCCCCCCCCCCTTTTCAAGTCTATCGCAACACACTACGCCGGCACCGCCACCTGTACATTGAAAGCGTTGCTCGCAACCACCAAGCCGCCAATATTTGCCACGAAACAACTTGTAAAAGTCCGAACTGAACCTCTTAAACCTGACCTCTTATTTATAAGCGAAAACCTTGGGCGAGGTTTACATGGATGTGTCAGTTGTGCAAAGCCACTAAAGTTTGGTCCTCTGCTCAAACACAGGTAATGTTGAAGGAAAAGCCGTGGTGGACAAGGTGTTGACATCCGTCAAAGGAGGCACTCTAGAGAGCGCCGTTACCATGAGCACTAAACTAGACAAGGACGGGGTGATGGACCTCGCCACGTATCAGAACTGGGTGCGGACCATCGCCGATGCCCCCGCGCTGCTCCACAGCGTGGTAAGAACGACGCGGCCTTGGGTGGCGCCATAACGATGGCGACGTTCTTGGCGATGCACGCAGCCAGGCAATGTGAATGCGTCTGTCGGTGGCTCAGTGGATTAGTCGTCAACCAACTCGGTCCAGAGTGAGATATCTCAACGACCATGAGACGGATCGCCACCGTGAGGTTGACCTTCAATGTTTTCCGTGTAATTTCTCAACAGTTATTCGATGGAAAAGCCAAGAAATTTTGTACGGATATGCACGCGCTTCTCGGGATGATACTCAAGAAGATTGTCAAAATTACAGCTGCTAAACACCATCATTGCATTGGCATTTAGCTCAAAACACTGCCGTGACTGAGTACGGCCTCACAGAATGCTAGCATGGCCGTGGGCCAACGACGTGGAACCAATGAAATACGATGTAATGTTCTGTTTTGTTTTGTTTTTTTAATATCGTTCTGGCAAATGAGCTGACACATTCACCCTGTTGTCCCCGGCAGCCAGAGCCCATCTATATGTTAATTCCGTTGGACATGCCCGAGGCGAACTCCAGGATCGCCAACCTGAGGCAGGCCATTGTGGATTACGTGGCCGAGTACAACGTGTGCAAGTGCAAGCCCTGCCACAACGGGGGCACCCTCGTCCTGCTGGATGGCAGCTGCGTGTGCCTGTGCTCTCACCTGTTTGAGGGCCTGGCCTGCCAGAATTTCAAGGGTGACAAAGCCCCAAACCCAGGTAAGACAGAACAGTCTAGCATAAGGTAAATCAAAAAAATACAGGATCCAAGCAAACCGACAAGGCCGGTTGCATCGCTTCCCTTTTTCGTGTCCTAATCTGGACACTGTCTCGCAGGCACGAGGCCGACTGTTATCCAGGAGGGCAACTGGTCCTGCTGGTCTGCCTGGTCCGGCTGCAAAGGGGGGAAACGCACCAGGACTCGCGGCTGCAACACGGACGGGCTCCCCGGAGCTGCCTGCAGAGGCGACACCAGCAACGAGGACCACTGCTGAGCGGAGCGACGGCGGACGACCGACGCTGAGAAACGCCGTGCTTCGCCCTCTCTGCGGCGCACGAACATGCACACACACACATACACACACACACACACGTGAACACACACACGTGCACACACACACGCACACACACACACACACACACCACACACATTGTGCTCAGACGAGATATGTGAAACAGGTCTTTTGACGTTTCGGCCTTTACATGCTCAGCTAGGAGAACAGTGCCATCCTGAGGTCGGTACCTGAAAATGCAGTTCAGAAATTTACCAGCTTTTTATGTGGAGCCTGGTTTTTAGTTTTGTGGGGTTTTTTGTGATTTAAATGTGGAGTTTGTGTAAACAATATCAGTTGTAAATATGTATTTGAAACTTAATGGATCCAGTTTACCTACGAGCAATGACAAGTCTTTTGGGGTATTTTTTTGTACAAATGACACAAATTTAATTTAGTAAAACAAACAAAACAAAACAGCTACAAAATTGGTATGTAGTATATCATGTTATTGACCCTAACAGAGATCACGTGTCACAGCCCTTCGCTGTATTCTGTGCACTTCTGTACAAATTTGTATCAAATCAACCCCAGTGCTGATTCAATTGCCTTTGCCTTCCTAGGTTTTCCTTTTCATTGCAGGCTCTGTGGCAACTCATGTGGCTGAACAATGAAACAATAAAGACATTTTTCAAAACTGTTTTTAACTCAAAAATCAATGCTGTCTTTTACAACCCACAGCGATCTGGACGGAAAACACAAGAGCGGGTCCCGATCAGTCGTTAATAAGACTCAGATTTAGATCCAAAGGAACTTTGGCTTTTTGGCTACAAAATAAATTAAAAACAAAAAAACAAAAGAACCCCACTGTGTGTCTTTCAGATTTAGTTGACTCAAAATAGTGTTGGCAGAAGTTTGTATTAATGGGCTAATAATTCATCTTTAAAAGTACAGACACATTCCATCCGGCTGCGCTTCACAAATGAGAACCAGATGAGCGGGGGCCCGGGCTGGATGGAGGGAGGGAACCGGCCCGCGGGAGAACCGATGGGGCTGAGATCGGAGATCAAGGTGTCGGACATTAGCCCGACGTGAAAGGAAGATGTCGCGTCAGTGCTCTGCTTTCCTTGGACGTCCCTGAAACTTTCCCTTTCACGCATGTACATGGACCCCTGGAAATCTATGTGCAGTTTTGGCACATCCGTGAGATTTGGGAATAGGAAATCAGTTATTGGGGGAAGACACTTGAGCGAAAGGTGGAAATTTTTTAGAAATAAAGGGAGCAAGATTACACAGTGGGGTTCTTTTTCCCCACTTTCCATTAGTGCTAATGCAAATCGTAAAGGGAGGAACCCACGAAACCCAAACTACATATATCAGCCTTTGGTTAACTATATTTTTTTCTGGCTAACATGTGAGAGGACATATGATTCAAGTTATTTAGCTGCAAAACAAATGTTGGTGTTAATGCAGGATGCCCTTCTACTGTGGTGTGCTCGTTTTAAAAACCTGTTTGCTGCCACTGCTGGTGAATGGGCCATGAAGCAGGGGAGCACAAATGCCAAAATGGAAGGCCCCCCACACTTCCAGGATCAGGAACACTTCCAGGAACATTGCCATGGCTCACTGGGACACTTAAACCCAACAGAACCGTGTGTATGTTTTGTGTAACACCTGCTCTTTTTTCTGCAGTGACAAATTTTTAAAAAATATTATTAAAAAAGGCCTAACCGAACCTTTCTCTTTTTTCTAGTCTTGGTGCCCAAGGAATCGCTCCCACAATGGACAAAAAAAAAAGGCTGACTGGCATATTTGCTTGGCTCAACCGGCCTTTGATTTTCCGTGTTCGCTTGCAGATCCAGACTCCGTCATTTTCAGCGCCAGCGCAGCAGGCGCGACTGGAGGTCCCTGTGCCAGAGGAGGGCCGTGTTGAGCAAACGGCACCGAGCGGCACGGCGGCGAGCGGCTGCGGCCTTGCACAATATTCAGGAATGTGCACAGACTTGTGAAAGGGGAAATTTGCTAAGATGCGAGTATTTCCCTTCTGTGTTTCTTTTTTTTTTTAAGGGAGACTTTGTGAATCCTTTACGATCCTTAATACAAAACAGTACATAACAACGTTAATAATAAAATGCTATATATGCATGTATATTTATTTACTTGTGTCCCTGTGTCGGACTTTGTTGGTTTCAAATAAACAAATTATTTTCATATCATCTATCACTTGTTCCTCTCTCAGCGAGTTTCCTGGGAACATCAACTCCTGTCGTCACCTAAGTGGAGGGGAGTAAAAGTCCTAAACATTGTGTGTGTATGGATGTGTGCGTGCGTAGTGTGGAGGGGGCTGGGGGTGGGGTGGGGGGGGGGGTTGATGAATGCATGCTGGAGAAGTAACCACTGGGGGCGGTGGCCCCTGGCCTTTAGGATGTCAGCATAATGGAGTAAAACTTAGGGACCTTATTGAGGCTCCAGGGAGACCCCATTCACTCCGGACAGCAACCCGGCCTCGGGCCATTATCTTAGCCCAAAATGTTTTGTTCTTTCTTCTCCCTTCAGCAGAACCGTTAGCACAAAATAATGAACCCCCTCTTCAGCGATAGACTCGCCCAATTGTCTTTTCACTAATATTTGCTCGAAACCTGAAGTGGGACGAGTGAAGATCTGAAGCTCAAAGGACGACTTTGCGGGACCTGTTCGAGAAACCTTTGACCGGTTATATATCCAATATACCCCCACGCCCCAGTGTCCATTTTAGACAGCTTCAGTGATAATTTTAGCGATATTCAACTGGAAAATCTACAATCTCAAACGAATCGTAAAAAAAAATAAAAAATCGACCTTTTATATGCTCAGTGGACCCACCTACATCTAACATCTGGTTCCTGTTATTTCTGCCGTATAAACAATAAAATATATATATTCTTGACACTATAATGACGCATGTTACGAGAAAAATATGTTGGAAAAAGGGTAAAATGCAGTTTGTTGTACTTCATATAAAAACCTCACTCCAGGTTCCTTTGCTTTAAACCTGTTTCTCACGGGCCACAGGGAACCGGGTCCTAGGTTTGCTCTCAAGTTGCAACCCATTGTTGACTCATCTCATAAACATATAGTCCCTGCTCTCACCGAGGAAGAGGTAAGGGATGTTTTTTTTCTTTCTCTCTTTTTTTAACAAAAGCCTTTGGAAGGGGGTGAAAGGAGCCCCCTCGCACTCCTAAACGCCTGGTCACAGTTGGAGTCGCCCCCCCCCCCGTGCTCTCTTCCCCGGGTCATTGAAAGGCATTGAAGTTTTAGAGGGCTGCTACGGCAGATTACTCCACACAGCTGTCCCAGCACCGTGGAAATGAAGTTATGCCCCTTGTCAGCTATGTTGACCCCCCCGCTCCTTCCAACCCAACTCCACCCCCTCCTCTGTCACTACTTGGAAAACTTTGCACCACTGCTCCTCAGCCGGGCTGCAGGAGGGAAACGGGGGAGGTGACTAAGTATTGCAATCCAGCCATTGCAGATAGAGAAAACCTACGTGATTGGCTGTTTAAATTATTCACCCTTTGCATTATTATTCAGAGAGGCTTGAAATCCCTGACATTCAGCCCCCTCCTCGACCGGACCCTTCCCCCATTTAACCCTCAAACATAAATCACCCCCTCCTCCACCTTCTCCACCTCGCTAAAGCCCAGGGTTCTGCCTTCTTCAAGACCCCCCCCCCAACCTCCATTTATTGTGAGTATCTGGGATTTATTCACTTCACTTCGCTTTCACTTCATTTTGTTTAATTCTTGGTCTAAACTGAACTGAAACACGAATCTAGCAGTGGGTTGAAATTAAAGCCAAACTATGTAGCTTCAGAAGAAAAGAAAATAACACAATCAACAATGTTATAAAAGAAAAGTTGACTTTATGAGCAATAAAACAAGTCCTAGCTGAATTCGATACACTCAGATGTTTTGCTGCAACAGCCTCGCTCGGTGACTAACGCCACATCATATTAGCTAACTTCAAGGAACTTGGTTTTAATCAAAAAAATAAAACAAGCAACAACATGAGACTCATGAGAAGACAATAAAGGGAAAATTCTCTTGTAACATAGTCACACTTACAGTAACCAAATAATTGGTATTGTGTTTTTTCCCCCCACAGGTGCTATAAATGCATTTTATAAGTAAAGATCTTGAGATCTTTTTTTCTTTTATTCATGGATGAACCTTTTAGTCTATAAAATACAGAAAAAAAGATGAAAATACTCATCAAAAGTTAGGAATAGCATCCCAAAACTTAAAGATATTTGATTTTCATTGATAAAAAAACAGATAAAAACAGAAGCATCTGAATCATCAGCGAACGTCGGATGATTTCGCTTGATGAAATCACTGAAACGGATGACAATCGACCAAACTGCTGATGGACCGATCAACTGATTGAGTATCTGAGTATCTGGAACGAGTGCAGCAAAGGAAGACCCAAGCTAAGATCGTACGTCAAAACACCTGGAATATTCATCACATTATTGCTCCGCTGTTTGCACAAAAGTAAATATAGTGGCCGTCCGAGCGAGTGAGATGTCTCGCTGCTTCAGAAAGGGAGGATGGAGGCGGGCGAGTCTGTTTATCTGTTTAAGTTTCAAATCCTATCTGTTGCAACTTTATCTTCAGTGGATATCTGGCAGTGGGGAAGGGAACTTTTTCTTTTTTTCTTTCTCTTTTCAGTGGTAAATCTTACTACAACTTCTCTCCATGTTTCCACCTTTTTACAGCATCTCTCTTTGGGTTCACATGGAGCCTAACTGAGTTAGAGGCAGGTCCCTTTATTCCAGTTTTAAAACAGGGCGAAACGGAGAAAAAAAGGAAAATAAAGTTAGTCTGGGGGCTGAGCAGCATCAAAAAATGTCTTGCAAAGTTCCTCTGGGAATTTAAGAGGAAGGGAGTTATTTCATGGCTTTGACACCGACGTAACTGTGGAATGGGGTCTGACATCAAGATGAATTACTAAAACAGGCCCGAAATAATTTCACCTTTCAAACATTTATACTGAAATTCAGATGGATATCCCGTATGTCAGGGTGAAAACTTATTCGGTGCTATACACATCACACCAGCAGCCAATTATCCGTGAACAAGAGTCATAAGAGAAAAAAAACTTCTACCTTTGAACGTCACTGGTCTGATTGAATATGCTCTATAAAACAAAGCTGCTGCCTATTTCACTTCTTTCCTTAGTTTGACCTAGAGGATGGAGGATTCAGGGCAGTGGTGGGGGGGGGGTGTCAACAGTTTTGAGTTATGATGAGGCAATTTTAATGAGGTTCTGGTCCCTGCACCAAAAGGACCCTGGTTGACTACTCTTTTTTTCAGCATGGGAAGAAACACACAAACATACACACACACACACACACACACACACACACACGCAACATTCCTATTTTCCTCTGGTGCCAAAAGCTAATTGAAAACATTTCAGGGTGAAAGTATGGTCTCGGGGCCCCCGTATGACTCTCATCCCTTCATTATCCTCAGCAATAATAAAAAGGCATCACAATTATTAATGGCTGGAGCGGAGGGCCGCTCTCTTAAAGAGACAGTGGCAGGGCTTTTGCTCCTCACAACAAAAGGCCGGGTAATGCCCTCACCACATCACTTTGTTGGTTTTCTTTCTTTCGACAATCCACCGCCACTGTGGGATTTATTATTTCAGCAATTCTCTTTAAGGCCGCTGATAGCTCGCGATCTCAGAGCGAGGTCAAATTTTACGGCAAGGACTGTAAATAAAAAAAAAAAGAATAAATTAAACTTAAAAAAAAAACCTATGACAGAAAGTCATGCACGCTCAGCCTCAGAGGGGAGATAGAGAAGAAAACCAAACGTGTAATTATAAGAGAACCGACCGCTGCACCAGTGAAAGCCGAGCCGCGGGGGGAGAAGATCAGCCTGGACCGAGCGGCAGCCGCTGAACTTTCTCACACGGCTCCTCTGTCTTCCTCCGGGATGGCCGTCTCCTCGTGCCCCCCCCCCCAACTCCCTGAAAAAAGGAGGAGTGACAGGGGAGCGGCGTGAATGAAGTGCCCCCACATTGTGCCGCCGCGCCATTGTGTATTTTGCATCTCCATAATAGGGGTGCCACTCGACTTCTCTCCCAATCAATGGGCCGGAGGGCCCATCTCTTTGGCCCGAATAAGCAACGTGGCCGCCATCAATGGCTTTTCGAGACACATTATCACAAGTGAAGGAGGGGACACTGGCTTCTTTTTTTTTTTTTTTCTCTAAGTATAGAGAGCTGACTGACTCAGGACATGTAAATAGACGCATGTTCCCCTGCAGCACCACAGCTACCGCTGTATATTATACAGTGGATCTAGAAAAACCTAAAACTTAATTGCCTTTGACATTTGTTTTCAAAAAAACTCCAGTGAACTGTATGCACATCTGTCATGCATAACAGTTAATTTGTCTACACTCTGTCACCACTACTCAAGACATGCATTGCTGGTTGGACTAACTGTACTAATTATAAACAGTTATGGTGAACCTACTGAGCCTTTCATCTAATGATTTATACAATCCAGGGTCGTTAACATTGGACTCTGAATCGTTCCGAGGCCCGTAACCTGCTCTGAGCGGTACTGGCACTTAGTGAATTCAGTTAAAATGCAACATTTACCGGAGGGACTTTGATTCAAAGAGTCATTGTGGTCTTTTACCAGATGTTTTAACACGCGCGGTGGCATATAGGGTGGAAAACTAGGCAAGGCCTCTGCAAAACACAGCACTGCAGTTTCAGCGACACCTCGTAAATGATCACGCCAAACGATTCAGTCCCAGATTTATCTGGCCACGGCTTTAATCACCAACCCCGGCAAATTTTCAACGGAACGGTACTTGAACCCATCAAAGGCGAAGATTACTTTAAATGGACTCACATTGGCTTGAGATCCTTTAAATCAACAAGTGGAGCTTGAGTGGAAAAAAGGCCAAAAGAAAAGTCATTCTTAAAACTCTTATTTATTTAATGTGCATGTACATTCAGAGGAGTGTGTTGATAATGGGCACTTGGCATCTCCACAGGGACCCCCCCCCCCAGTTTGTCCTTGTGACAACTCCTAACAAACACACGGCCGGGGATAAAGAAGTTGACACCGAACGCCTCCCGGCTCCAACTGCACCGCGAAAACCCCCAAGAGGAGGAGTTTGAACCCTCCTCCCATCTGTTTATACTCAGGAAGGCTGAATCTTTATACCTTATGCAAACATCCATGTTTACAAGGTCAAGTGTATCGCTCTTCAGATGCAGGATCCCGTCCTGGGGCTTTCGGGCGCTTTTTAGTGGCTTACGTCGACTTTGGTTTGTTTCTCTTTTATTATTTAGGGGGTTGTGGAGAAAGTCTCTGTGCATCTGGTGACAAAAACAAAACAAAACAAAAACAAAAACAAACCAAACAGTTGCTCTGCTTCCACAGCCTCTGATATGGTCACATCACAGTGAAAAAAAAAACCCAAACGAAACAAAACATAATGACATAACGAGCTTTCAGGCACTTTAACACAAAAACATTTTTCCTTCCCCTGTGGGTTTTATGATGCAATGAAAAAAAAAAAGACTGGGACTCGGCTACTCGGCTACAGTGCAAATCTTCTCATCACTCATAGATTACTTTTGACAAAAAAATAACTTTATACAATAAAACTGTACAATTTACCTTTATATAGATAAGATACAAAAATAGGCTCCTTCAGCATTATCAGACCACTAACATTTCTGAATGCTTTAGCTGATATATAACTAACAGGCTACATGTGCTATAACCTACTTGATCTGGTGCCTGCTTATGACATGGCTGATTAAACAGCAAATGCCCCCGAACACAGGTTTTTAGGTAGAATTCAATACCCCAAAGTGTTAGTTTAATGGCAAGAGGAAAATATACGTCTGGTTACAATGAGAGCAGACAGATTCTAGAGAAGTGAGCTGGTTCCCGGTACAGATTCACAATGAGCACTTAGTGGGTTTTATTTTTTTCTTTCTTTCTTCAGATAAATCTGGTCAAAACCAAAATGGTGGCCAGGACGTTCAGCACAGTCTGACAAGGTGTGGGGTCACTCGAGTCCTCCGCGTACTGATAAGCCTCCCGGTCCAGGCAGTCGTACTCCGAGTCCTCCTCGGAGTCCGAGAACCCGCTCCCCGCGAACCTGTCCGCGGAGTCGTAGCAGAAAGTTTTCATGCTGACTTTTATGTACTCGCATATGTTCCTCTCCGTGCCGTCGCACACACATGTGTCCAGCTGCTGCGCTTTCGGTATGGAGCGCATGTCGGCGATCACCCGGCGGCAGCCGTCCGAGCATCTCTCCCCGCCGAACAGCTTTCGGCAGTGGTACAGATAGTCCCTCAGGGCGGAGCTGCACGGCCGGTCCATCTCGCACTGCCGCCGGGCCTCCGTGCAGCCCATGGTGCTGGTCCGCGGCAGGCACGGCTCGATGGCTCGCTTGGTGCTCCTGCAGACCGGGTCCTGGGCGCAGTCGCAGTCCTCCAGGGCCGGCCCGGTCCGGGTCAGGTTGAGCTGGATCAGGGACGAGATGCAGTGGCTCGGGCACTTCTCGCGCTCGCCGCTGATGACGGAGGCGCAGGCGTAGAGGTACTGGTCGTACGCGTAATGGCACTCCGGCTCCCCGTGGCACTTGAGGATGGCCTTCCAGCACACCAGCCGGCGGCCGTGGTCAGGAGACCCGGCGCAGGCGCCGATGAGCAGGACGAGCACGCTGCATGTCAAAACCGCCGTCCGCTCCATCAGTGTGGCGCGATTTGCCGTTTCCTGGAAGAATCACTCTTGAAAACGTCGAACCTCATAAGGGCTTCCGCGATCCCATCGCGCTGCCTCCGGACTCCTTCGCCCCTGGGTGGTTTCATATCATGTCAGAGCGGCCGACCCGGGGTCGGCGAGGGGCGGGCCACGGAGGATGGCCCCGCCGGGCCGAGCATGTCACAGACCCGCCGAGTTTCAGTGCTTTTTTGCCGCGGAAGCCGAGTTCTCTCCGGTCTCCGGTCTCCGGTGCGTTTTCCAGTCCGGCTCCGAGCGCGTCTCTATCTGTGGTTCATCGGGCTGCCTCCTCCCCCGCGAGGACGAGGAAAGTTTAACCAAAGTCTCACGTGTCCACCAAAAAAATAAAATAAAAAAAAGAAAGATTTACTCCTGCGATGGCTTCACGACCTCCGCGCTCCTGGAGTCACTCATCCGGCTCCCTGCCTCCGTGCGCCGCAGCTGCAGCCGCTCCGTAATGAGGGCCGCGCCGCGATGGGCCGGTTGGGTCGCTGCAGCGGCCGCGTCCGATTGGTCCGAGGAGCCGCGGTGATTCCGTCGTCACGGACGGTGCAGTGACGCGAGCCACCGTTGTCTGGACCGAGGCGAAACAAAAAAAGAGAGGAAATAAAAGGGAAACTTTCCGCAAACTTTCCTTTTAATAAGCCCGGCGACTTGAAACTTTCAGCAGGTTTTGTGGACCCGGTATTGTTCTATAAGATCACACTTTATTACCGAATCTCTTCTGCTTTAAATGGGACAGGTTTTTTCTCCACAGCCCCCCCCCCAAAAAAAGAGGGGTAGATACATAGAAAGATACATAGAAACATTTTGGAAAATAATAATAATAATAATAATATGAAAACTTGATAAAGGGTCTAAAACTCAGATATTTTGAAACAGCCCAAACATGTATGAGGTTAAAAACAAACCAAAAGTACCAAAGAGTTGTTTTAAATGAGGAAAAAGAAAATCAATATGACATAAGATGAACATGCACGTCCAAGAAATATGGAAAATGTCAGGTGCACCTCTCTGGGCCTATATGCTGTTTTTCTTTTGTTCCGATTCATTTAGACGGAGTTTTGTTCTCTTCAGTCTAAAAACAAAGACCCCAGCAACAGTTCAAAGGTTTAAGAAATGTGATTTTCCAGATATGGAGCTGGAGGAAAGTGCCATCGCACCAGTTATGTTAATGAAAACACATTTTGGCGTTTGTCACCTTTCGGCGAAGGTCATTTCCGATTTCCTAAGGAAAACAGCTAACGAGAAAAAGAAGACATGGTGTAAACAAACCTGGAGCACGAGGCGTGAGCGCGGAACGGATCGGTCGGGGTTGGGGGGCCGAGGCCAACAGAGCAGAGCGTAGGGCCAGAAAAACCATCCAGTCGGTCAGGTAACTCGGTTCTCCCGACCCCATCGCATCACCACACCAAAACCACAGAGATCTGGCAGCTCTGGGGGGTGGGGTGGGGGGGGTGCCACCTCCCCACCACCCAACCACTCAACCACCCAACCAACCACCCCCCCGCCCCCTCCGATTCCAATTAGAGAGATTACAGAGGAGTCAAGACGAGTGCAGAGGAGGTTCTTGGCCAAACAACCAAAAACACCACCCACCCAACCACCCACACCCCCACCCCCCACCCTCCACTTCATCCAGCAGGCGTACCAGAGCAGCAGGCCGACTTCAGACCGGGTTTAGAGCAACATCAAAGTGGACGTTAGAGGAGGAAAAAAAAAATAAAGGGAAAGAGAGGACGTCCCACGAGGACGCACGCGGCTCCGCATGTCGTACGGCTTCCTGGGTTTTTTTCTTGTTCATTTGTTTGTTTTCTTTTTTTTTTTTTGCACAGGGCCCGGGCACCCCCCCCCCCCCACGGGGCCACTCATGCGCGGGGGCCGACTGGAGGGAAAAAACACACCCTGGCCACGCGGACCGCTTTTTCGCCTCTGAGTGGGACCCCCATCGTATCGCACAGCAGAGACAAAATCCCCATCAGCGTTGGACGCCGGCCAGACGAGAACAACGGCCAGATTCAGTGGAGCCAGTGGCTCCGTATGATGGAGCAGGCAGCTGCTCCCCCCCCGTCCTCACCGTACCTCTTAAATTACTCTAATACATCACTTACAGTTTTTTCTTTCTTCTTTTTTACTTTTATACCAAACCTTATTCCGGGGCAAATATCAGCCCAGTCTCCTTTTAGAGTCTCGCCCTCCATTTACTTCAAAAGAGTCTGTGCATCCTGTACATGCGGCTGTTCACGGTGGCTTGCATATAATAGGGTTTCCAGAATTGGAATGCGGTTCCCGAGAGTGGATTTGTAAATACTCATGCGGAGACAGACGTGCTCTTCAGTTTGTCTCCACTGCTGTCAGAAGTCATTACACACAAGCTGCCCTGCCAGAACAATTCACTGAACTTTGTATTCAAGTGCTTCCAAGCCCGGAGAGAGACAGAGACAGAGGGGGAGGGAGGAAAAAGGAGTCAATATTAAAAAGCTGCCAAGTGTTTTTCTGCCTACATTTTTCTTTTCTTTTTTTTTTCTTCTGCCTCATGGAAACTTCTCAGATGTCTGTTATAGATATGTCCATTTTTTTCCTTCGCTCTTTTCACAGGAAACAGAAGAATCCATATGCCTTCGGCGAAAACAAGGCCGTAGCTGCGTCCTTTTTCGTTGGCTTGGTCGCGTCGCGGATGTGCGGTGCGAAAATGCCCCCACGCTCCAAGTCGACGACACCGGTCTTGCGGCGTGCTCCAGGACGGTTAGGGCAGAGGGGCTCGAGTCACCTGGATCAAAGTGACCTTCTAACCATGCCGGCGGTGCAATGCTGGTCGCCGAGTCAGTGAACCCCCCCGCAGACGGCTCGCCGTGAAATTTTCGGATCCCCAGAGGATGAAGCTTAATTACTTTGGCGATCCCCCGTTTTTTTTTCTCCCCTCAAATGCCACCACGAGGTTGATATTATTATTAATCAATCATTATCTTTTTGTGAACTATTAAAACAGATTGCAGTGGGATTTGGTTCTCATATCCGTTGTTCCCCGGGGGATAAATCCCAATAACTCCTGACTTTGCGTCCAGCACTGCCAGCAGGTCGGATTTGTCGCTTTACTTTGAAACAAGACTGTTGTTTCTAAGACTTTTAAGACTGTGAACACAGTAAACACCTGCTAGACATCAGCATGTTAACATATTGCCACCCTGAGCGTCCTAGTATTCTGGTTGGCGTTGAGTTCAGCACTGCAGGGCCAAAGTAAAGCCTCTCAGAGCTGCAGACTCTGGTCTTGTTCACCACGGCTCGTTGTCTCTGTCCTGACCATCGTATTTTTTCTCCCTGTGCTTTCCAGCCTTTATCGCCACACGCTGATAAAACATGTTTTAGGCTGGTACCACATGTTCTGAGACTAAGTGCATCCCCCAGGGGGGGGGGGTTGCACCGCGGCAGGAAAAGGATTTGACTTTGAACCCACAGAAGAGAGCGGAGGGGCGAGTTCAAGCGCCGGTCAACCCGGCTGTAAATTAGCCGAGAGCACTCAGAAAGTTTTAATTGTCAAAGCCGAAAGGTTTGGAACACGGTCCGACGTGAGGCCGAGCAGGCTGACAGTTTGTTTCGTTGTGCTGGTTTCCCCTTACCAGGAAGACCTTCGGATTCCTTTGGATTGCCTCATGGAACAGATTAACACCAGGACGGGGAGCGGAGCTGGGTAATGTTACAGAGAAGGACTCATGTTCCGATAGTTATTGATTCACAGGGGGATTTTTTAGGAAAGCAGATGGGCCTGTTTAAAGGGTTTGGAACAGCAAGTTAGAAAGACTGAGAGGTAGACGGTTTTGCCGTCACAAAGGAGGGTAATTGATGGCCGGCGATGGGGTAGATTGATGACACCTGCAGTAAAATCTGGTTTATATGTGGCAGCGGAAACTAATCAGGGCTGCTTAGGCCTGCGGATAAGAGCTACTCTGTTAGACTGGTCCGGTTGTGATTAGATAACTGAGCCATTTCTCTAGGGTACAAAAGGGGGGAAGGGGGTCACACATAGCTCCCCGAGGTAACACCACTGAAGGTAACCGCGCACCTTCGACGATGTGCGACTATAAGGCGTGCAGCTGAAACAGAACAGAAAAAAAAAAGATTGGGATCACGTATCCGTCCCGGAGGAAATAGCTGCTCCGGGACGGATACGCCATCAAGGCCCCGGCACAGAGGAGTCGTTGTTCACCAGATAACAAGAAAAAGAAAAAAACGAAAAAGACCTGGAGGGAAGAAAACGTCCGCCCAGCGTCCACATAACAATGAGCTGAAGAAACCAAAACCCACAACCTAACACAATTATCGGAATCTTTTGATAAATTTGAATTAGTTCCTCAAACAAAATTTGAAAAACCAAAAAACAAAACCCAGGACTCATCTGTGCTTAATTTTTTTTAAGTGGTCACGTGACATGACTCGTCCAATCGATGACGGTTTTACTGCAGAAAAACAGGGCTGATTGTTTCCATTGTTTCCATTGATTGTTTATTTTCACAACTTAGAAGACGAGAGCGTCAGAGACGCTATTATCCGAACAACAAAACAATTCCAAGGGCTACGAGGCGAACGCCGAAGATGAAAGCGATGTTTGGAAACAGTCATAATGATGCCCCCCCCCCGTTACCATATTCAAACTAAGCTAAGATAACTGGCTGCTGGCTGTAGCCTTATATTTGATGAAAAAACATGAGAGTGGTATCGACCGGCTTCTCATCTAGCTCTTAACCAGAAAGGGAATAAATGTATTTCCTAAAATGTCAGACTGTTCCTTTGAGCTCGCCCCAGAGAGAGAGAGAGAGAGAGAGAGAGGCTGTTCTGTCTTAAAAGATATTTGAGATACTGAAAATAGCCGGAAGGGATTATTGTTGGATCAATACTCTGCAGATACTTTCACACAGATTACAGTCACACAGTAAAGTGGGAGAGGCAGGATACAGGACTGACATTTTGGGTTTTTTTTAATCACTCCATATTTTTCACATCGCTTTCAGGGAACAGAAAGCGACGCGATCCGAATAAAATTAAAAAAATTCACCAGAATTCTCCTGAAATTGCTCATTCACGCCGTTTAAGAGTGAATCTGTTTGTACGACTGCTCCTCGGATGAGGCCTGCAGAACTGTGTTAAATGGGAACAGATCCAGGGAATATTTTAATACAGTATATCAGCATAATATATTTTTGTTATTTGTGTCATATCCTTCCCCCTAATTCACACGTACCCAGCTCCAGTCTGGTGGTCAGAGCGCGGATGAGACTGTCTACAGTGACAGTAACCACACGCGTGCTTTTAATACAAACACGCAGTCCTTAGTGAGGTGCAGCACCAGTGGTGGTCTGGTCCAACTTTCCTCATCCATGACACCACAGAATAAATCAAGATAATCAGGGTGGATTTTTTTTTTTTTCAACTCCCGCCTCCTCGACATTTCCACAGAAAAACACCACAAAAGATCATGGTTACTGTCGGATCTGAACCACACCAAATGAAACAAAAAAAAGAAGAGGAAGATAAACCTTTTTGCAGGATTGAGGAATCCCCACGTTTGCCAGTGAATATTCGTTTGTCCTGACGCAATGAGATTTATTTTTCGTGCTGATTCATTGCCAGCTATTTTGCTGGGATATACACTTTGCAATAAGCGGTCGTCATGGACAGATTATAGGCCTCATATGTGTGAACAGATAGGACATTTGATAAAACTCGCTATCGGAGCTAAACACTGCAAACATTATTGTTGCCTAGTAACATAACGATGGACCAACATTTCAGGGTTTGTTTTTTTTTTTACCCTCCAAAGTGCTGTAATGGTTTTCCCCATCCAACTTGGCCTCATCAGACATAAATCAGTTTTGGTTCCAGTTTGGGAAACCAGAGGTTCTCACTTTCTCCAACAGACACTCAGACGTCCGGTTGAACTGGAAACGCCGGATGTGGAAACACGAAACGCGGTCTCGTGATGTGCAGCCACCGAGGAAACTTTTCGACGTTTTTACTTTTAACTCCTAAATCAGACTGTCTGATGGATTTGGGAGTGGATGGGGTCCATGTGTGTGTGTGTGTGTGTGTGGGGGGGGTTTACATGAAGCATCAGGTACTAATATGGGTCCTTTCTGGAAGGAGGTCGAGGGAGTATTTGGATTAGCAGTTAGCACCAATCCGGGTGGTCCGGGATGCGGAGTTTATGCTGAATTTAAACATGGGCTCTCTGGATCTGCGTGCTGTCATTGTTCTGAGAAAAACCATGCTGATCATTCCAACAGGAAATGAGACGTTGGGCCGAAGTTATAAAGGCCGGCAGAGAGAACTGGTGTTTATCATATCATTGGTTGCCGAACAGATATGTCCGTAGTAATTCTCACCCTTTCGCTTGGGAACTGCAGCGTACTGCCGGCGCCATCGGCTGTTTCACGGTCACATATTTGGAGCCATTTCTTGGATCGTGCTAATCGCCTTTAACTTGTTCCTGTTTTCTGTTAGACCGTCTCAGAACAAGAAGAAAACCTCCAGACAACATCGTGCATTAGTCCTGACAGAAGATAAGATTATTGTATTTCGGGAGGCCACATGAGAGAGAGTTATCATAAATCTAACCAAATATGGTTCACCAGCTCCTCCGTGTCTAGCTCTGCTTCCTGTGTCATGGTCTCTTTGCTCCATGTTTTCGCGTCGCATCGCCCGTTTTGTTTTCGTGTCTCTTACCCCTTTATTTTGTTCTCCTGTTGTTCCGGATCCACACTAACCTTCTTGTGTTTCCCACCACTTCGATTTGCCTGCCCGGCCCTTAATATGTTGCACATATGTCTCATTGTCTCCCCTCTCCTGGCGTTTTGAGTCTCTTTGTCTTCGTTTCTCCGTTGCAGGCGTTCCAGCCATTTCCCAGTGTTTGCATCCTCCGTGTGACCCTGCTCTCGTGCTTTTTGACCTCTCATTTATTTATTTTTTTGCCCGTTCCTTATTTCCTGCCTGCGTACCAAACCTTCTGCTCGGTAGAGTTTGAGTTTGAGTACCTGCCTTGTGGTATCAGCGTGATAGAGGCCAGGAGCACATATCTTCTCCCACTTGGTGCAGGATGGAGATGGACCACCAGAGAATAAGGTGTTGACACTGGGGTTAAGGCGCTGACCTTCAACTGCGATGTCCCTGGTTTCTCCCTTCATTTCCTGCCAACTCTCTACTGTCTGTTGTCTAATAATGGAATAAAAAAGTGCCCAAAAATAGGGAAACATAAACTCCAGTCTTGAGTCTACAGCCTCATCATTTTTACCTGATGGTGGAAAAGTGGCCAATTTTGTGACAGTCCCTCCAGTAGTTGCTCAGATATTTCACTGAAAACCACAAGTGTCGACCTAAGATTGGAGAAACAGTTCCAGATTTATAGGAGTCAGTACAAGTGATCCTCTGGGGACCATGAATGTTAGATCCCGATTCCTTGACAGTCCATCCAATAGTTGATGAGATTTTTCAGTTTGGACCAAAGTAATGGACCAGCTGGCTTTGTCATCACTGGAGCCGCGAACATGCCTGTTATCAGTTACTTTTGTTTTAAGACACTTTCGTTTATTTTCCTGATTTCTCGATGTTTAAAGATTCTTTTGTTTATTTTCCTGATTTCTGGATGAACATGAAATGGAAGATTTTTGGTCTTTCGTGATCTTCCTTTAAATCTAGGGCCTGAAAAACAGAGATCAGCCGCTGGGGGGAGGAGGAGGAGGAGGAGGAGGAGGAGGAAGAGGAGGCTGTTGATTGAGTGAGCTGTCAGCTGCAAGGACACACCACAGACGCGAGACTACAACACTCTTCCTCAGAATGTAAAGTAAACAGAGCCTGTCTGGACATGGGGTTGAAATCAAGCAGACAGCGAAAGGCGATGGAGGGAAACAGCAGGTACTGACCTGTCATTGTTTAAAGGGAAAAGAAAAGGAAGGGGGTTGCAAAACAGTGCAGCATAAACAACATGAATTTGCAAAGAGGCAAAGATCTGATATATTGTGCCGTATTATAAATCAACACTTACAGCGAGCTGGCACAAGTAACCATGGCAACATGATCCGGCCAAATTATCCCGGTATGCCACCGTTGTTTTTAGCCTCCGTTGCATAACTTCAATTTGACGCTGTTCTGTTTGTGTCTGAGAAACTTTAATAGTCAGTCAGTGATGCAGCTGGATGCAACAGAGGCTCCTTTGGGTGAAAGAAAAAGGAGACGCCTAACTGGAGAGGCTCGGCTGCGACCACAGCGCAGCCGTCTGCAGCCCCAGCGTTTTCCAGCTATTTTGAAATCGCATTTCAGTAGCGCGACTATTATTCAAAGCGAGCGATGTTATCGCGCCCTGTCCTCTCGTACGTTGGCGCACGCACGTACATACAGCGCAAACACACTCACCGCACACAGTAGCTGGGGAAATATAAACAGGCCGCGTTTTGCTTTTCCTGCAAAATCTAAATATTGACTCGCTAACCCATAATCATACACAGGCTGAACAAAATCGAAATAAACATGTGTGCCTGTAGCGTGTAAGTGTTTGTGTGTCTCAAGAGCACTGAGACCCTTGAATGCTGACACCGACAAACACACATTAAAAGAAAAAGGGGAAGTGGCTCTGTTTTTAGTGAATGTGTATGGATTCCATCCAGCACACTGGGGCAACATAAATTATTTTGCATCCTCCATATCTATAATATATATATATAAATATATATAGGGGATATATAGTCCTCACCTCTGACCATACATCTGCCTTCAGTTGGAATAATTCAGCTTTCATACAACTTGCATACGATATTCTCACATTAGGAGGCTTGAAATTGCCAAGATGTAAGAAAAAAAAAAAAAAGCCAATAAAAATTCCTTTGTGCTCTCAGAAGAGTTCATACGCCTCAATGCCAAGTTTCCACGTGACATCAGCAGCCAGCGATCCGCACAACTGTTATTATTGTGTTGTAACGTTATTAAAATCCCATTAAGTTTCATATTAAGCTTTCAATCTGTCCTTTTTTTTTTTTCTCCTTTGTTGGAAGCTGCAGCGTAATATCGGGAAAAGATACAGACCGTGCTGACTTTGAAGACATTGTTGTTCCACGGACCATAATGACTGCTTTCCTAAATAAACTTGATTGAATGGGGCTTTTGTGTTGGAAATACCGCTGGATCTTTTTTGTTTTTCCCGGCGAGTCGTCACGGCTCATTAGTGCTGTGGCAAAGCTGAAACATTGCTGGCGCTACCGGGGCCTGTCTGGGTGCGCGGCCGATGCCAGAGATCGTCAGAAGCCGACGGGGAAAACGCAGCGTCTGAGAGGGATGAATGGTGTTAATGGATGCGGGCAAAGAAGGTAGATGAACGGTCGGGCCGTTTGGAGAACGTGCCCGTATGTATGTCCATTAGGTAGGAGGCAGGGGGCCAGAGCTTTGTTTGCTTTGGCTTGGGATAAAGACTGGGAACTGGGGCAGACAGCTACCTTGGCTCTGCCCAGAATCTGCCTACCAGCACCATTAACGCCCACTAATTAACATGTTATATCTTGCTTGTTTAATCCGTACAAAAACCATTGCGTAGAAACAAGTTTTTGGGGGTTTTCAGCTGTTGCAGCGATTTTCCTTGCGGTGATTTCGGTTTGGACTGGAGTCAGGTTTTTTGTTTGTTTTTTTAGTGGATTAGATAAAGCAGATATCAAATAGCGATTAGTGAGCTTCACAGGCTCCGGTATGTAGATTTACTGATTTTAAGACAAGGCCTGAACAGGTAGCTGTATCTTCCTGTTCCAAGTCTTTATGCTAAGCTAAGCTAACCAGGTGCTGGCTCTAGCTCCGCATTTACAGTACAGACCTGAGAGTGGTGTCACACTGGTCTTCCAACTCTTTCGGGCAAGAAAGCCAGTAAGTGTATTTCCCAAAAGCTTTAAACTATTCCATCAGAGGTTTGAGTGTCTAAATTGTGGGATAACTCATCGACCACATCAAAAAGCATCAAGACAACCTTTGAAAAATAACTCCAGATTTTATCTTAAAGAGAAAACTTTGTTTTATTTTTTTGTAGCATTCACATGAGTTTGTCTTAACAATCGAGCTGTTCTTGATGCTATTGATTTATGGCTGCTCGAGGCTCATAGAAACAATTGCAGGCCTGCATCCCAAATTCCCAGTCTGCCCAAACAAAATACAGTTAAATGGCCTGGTCTCGGCTTTCTTAGCAAAATTATAAAAGGGGAGCAGTCTTCATGCTTAGGAATTGGACAAAAAAATTGCACAGATTGAGGGAAACTCTGTGTCATTACAAGGGGCAGAATGATTGGATTCTGTAGCAACAATGCTCTTGCACAACATAGAGTCTTAGTGGTCACTTCACACGACCAAAAAGTCTTTACTGAGAGGGTGCATCTGTTGCACCCACTATTTAGTGACTATTAGTATTCTGACCGAGAGTGTGTGGGAGGGAACTTTTTTTTCCTTTATCCTTGAGAAAAAAAGTGTCCTCTCATAGAGATGCAATTTTTAGTCAACTCAGTGAAGAACATGAGCATCTTTTCATTTGTCTTTATTTTAAAAAACAAAAAACAAAAAACAAAAAGGAAAACACAGGGTGAGTCTGTTCAAAGAACACCCGGGGCAATGAGGTGGGGGTGGGACGGTGTGAGGGGGAGCTCGTAGGTCCGGCGACGCTCCTGGTTCCTTCATCAGAGCAGCGTGAGGGAATGAGTGGGAAGCAAATGCCCTGGTTCAGTCCCTTCATTATGTTCGGTCCTGCTTAGGGCTGCTCACCACCAGCCTTGATCTGCTGTATTCAGAGAGACCGGGAAGATTAAAAAAAAACAAATATATTTTATCATCCAAGGCAGTTTGCTGGTCGATGCCTACTTTATTCTGTCTTTTGTAAGTTTCACACATGGCAGCTGACCCGAGTACCTCATTTGTTATGCTTCTTGCAAATGGCAAGATATTCTTGGACATCGTCCGGGGAGCCGAGGACGACGGGGACCCGCTGGTGGATGGTGGTGGGCTTGATGTCCAGGACATTCATGGATCCCGTGGTGGCCATGCCTCCCGCCTGCTCCATGATAAAGGCCATGGGGTTGCACTCGTACAGCAGCCTCAGCTTAAAGGCAGGGAAGCAGCGAGAAGAAGGTGCATGACAAATAACTCCCGTGTGCGTTTTACAGCAGCCTAAAACAGATCATCTGAAAATATTGAATAATTAAATGCTGTTCTTTTTGGCCCATTTGTAGATGCCCCGTCCACTCACCTTGCCCTTGGGACTCTTGACGTTAGCAGGATATAAAAAGATTCCTCCGTACACCAAGGTACGATGAACATCGGCTACCATCGAACCAACGTACCGACTGCCATATGGAGCAGAACCATCCTAGGGACACAAAAACGTATAGAATTTTCCATGGTATTCCTAGTGAAATATTTTGTATTCATTAACACTAGTTACTGGCCAACTGGGAAGCCATTTCCACATTTTGCCTTTGTTAGGTACTGATGTTTAAAAGCACAGTGACTTTAACACCTGATTACCTCTGGGTATTTCTTCTTTTGGAGGTACTCTGTCACGTCCGGGTAAAAGTGCTGTGCATATCCCTCGTTCAAACTGTAGATTTTTCCCCTTTTCTTAATCTTCACATCTCGGTCCACCAAGATGAACTCGCCGATTGCCTGCAAAGAAAATGCCCAACTGTCATAATATCACGATGCAGTGCAACACACGGTGAAATTATTTGCAGAAAAGGATGTAAAGCAACAAAACAAAGATATATGATCAGGTAGAAGCTTTGGATTTTGACGCCATCTTACTGGGTCGAGCATGAAGCAGTTGACTCCCTGGCCGGTGGAGAGGACCATCATGGTGGCGCTGCCGTACAGAGCATAACCGGCGGCGACGATGCTCCTTCCAGGCTGCAAGGCGTCGTTCTCCGATGGCTCGCCGTCTGTGGTCTATGGAACAACACGTGGAAAAATATTGCGACAGGGAAAGGCATTTAAGGAACGGAAAGGAGGTCTGGAGGTGCAACGGCTGAGGAATGCTATTTTCTTTTGAGGATACAGGGTGAGAGGATAAATTACTGGGGGACAGTGTAAACTTATAACCTCTTTTTATGTATTCAGGCCTTGATTAAACTTTACCAGCTTCTTCTGTTATGTTAAGATTGTTGTTTTTTTTTCCAGCCTGGAGGCCCTTGAACTAACACAAGACAGAAGGCATTTCATCCAGTGTTAGTGCACATGTTGTTTCAGATCACTGTACGTCTCCTGTATGAGGTGCGTTCTTGAAAATTAATGAGAATAAAAGTCCCCTGGTATGCGAGGGGCGGGATCCCACTCTCATTTTTCCAGATGCCGATGTGCGAAAAGCTACAGGCGCGCTAGAAGCTGTGTGAGGCTGTAGCCAGGCACGGCGGTGCTTTGAGCTAAATGCTAATACGAGCGCGGTAACATGCTCACAATGACAACGCCAACGTGCTGATGTTAAGCAGTAAATGTTTACCATGTTCACAAGCTTAGTTTCATGTTTTAGCAATGCGAACATTACCGAATTTGCACTTAAATGAGGACAGCAGAGGCCGCTGGGGGTTTCCTTTAGTTTCGCAGGTATTTGGTCCTTAACACTGGCCCTAGATGGAAAATAAAGCTGCCTTCAAAGATATTAGAATTCACCCCGAGGGGGACGTTTATGTGTGTGTGTCAGTCCATCTAATTGTCGACTAATCAAGAAAAATATCATCATTATGGAGGCGCTAAAAGAATAGTAGGAGATTGTCAATGGGATTTATCCTATGGGGACCATTAATCTCCCTCTTCATATTCTTTCCAATAACTTTAGAGATAATTCTGTTAGGACCAAAGTGTCGAACCAGCAGAGCACACTGTCATGCTGCTGGCATTCAGGAAAAGAAAAGTCACAGCTGAAGGCAATAAATGACTTCACTGTATATGGAATCTGCATGCAGGGTCAGAGCCACTAACCTTTTTGTAGATAGCAAAAATCGTTCCAATAGAGACGAGACAGTCGATGTTCGAGGAACCATCCAGTGGATCGAAGCACACGATGTATTTTCCCTGTCAAGAATAAGCAAACGATTTTTCATCAGTCTCACAGTGATGGCAAAAAAAAAAAAAAAGTGAAAACATGTCTCATACATGAAAAGAGCTCACGCTCACAAGGCCGTGCATGCATGCAGCTGTACGGACGCACGTACCCTCTTGTCTGGCTCCACGATGATGGCCTTCTCGTCTTCCTCCGACACAAGCACACAGGAGCTGAAGGAGGACTTGATCATGTTGATGACCAGGTCATTGGACAGGACATCCAGCTTCTTCACCTGGTCCCCTGTCACATTGGTGCTTCCAGCAATGCCGTATCTGCCGAGAGAGGAGAGACGAGAAGACCGAAGTTATTTCAGAGCCACTAGCAAAAGCTATCCGTTTCAATGCAACTCTAAACACAGTTAAGGGGAAAATATGAAGATAATCCTCATAAATCGCCTTGTAAACTGCATTAAGTGCCTCTTTAATTGTTTTTTCCCCCCACATTGTGAGAAAGCTCTGGGAAGCCCATTATCTCCTTGACCTCTGCCCTCGGGGGATTGTACACATGTGCAGAGTTTACCTTTGACCCGGGTCTGAGTTAAAACGTTCACCGATTCTCGTGTTGCACTGCGTGCAACTAAAACTAACACTAAAACCCGGATATCAGTTCCTCTTTCACACACATTTAGATGTAAGAAAAACGAATGCACTGAAACAGAAAGGAAGCTGAAACTCACTGAAAGTAATGTGAAAATGAAAACTGTCAAATGATAGTAAACTTGATTGATATGTGAACATTTAATGGGGAGCATACTCTAGTTTCACCTCCTCATTATTCCTAGTCACCTTCCTATTCAGTTGCATGTTTTTTTCATTATTCCCACTTTGGAATTAAAAAAGGACATATCACTCACAGGTTAGCGATCCCAGCCTTCCTGACGGCAGTGGAAATGGCTTTGACAGCCGTGCAGATGGAGTTGAGCAGGTTCGTCAGCTCGCCCGTTCCCTGGGCCTTGCGGCCCTCCTCCAGGACAAACCGGGTGAGGGTCAGCACGTTGGTGTCGAAGCTCCCTTTGTCAGACATTTTGCCGTCAGGTGTGGGACTGGGACTGGGACCGGGACCTGGTGCCTGGAGTGAAATAGGTGGGCATTGAACCAAAGTTAAAAAGTGAACTCTAGCACTGAGGTGGGGGAAGGGACAGGGGTGTGCAACTCTTCCGGCCAATCACACGGGTCCTTTCTCCCAGTCGGGGGACGGTTTGATCGCTTCTGCAGTCGCTGGTTTAAAAGACCAAAGTTCAAAGATAGGGCGCATTTTTTTGAGTGTTGACGTAACAATGGCTGATTTGAGCTCATGCTGCGTTTTTTTGTTTTTTTCAGTTTGAACTCTAAGTGTATGTTGAAAATACATTGTAAGCAAGGTTTTGAATGAACAAAATCAGTTTATTAATCAAAACAGCGATATTTATGTTTGAACAGTGTTTAGTCTCAACACATTGGGCTCTTGCTCAAAGTGTTCATGGTGCCAAGGTGTGCAATTTTTCTCAAAAGCTTTTAACAGATCCATTGTTTACACAGCGCAACATTAATCACCCTGGTTTGCTTCCTCTTTCTTTATAGTACATTAACAACTTCTTTTACGCTCCTAAAAATAACTGCTCACGTCCTATTATTTTTGAGCTGATGAGCACAAGTAGTTTTAAACATATTTCGACTGTTTAATTTTACAAGTGCCAAAAAATGTACTTTGCTAATTTGACTTTGGGGAGAAATATGCAATTTGTAAAACTCGCATATTTTCATTGGAAAATAACTTCTCTCCCTTACTCAAACCCCTTTTTTAAATTTTTTTTTTTTGGGGGGGGGTGGCAAGCTTGTCCTGGACATGAAGACACTCCCTTCTCTGGACACACTATTGAAAACCGCTTAAAACATGCGTTCCCTGCATGATCCAGGCAGTGTAAAGTTCAGGTCGCGGGGCTCATTGTCCTGGTCTACCCTGCTCTTTTTTTTACGTAACGCCCTTTAATTTCACATGTGCTGATACAACAGTGCTCGCGAGCTAATAAGCGGCCACGTTCAGCGGGAGTTAGCTCGGTGCTGCCGTGTCCCTGTGGCGCATGCCAGCAGTTGATTTATGGCTTCATCCGTCTGAGACGCAAACATGAGAGTAGTAGTGTGTAAAAAGACCTCACGTGGTTCGCAGAGTTGATGGACTTACATGAACTTTGTCAGAGACTCATTTCACAGCATGAGGCCTAATGTGAACTTTGAACTTTAACGAGATATATGGGGAGGGGGCGGTAATTGCCACCACTATGAGCTAATGTATGATGGTTACCCACATACTTACTATGGATTTCTGAGGTTAGCGATAAGGAAAAAAAACAAAATTCAGTTAGGAATGCGATTTTTCCAGACCAGCGTGCGACAGAAGTTACACAAGGGATTTTGGTTTAATGGATCCACTGACACACATCCAGGATGACTGAGTGGCTTTCGGAGGGGAAGAAAGTTGCATGTTAGCATAACACACACACACAAATATATATGTGTGTGTGTGTGTGTATTTGTCTGTAAGCAGCACAAGTCACACTAACTACTACCCCCCCCCCCCTTGGTTCCACGGCTCAGACACTAGAGGAGCGACGCCGACATCTGCTGTGGGGTCTAAGAAGTGTACTTCCACACTGCGTCCACACGATGTCGCCGTGCAGCTTACAAGCTGTGGAAAGCAAACGGAGTCTGGGCAAAGCTCCAGTTCCAAGAGTCTCGCCGCTTCCTGCTGCTGATGCCGCTGTTGAGTCATGTGTGTGTGTGTGTGTGTGTATAAAAATTCCCATCTCACCACTGGTGAGTCCTCCTCGAGCCGGGGCCCTCTACCAGAGGCCTGGGAGTTCTGGGCTCTGCACAGTATCTTAGCTGTTCCTAGGACTCTTCTGGACAGAGACCTCAGACGTTGTATCTGGGATCTGCTGGAGCCGCTCTCCCAGTTTGTGGGTCACAAACTTTCTCCCCACATCTTTTCCAGCTCCTCTTTCAGCCCTTGATATTTTTCTAGCTTCTCGTGTTCCTTCTTCCTGATGTTGCTGTCGCACGGCTTTGCTGCGTCTGTCGCCATTGCCTTTCTCTGTTGTTTGTCTGTAAGCACGATGTCTTGTCGGTTAGCCGTCACCAGTGTGTCAGTCTGGATCTGGAAGCCCCACGGGATCTTAGCCCGATCATCTCAACCACCTTAGGAGCTGCCTTCCATTTTGACCTTGGGACCTCCAGCCCGTGCTCAGGACAGATGTTCCTGTACATCTACGCTCTTCTTGCCTGCATCTTACACCCTGCTGTTATGCGCTGTACTGTCTCAGGAGCCTCTTTGCACAGCCTGGACCCGGGGTCCTGTGTGCTGTGGCAGACCCCCGCCTCTATTGATCTCGTGCTGAGTGCCTGTTCTTGTGCAGCCGAGATCAGGGCCTCAGTGCCGTCTTTCAGTGCAGCCTTTTCCAGCCACTGGTGGGATTTCTTGATCTTGAGATCAGCCACTTCTACTATCTGTCGGTGGCACAGAACGTGCAGGGGCTTGTCCCTCCATGATGTTTTATCCTCCTCTTCTACATTATCAGGTTTCTGCTGCTTGAGGTATTCGCTTAGCAGCTCATTTTGCGGGGCCATCTTCCTGATGTGCTCCTGGATCTTTATGTATGTATGTATGTATGTATTTATCTATCCATCTATCTATCTATCTATCTCTCTCTCTCTCTCTCTCTCTCTCTCTCTCTTAATATATATATATATATATATATATATATATATGTCTATATCTATTATCTATATTATCTCTATACATTATCTCTCTCTATATCCATCTATCCATCCATCCATCCATCTATCTATCTATATATATATATGTATATACATAAACACACACACATATACATACAATTATGTATATTTACATAATCTTTCAAAGTTAATTTTATCTCTCAATTATGTCATTTAAGGAAACTGAAATTATATATATATATATATTTACACACACTTGCCCATAGTATTTAATGTAGGCTACCTGAGGAAGGTTGGCGGTAATAGAAAAAAAACGCAGCCTATTTGGTATATAATCTTTTAACGGAGGCATCAGACATCATCAATATTTTACCGGGGACCATTCATCACCTGACTGTCTCCCAGGAGCACCTGCTGTACGACGGCCCCGCTGCGCATGCGCCGCGGCTCACCTACCCGCGGGAGAGGGAGAGGGAGAGAGAGACAGAGAGAGAGAGAGAGACAGAGGGAGAGAGTGAGAGACAGAGGGAGAGAGAGGGAGAGAGAGAGAGAAAGGGAGAGAGAGAGAGAGAGAACTTCTTCATGGCGGTGGCGTCTCTCAGCCCTAAAAACAACAACACGAAAAACAAAGGGCGTGAAAAGTCGTTCTCATATCCACGGACTCCGTCTGTGAGACTTTATCTATGACTCCGACATCAGCCGAGCATGATGTCGTAGGTGTCCGCCCTCTCCTCCACCTGCACAGGTGAGTGACTCGGTAACCGGTGAACGCGCGGGAGAGTTGGGTTAAATTAAAGCAGAAAAAAAAAACACCGAAAACAAAAACAAAACAAAAACAAAAACAAAAACGGAACAAAAGCCCGACGCACTCACTTTAAGACGCTGACCAGCAGAACGCGAGGCTCAGAGCCCTGCGCCAGGGTCGCGTCGTTGTTTACCTGCGTCCTTGTTTACCTGCGTCCTTGTTTACCTGCGTCGTTGTTTACCTGCGTCCTTGTTTACCTGCGTCGTCCCGCCGTGGCCACAGGGCGTCAGGCTGAGGCAGAGATCCCGCCCTGCTGCCGCCGCCGCCGGCTCAGGGTTGGACCGTACCGGTACCGGTGCCGGTGCCTGCGTTTCTCTGTTTTAAGGACCCGCTTCGCAGTTATGTCAACTTTAACAACCGGATATCCAAAGAGCGCAGCGAGTTATTGTTACAAGGGAATTTTGTTTAGGCGTGGGAGTAGTTTTACATCCAAAAGCTAGATATTAACAAACAAAAAATCTTGTAACTCATCCAAAGTAATTGCAAAGTCATTTCAGCTTGTGACCCAAGTTGCATGAGTTTACCAGTTATGACCAGGTCCTTTTTCTTTATTCTAATTTTTTTCTTAAATTGAATAATCCAGCAATTTACAATATAGAAGCAAATATTAGAGGGAATTTAGGGGGGGGGTTCTTTCTACTTACCAGTATAGGTAACTACTACCCCCCCCCAACTTTCCTCTAATATTTGCTTCTATATTCTAAAGATTCTCTCCGTGAGATTCTCTCCCATCATGTAGCAGTCCACAGCAGTCAAATATCAAATTTAGCTGCCCGACCTGAATAGTATTTTCCAGAAGGTTTATGGCTCGGTATACTAAAATACGGCCGGTGTGGGGTAGTCTAGGCCAACGGTTGGCACACAGTGGCCTGTGGGCCGGATCCAGCCGGCAAAGTTGTTTCAAGTTGCCCCGGTGAAAGCTGAAGTTTTCCCTTTTCATACTCTCGATTAAAAGTTTTACGTTCCACCTCATTATAGTGCTATAGATAATTATATATAAATACAGGCTCATATAAAAACACCATTAAAATATGATCCTCTAACATGTGCCTATGCGCCAATTGCACAAGTAATGGTGCAGTTTGTACTGATTTCACTGATATGTGATGAGAAATATATTTGATTAATGCTGTTTATGTAAGAAGTAGAATGTTTTCATGGATTTGAATCAAAAAGTGCAGAACAAACATACATTTTTACGTTAATTTTTTCTTTTCCTATCAGGTCCAGATTTTTTTTTTTTTTTTGGGGGGGGGGGTTATGCATTTCCTCTGTCTTAAATGCAAACTTGCCTCCTCTCTCCAACAGTGCATTTTTCCCATGTGTCTGTAACATTCATCTGAAGGCAGTAGAAGGATTACCTCGGGTCGCTGCGGCTGACTCTGCAAAGACGACCTGCTAAACTAACTGGATTTACTGCCAGAGGCCTGATGTCATGTCTAACTCGTTCACACAGAATCCAGATGCAAAAAAAATAAAGTGAGCGTCTTTAGGTGTCAGCGTGGAGACTGTGTGACGCCTGATTTTTGGTGTGGAGTGTGAAATGCTCTCATGTACGCCAAGTGTTTACTCATGCATTCACACATAACACTTACTATACATGCTACACGGTCCACTGATCATGCTGCATAGTTCACGTACATCCAACATATTATTAGTGATCTGTGTGTAACTGTTATTTTCCAGTCTAAATTGTTACCGTCATCAATGTTACATTACTATTCTTTATTTTCAAATTTCTTGCTATTATAGCTCCGTATGTATCTTGTTTTTATTTATTGTATTCATTTTTTTTCTTATCATCTTTTTCTTATCTATTTCTTGTAATTATTTTATCCATAATGCCACTTAACATCATGTAACTGGCACTTTGTAAGGGGATTCTTTGCAGGTGCTAAATAAGACACTGGGCCTATGTGCACTGTTACAGAGACGGTCTCCACCAAACCTCCACATGCTGAGAAACAGGAGGTGCTTACTGATGAGAAAGTGATACAGCAGTGAGTCCTTGTGCCCTGAGGCTTGGCCTTTTGCTCATCGTGCTTTTGCAGAAGTAACTATAACATGTCCTGGCCTGGTGTAGCATTTCCTTTACGTAAGCGCTGTAATGTCAGGTATTATAAACTGCTGAAGCTGGGCCGGGAGAGAGACAGAGGCTGATCGAGTGATGCAGTAGGACCTCGCATGTAAAACCTAGGGAGCAAGATGCGAAGCAAAGTTAACCTGTTACTTTTTTCTTTTATTTCCAGATTCATACAGAGCTCTAACTGGATGTAAAGGGATAGCTCCGTTACTGATTCCTTTTATAACATATTCATGGCTCACGGCAGGTACATCTTGAGAAATGTGTCAGGTAACTATTGCTGTTACTATGATAATGACTTAAATTCTATAATTTTTTAATAATTAGTTCATAATTTGTGCATTTCTGTATGTGTAATTTAAAAAAATGCACTCAGCCTCTTTGTTTATAGCTGCTATAATGGAACTTAAAAACCTTACATTACAAAGAAGTGAATATCTCCACTAACTTGTAGTGTTTACCATCAAAGTACAGTTTTTATTGTGTCAGGCATTTGATTAAAAAATGTTAAAGATTCCAGTTAATTTTCGTTTGTTCACTGAAGTATTTGGAACGTGGTCTGTGGTCGAAAAGAGCAGCCAAAAGTATGGTCGGGCATTCTGAGGGAGAATTGCAGAGTAATTACAGAGTGGGTTCCGTCTATGTAGAGAGACATACCATTTGGAGAGAAGTGACTACCGAAAACACAGAGTCTATACGATTGGTAAATCCTCCCCTGTCCCTCCTCTTCTTGAGGGACAGGCTCGGAGAGATGATAGTCAAAAAACATTTCGAGGTGACAGAGGGAAGACTTTAGACTTGAATTGAAATGGTCGCTGATGAGCGTAAACACTGAGGTAAGGAAAGAAAAACGAGACTGTAAGGGCAGAGATTGTACAGCATAAGTAGTATAAAGCCTTAGAGGCTGTATTTTCCAAAGCATATTGTAGTTCTTGTAGGTTTTTTTTTTTGTTATGAAAAGTTAAGAACATTTTAGATTTTCAACATGAATAGTATTGTACATATGGTAGCTAGATTTATAGTTTTAAAGTTATATTCTTTATGTATGAGGGATTTTTCTTTAATGTGTTTTTATTACATGCAATCAGAGGGACATTTGGAGACATTCCCACACAGTATGTATCTGATTTCCCTCTTTCCTGCCCAGTGTTTGGAATTTTTTTTTCCTCTGCAACAGTAATAAACTGTTCCACTGCTTGTCTAATAGGTCAGAGCACTGAAGAGTCTGCTCCTAATTACCTGGGGATTGACAACAATTATCAGTTGGACGTGGACAACTTCAAGTGTGTGGACAATTTCCAAAACGGCACCACCATTAAGCGGCTAAGCCTCAAGAGGAGGCCCAGAGTGGCCGTCAATCATGCAGAAAAAACACAGACTGGTATTTCATCCAGCAAGTGGCATTCTGCAGAGTCCTTGTCGCCATCTAGCTCAGATGATACAAGAATGCTGGGAATGTCTTCTGCAACCAGAGGTCGACCACCACTTCCTCCACCACATGGTTCATCCTTGGATAACAAGTTCTCAAGGAATGAGGGACCAGCGGTGTCTCAAATACTCAGTGAGTTAAAGCCTCAGCCCGCTGTAAGATCTTTTTCATCACAAAGGCAAAGCTCCGCGGTGGAAAAGACCATGACGGAGGCCCACAAACACTTGGAGCAGGAGATGACCGGCCAGCCACCACCTCAGCCCCAACCCCGTCAAAGACTAGCGAGCTTCGGAGGGATAAGCTCCCCTGGGTCACTCTCCCCCTTCACCGGCCTGGGTGCATATAATCAGAACAACAATGGGAACAAGCCTGCCGGCACACGGGGAGATGGGCACGTCCACCTCAGTTCGTCCCTGGGCAGCAGAGGCAGCACTGGGTGCCTGAGACTGAGCCCGCAGAGCTCCGGTAGGACGTCTCCGGGTACAAGTCTCGGACCCCTGCACCTGCAGCACGTCCGCGACCAGATGGTGGTAGCTCTGCAGAGGCTGAAGGAGCTAGAGGAGCAGGTGAAAATCATCCCTATTCTCCAGGTGAGAATCTCAGTCCTGCAGGAGGAAAAGAGGCAACTTGTCTCTCAGCTCAAAAACCAGGGTGACAACGAGGACATGAATGATGTGATCTGGAGGAGAGCTTATAGCATTGAAAGGTCTGATCTTGAGAACAAGGTGAATGCTGAGGAGAAACTTACAGAAGGGATGGAGCCATTGAAAAGATCCAGCAAGGGAGTACATTTGCCAGAATGGTATAGAAAACTGCATGACAAGGCAATGAAGTCAGTCGCAGTCGGAACTAATGAAGATATCACCTTGTCCAAACCTGCAAAAGAAAATAAATATGTGCACACTGATCACGTAGAAACAAGGTCCATTGCAACAGAGGTGTCTGAAGTTAATTTTGGAAATTACATAGAGCATGAAGCGGAGCTTGATGCTCAACAGGTAATAATTAGTGCCCTGAAGGAGAGAATTTCTTACTTGGAAACCGAATTGAAAGAATCAGCCCTCCAGACAGAGATGAGCCGTCTAAAGCTGGAGCTTCAGGCTGCTGGAGCTAGGAACCGAGTTGATAAAGCGTCTCTTGCCAAGCCGTCCACTGCGAGCACGGGTGTTGAAGCGAGGCCTCAAACCACAAGCCAGGGAGTAGGTAATCACACAGAGCTCAAGGACACCAGCGCAGGGGAGACAACACAGGTGAAGACTGTGGGAGTATCTTGTTGTGGGCCCGAGCTGAAGAATGCTTCCACGGGACCAGATGTACCCATGAGCCACTGGGAGGTCAGAGAGCAAGTTGAGACCAAGGAAAAGAGCGTTGAGATCCAGGTTGTTACAAAAACACAAGGAGTTGGGACGGAGCTAAAGTTATGTGATGCAGAGACCAATACAAATGTACCGGTGGAGAATCTGGGGTCTACGAAAAGAAAGTATCATTCAGTGGCTTGTGGGGACTGTTCTGTCGATGTGATCATCTGTGAACCAAAGCAACTGGTTTCTCAAGGTATGGCCACGGATCCAGTCAGGGGAGTTGATCTGGGAATCATGGCGTCACCCCAGACGGCTTCACAACGTACCAACACTGTATCTGGCTCAGTGTCTCGCTTTACCAACACCAGGCATGCCTTCAACACAGACTCCAGCACCAATACTCTCCTCAGTACCCAAGACAAGCACACCAGCACCACTCAGACCGTTACCAGGACTGTGTCCGTAGGGAACAGGGACGGAGACATCAGATTCACCCCAGAGACCCGAACGATTGGCGTGGGAACCGCAAATCTGGTAGGACGTTCCCTAAAACAAACACCGGGGACAGTCAGCAAGGGAACCCGAGACGCCGGTGTTGGCTTCACAAATATTAATGAGAATTACCTGGTCGGGCTGAAAACTCGAAATATGGCCTCTGGGCCGTCCCACCTACCTGACCCCATCAAGACAAAAAGTATCGGGGTCGGGGAAGGGAGGATACGGGATTTCTCGGTTTCCCCCGGTAAACCAGATCAGAGTTTCCAGCAATCAACACAGTCCCAATGGGACCCCGAGCTTAACCATTACATAGAGAAGATGCAGAGGCTCCTTGGGGAACATGGGGACCTGCTTACAAAGGATTGCACTGAGCGGTACAGCAATCAAGGAAATAACAGCTCCAAGCTGTTCTGCAATAACAAAGCTGCAGCAAAAGGAGGAACAGAGGTCCAGTGGTTGGACTCTCAGCCAGCAGGTAACACAGAGGGGATCGTAGACGTTTTAAAGGTACCCTGTCGAGTTTTATCACGAACAAACGCTTTTTCTTTCACTTAGCATATCTCAACAATCTTTCCTTGAGATATGCTAAGTGTGTGTATCCTTTGAAGCCTGACAAATGTGTTTAATGCATTTCCTCATACAACATGTGCAAAGCTGATTTAAAAAAAACAAACAAAACAAAATTTTGAAACCTTTGGTGTTTACGTCCAATCTTACTTTGGCTCTCAGTCTTGTTTTCCCCTTTGTTTATGAAGGTACAAGGGACAAACCTACATCCCATGGCATCCTACCACCACTAATTCTCATTCGTTGGAATAGCCTGAAACCACGATACATATATAGCTTTCGAAACACTTGTATTATTGCACTCAGCAGGAATCTTTATCAGATCATCCATGAGCTAGAAAACTGGGGGGCTCACTCACCAAAACATAGCTCCGTAGCACCACTAGTGGTCCAAAACTCCACTAGGTACCTTTAAACCTTTGACTGTTATTATGTAATATACTGTAAAGCAATATCCTTAAAGTCATGTTGGTGCTATTCAAAAACCTCCTCTTTCTTTGCCACAGTCAGCAGAGAGTTTCAGTCTCCATCTCAACTTTCAGTCAACTCGTCTAAATGTGACAAAGCAAACCCAGGAATCTGCCAACAGGCTGGAAATGAGTCTGAGGTGAAACGGATGATACACATGTTAGAACAACAGGCATCCTCAGCTCTGCAAGGTGTGTATGTGTTAATGGGTTTTAATCCCAAATGATTATGTTCCAAGTTAATCTTAATAGAAATACAATAAACGTCAAGGGGATAAGAATCCTGTCTGTACCAATGGAGTCTGGTTTAAAAATATTCCTTTTCCAGACCGCTGCTGAGGCCCTTTTCGGACTCGCGTTAGGCTTAGAGGAAGTAGCTGCCTTTGGGCTTGGCAAGCCTGACTCTCTGAGGGATACACTTGCAATGTTTGGAATGATATCTGGTTTTGGAAGGCATCTTACACCACATAGCACTTTGTGGCCGAGCGTCTAAAAATTGAATGGCTTCGTAAGGAGAAGCCGGTGTCGGAACGCTTTCTCTCTTAAGGCGAGGCCTTCGGATTTGAAAGAACATATAAAGAATCATGAACATTCCTCACCGAGTCCTGCCAAGATTAACCCAGTGGGGGTTTTTTGTCTTTTATTTTATGGCACTTAATAAAATAAAGTGCAGAGGTCATGTGTTGCGTGTGTTAAGGTCCGGAGGCATTTGCTCCATCATTGTTTTGTAGACAGGTCAGCCCGTTCTGGTGCGCTGCAGACTGTGATGAAGAAACAGAATGGGTACCAAGGCTGTGGCAGCAACAGGAGGACCATGAAGTTTATGGGGCTGAACACAGGGTAAGAATCTAATGCCTAAACCAATGTTTTACTGCCAAACACCTGGATGTGATATTTCTAGTCTATCAACTCTTGTTTTTTGCCCCTAGGCTGGACCCCATGCCGTCTTACGAGCTCTCCGTTGGTGAGACGGTGAACTCTGAAGAAGTGGCAACAAGAGGAAACAAAGAGTTGAGGGAAGCTGCTCAGGACGGAACTCAAGCGCAAAAGGGCAAAGGCGGCTCCAACAAGGGGTCGAAAGGGTCTGCAAAGTCACACATGCATCAGAGGTAACGTGGGGGCCTAAACAGTTTAGAGCCAATTCATATCTCATTTGAATAAGTTGTCCTGAGTTGTCCTGAGAAGTCTTAACTTGCACTCTCTGACCTTATTGCTTTTATTTTGTCCTTTATATCTTTTAGGTGTAAGTTAAGTGAAAAGATTTTTTCTGCTTGCCAAGCCTTAAAGATGCATCTGAGCGATGACATGGCTTTGTCCAGCAGGGAGTTGGTATGTTTTGTTCAGTGTGAGAGCCGTTTATAGTGTTCACATGTGGTGTGTGTGTGTGTGTGAGAGAGAGAGAGAGAGAGAGCGAGTGCACATTTAATGTCACTGAATGAGCGTCAGGAGATGCCAGGACAGGGTGTGTCCCAGTGTGTCATTTAGAAAGCAATGACCTTGGCACCCGACACAAAAAGCGCAGGGATGTGTCGACTCTGTAATTTTTTCTGCCGCAGAATTTTGCTTTGACCTCAGAACAATAATATTTCTTGGTGAAAGAGGCTCCTGACTTTCACAATAACACCCTGACGGATGGAGAGACGGGAGTTTAAATAGAAGAAGTATATTTAAAAAGGACAATACTGATAGGTTCCATAATGAAACTTTAAGTACTAACAAAACACTCAACATGCTACAACCATTTTGCTGATGAAATGAAAACGGATTCTTCTGCCTCTTTTTTATGATGTTTTTGAGTTGTTTCTTTTTTATAGTGTGTTTTTGTTTTATTATGCTTTTTATCTGTGTTCTTTCAGTCACATCCCTGTTATTACAAGATGTTCCTGTCTATTCCAAGTCGAAATTACCCTGCACACTGAATTATGGCAAAGCATTTATGAGGGTGCTTAAATAAATGTTTTGTTTTGTTTTTTGTTTTTTCATATACACACATACCTGAGTTTTTTTAAAATAAATATTCTTCTTTCCCCCGCAGCAAGACTGTCTGCAAACACTCCAGCAGGAGTGGTTCTCTGTATCCAGCCACAAGTCGGCTGCTCCCGACACCCTGGACGACTATTTGTCGGCGTTTCGGCTCATTTCCCCCACAGTACTGCAACACATAGCTAATATGGCTGATGGCAACGGAAACACAGCTCTGCACTACAGTGTGTCTCACTCCAACTTTGGCGTGGTCAAGAAACTGCTCGATGCAGGTACAGTAAAGCTCGCAGGGCAACCGGAGGCCACGGTGCAGTCTTACTCTCTTTGTCCTCACTGTCGCTCCTCACTGTGAGAGTAGATTTTATTCACAGCATAACAACCCCCCCCCCCCAAAAGAACAAAACAAAAAAAAAAAAAAAACTAAGGTCACATGAAACTTATCCTGCTGGTGCTTTTCAACCTTCTACATTTAAGAAAATATTACTACTATTACTACTACTAGTGCTGCACCTGCCGCTGCTTTTGAATAGAGCACCACAACAATCAAACGGCAGAGAAAGAAGCAAGGACACACACTTTTAGAGAGATGAACTATTCAGCTGTACTCCTCCGAGGCTGGTGAATGCTCTGGTTAAGTGCATCGTCTGTCACCGTTACTACACCCCCCCCTCCCCGATAGCCACTAGGGGGCATACAGGCCAAAGACGAGTGAGTTCCTCTGTGTGCCATGAGGTTCTGCTCTATCTAAGACTACCCACTGTGCAATAAACAGTAAATTTTCCACTACTGATTTAAAACCCTGTATTTTTCTCTTGTATCTCATTGCTGTGGCCTGACCCGAGAGCATTCATCTTAAGCTCCCAAGGACAATAGACAAGCAGTGGAACTCATCATCTGACATCAATGCACAGTTTGAACTAATGCTACACAAGGCAACAGCAAATTTAACAATATTGCAGAAATCAAACCCTGGGACACATTTCATTGACTTTTTTACACAACCGAGCAAGTGAGTTGCTTTTATCATGACAAACTAGACCCCACTCACCCCCCCCCCCAAAAAAAACCCCGCATGTTGGTGTTCTTCCACCTCGTTTGTGTAGTTTTTTAGAATTCTGCATTGATCCTCAGAAGTCCTGCACCATTCAAATTGGAAATGAAGATTTACTTCAGAAATCTACTTTCAAAACCACGATGAACTGCTCCAGCTGTTCCTCTGGCTCTGCAGGGGTTTATCAAGGAGGAAGAGTTCAGAAATGTGTTTCAGGGCCCGTCAGTTCAGAGGCTCTAATACGTACTCCGTCTTATCTAAAAGCCTCGCTGCGGCTTTGAGAGAAGAGCTCGGACCTACCCCACTCACTCTGAGGCCAGGCCGAATATAAACACATAATCAGCGAAAGTGAAAATCTGAATCCTTAGCAGCCCCGAAATTCTTCAGGAATCATCCGGAACTTAAATTTATTCTCCTGTGTGAGATTTACGGGGCGAAAAAGGGGAGTCTTTTTGAAAGAATGTGTCAAGGTAGTTTGATGCCTCACATTATGCTCTGAGCCTTTTAGCAAAAATGTGAAGTTTTAGCATTCTCAGGGTTCATGCTTTTGAGAACTCTTAATTGCACAGCAGCAATGAACCCACAGTTATTTGAGGAAACTGTGAGAAAGGCTGAAACATGTTTGTGTTATTGCTGCCATTATTGATACTTTATTGATACGTATCTATGAGTCTACACCAAGTCTGAAGTCTGAATGACTTTAATTTAGGGCTATTTTGTTTGACATCATCTTAAAAAAGGCCTGTTTTGCACAGGTACCTTTTTTTTTTTACACAGTATTGAACTAGGTACAGTCAGTGCGGCCATAAAGAGTTTGCGAGAACCACGGAAAGATAACGACACGCACCTTTTTCCTCTCTGCATCGGCCGCCGTCGCCACAGAGGTGTGTAACGTGAATCAGCAGAACAAAGCGGGCTACACGGCCGTCATGCTGGCGGCGCTCGCAGCTGTGGAATCCCCCGAGGACATGAGGGTTGTGGAGCAGCTCTTCGCAAGAGGGGACGTCAATGCCAAGGCCAGCCAGGTGAGTGGGTCAGACCTCAGGTAATGGTAGTGGACACAATGAGCCGTTGGCAGTTTCTGTTTCTCTCTGTAAAAAGGCTTGTTGTTCTGTTTTGTTTTTTCTCTTTAAATTACTGTTTGTGTGGCTCAGATTTCGGTGCATGTTATGGAACATTACCTCACAATTTTAGTTTTTTGCGTATTAGTACATTCTCTATCATTGTATAGTTAACATTTTTGATGTCGATGTTAAAGTTGTTGAAGCGATTTTCCAATCCGGATATCCAGAAGTCCTTATAGAAGTCCTCGGTAATTAAATACTAATTGAAAAAAGGAATATACAGAGCAGTTCCCCATTAAAGACCCCCTTTAACCCAATTAAATATTAATTCAGGAATCATTTATTATTAAAAAACCTTGTTCTTCATATATATTGAATTGGTTGCTTAGTCACAGAAAGATTTCACACATTCTGCTGACCAAAAGATTTGAGGTCACAGGGGTTAATTGAAAATTAAAACGTTTGACAGGTGTCAGCTCAGCAACATTGACACCATTTCCTGTGTCTATCCCCCCCCCCCCCCCACCACACACACACACACACCCACACACACACTCACACACACCCTCACACACACCTTCACCCGGCTGCCGCCCAGGCTGGCCAGACAGCTCTGATGCTGGCCGTGAGCCACGGCAGAATGGACATGGTGCAGGCTCTCCTGGCGCGTGGGGCTGGAGTCAACCTCCAGGACGACGAGGGCTCCAGCGCCCTGATGTGCGCGAGCGAGCACGGCCACGCCGACATCGTCAAACTGCTGCTGGCGCAGCCGGACTGCGACGCCAACCTCACCGACAGCGTATGTGACTCCCGCCTGCGCAGCTTTCTCCGTGAGCTCGGCGGCTTCAAGCCGAGAAGCCGAAACGTTACAACTTAATCTCAACAACAAAGGCGACAAAAGTTCTTCATTATAAATATGTGCATTTTTGTGCATTTGTAGATGGCAAAAGCATAAACTGCATAATTTGTATGGTTTTTGTGTGTTTACAGGATGAAAGCACAGCCCTGTCCATCGCACTGGAGGCAGGACATAATGACATTGCAGTGCTCCTTTATGCTCATGCCAACTTCTCCAAAGGACACACAGGGGTATGTGGGTCAGCATTTTTCACGGCATTTAACCTAAGAACACACCCAGGCAGTTTGTTTTTTTGACTTTGTATTGTGATACGTCCTTGTGTGTGTCTGTGTCGCTGTGTGTGTGTCTGTGTGTCTCAACAGGCAGCTGCTCGTCACAGTGGAAAATCTCTCTCCTCCCCCGGCGGTAGAAACATTTTCGAATAATGTGATACCCAAAGTCTAAATGGATTCTTCATAATTCTTATTTATGAGGTACTTCAGTATCCAAGCCCATATAACAGGGGGGTTTAACTGTCAGTTTCAAACCTACAACAAAGGCGACAGAATGATAGTCAGAATGATTTTTTTACCATTCGTAATGCACCAGTTCACAGAACAGTAACTACTCTCCAGCGACCTGTATTATAGTTCGGCATTTGAATAACACGGCACAGTGTCATTATACTATAACTCAGTGGGTGATACAGTATACTCACGGCAGAGGATGTTACGTTTGTATTGATAAAAGGTGACAGTTAATGTCGTATCCTGCAGTCATTTATTAAAAATACTCCCAAGTCTCTTTAATTGTTTTAATTCTCTTTTGTGTAAATATTATTTATAACTGTAATATTTTATGACGGCAGTAAAACCATCCTCAAACATGAATGAGTCAATATGTATATCGCCAAAAAAAAAATATTAAAACTTAGCAAATAGCTAGAAATAGAAGAAAAATAAGTTAAAGGTTTGATTTTTGGAACTTTGTATATCCATATTTTTATTGTAATGTAAAAGAAAAGATTTATTGGTATTTATTGGTTGATACTTGGCTGTATCTTAAACTGCTTAACTAGAGGAATCATGATTCATGATTAATATTTTAAATATGTTAAAGTCTGTCCTTTTTTTTTTCAAACATAAAACTGCATGCAGTAATACGCAACTGCTGCGCTTCTGTTGCAGAAATGCATTGGACGTGATGCCGTGAAGGAATATTTCAGCACTCGGGGAAATGTGCGTATTTGCTGAGAGATAAATGAGAAGATCTTACGTGTCTGTTGCACTTTTGAGGTTCGGCTGTGGTACAGATCCAACAAATTAGATGTGATGTATTAATTAGTGAGCTTTAGCTTCAGAGTCGCTCGGAGGTGGATTTCCTTTTTACCTTTGAACACAGCCAAGCTAGTCGTTTCCCTCTGTATCCACTCGTTAAGCTAAGCTGAGCTAAAAAGACAGATACGGGACTTCTGTTGCTTTTGTCATCTCTCTACAAGAGAGCGCATTTTCCCAAAATGTCCAACTGCTCCTTTAAGTGTAATCTACATTATACTGCATGGATTTGACACTGATGAAGGCCGGACAGCCGAATGGTTTCTCCTCTGTGAATAAAGTGACTCCCCCTCACCGACTCCAACGCTCTCTTGTCGTCATGGGTGCTGACTGATAACCATCTCTGCCAGTTGAATTTGAAACGATATTAACGAGTTATATAATATGTAAACTTGAAATCCTAGGAGTCAATGTGCCAAACAAGCTCTTATCTTTTTCCTAAACTGGGTAAGGCTACTTCAAAATCGGTTTCTGGATTTGAAAATCAATGAAACAAACAAAAAAAAGCACACAGTCCTTGAGAAGTGTGTAAAAGTCATTTTTCTTTTCTTCCTACATTCATCAAGTTACAATTTCGGCATGTTTCTTGGGTGAAATGTTTTCTGAGATCTCTCCTGTTAAGAGACTTGACCAGTCAGGAGGGGGTTGCCAGCTGAACCTGCGGTGGTTCATCGCAACTTCCACCCTCCCTCCCTTGATTCCTCCCTTGATACCCAGCTCCTAGTTCTCTCCAGAAACCCCCCCCCCCACCATTGCTCTTTCCTCCACCTCATCAGGTATCGTCCTCCGGGTTCATCCTGTTCCCCGCTTGTTTTGTCTTTTTAACGAACATTCATTCCTACGGATACGCCTTCGAGATACTTAGGTTTTAAACATCTTTTCGGAAGACTGCTGTAAATTACCGGTTTTTATTGTTTGCTGGCTGTGTGACCGGACACTGCAAATCACAGCGCGGATAAAGTATTCTTGGCTCCCTCCATATTCATGCCATTGCAAATTAGAGCTGAGCTCGAGCGATGAATCAAACCTCAGGATATCCAGTGCCCCGGTACAGCTCGGGCGGGGAGCTTGTGGGGCAGTAATTCAATTCTGCATCAGCGCTGCAACCGAGAGACTGTCACTGTTTAATATTACATAAGAACACTGCCAGGGAATGAATATGTGATAAGCTATAAATTATAAGAAATCACAGAAGAAGACATGGCCCAATTGTTTTTGAGGTGTAATTTTTTTCCCCCCTGAATTAATTTTTATCATCTGACGTCAAATTAGTTTTGTTTTGTTTGGGTTTTTTTTGTTGTTGTTGGGGTTTTTTTGTTTGTTTTTTGTTCTTTTTCAACAATTAGAGCGATAATTAAAATTGTCCATGACATGTGTGAAACGTGCTAATGGCGCCCTGGGTCCGGTCCCAGCGTCCTTGGGATTTTGTTTTCCGCCCTTATCTACACGATTCACAGTTTGTGCCCGTTTGCAAGGCTTTAAAAGGTGGTGTCTTGGTGTAGAAAGGAAGACAGAAAGCTCCCATTAAAAGACAATTATGTTGTCATGCTTCACAGTCCCCCCACCACCGCCATCGTCGCCACCACCCCCACCCCCAGCGTGTCACCGTGTCCATTACAGCGAGCTCGTGCCTGTGTGACTGAGACCACTCTGAGTCATTTCCCGGCAACAGCAAATAAAACACGGTGATATACACGGTTCCTGGCGTTTAAAATAAATAAATAAATAAATAAAAAATAATAAAATAAAAAATTGGGCGTTGCCATGGTAACGGCGGTTTTTCAGCAAGTGGTTCCTGAGGGCACAAAATGCTGAAATGATACGTCTGTTTCACTGCTAATCCAGTCACCACACACGGGCCTAATATTTAAGCAGAGACTCAAACACACTTTGCAACTCTTGAGAACAGATTTTTGTCTTTTTTTTCTTTTCTTTTTTTTAATATAAACCATCTTCAAAAGCAGAACAAAAGAGAGCGCTCCATTTGTTTTTCTTCTGTTTTGGGGGGGAAAAAAAAGGGGAAAAACAATAATAAATGACACATGAAGCTCGCATGCAAGGAAAATTAACTGTCATAATTCCGTGCAGATTAATCATCGGGGGGCGTAGCATCCACGAGCGACGCTGCTTTAGTGTGCGCTGCACTTCCGTTTGCACTGCAGTGTGTTGCATGGCCGTGACATCTACTGGCTCATGATTGATTTGCCAGCTAATGATTTATTATTTCAAGCCTGCAAGTGGTCTGGCCTTTCTTTCTGCATGCGTGGGGGGGGGGGGTTTCCTGTAGTTTTACCAGTGATCTCATTTTTCCGTGCTCCACAGCGTGTGCTTCTTTTTACTGTAAGACACGACGTGTCCTCCTGTCCCGATACTTCTCGTCAACAAGCCAGATGCTGATGCTGCAGATGTGGATGTCAAGCTGTTGTGTATTGAAAAAAAAAAAATTTTTTTTAAAAAGAGAGGTAGGAAAAAGTTTGTTGATTTGTTGGAATTCGGTCCAGTGTGAGCGTAACTTGTAAATGATGTTTTGATCTTCTGAAACGATGCGTGCATTTTTGTGTGTGTGTGTGTGTGTGTGTGTGTGTGTGTGTGTGTGTGTGTGTGTGTGTCTGTGAGTGAGGTGAGGTTTGTGAGTTCAAGCTTCAGCTTCTTGTGGAAGCAAATTATTCAGCCAGGGCATAACATGCACTGCCGTTCGGTCCAAACGCGCGGAGCCTATAGTTCCATTTGAAGGCCCTGAAGACGTTTGACTTTGAAGCGGCTGCCGTCGATGTTTCCGTAGCAGCCTTGGATTGGGCGACCTTGTGTTCGTGGTTCAAGGGGCCGCTCGTAGTCAGGGACCCACGGGAAATCACCGCCCGTCTCCGTGGGGCTCGTCCGCAGCCCCGTCGCTTTCATTCCCCGGCTTGCGAAGCCCACGGTCTTGATTCGGTCTCACCACTGTCGTGATCTTGCTTCTCGGTCGCATCATGCGCCTTACTCACCAAAAGAGCTTTAACCCCACCCACCCTGTACACTAACTGCCCTCCACAGCTGAGGGCGATGACAGTGTGAGCATTGGACTTGCATCCACCGGGTGTCCGGGAACACGGCGCGTAACGTGCTCGTTTCCTCTGCCCCCAAATGATCCAGAAATCTGACCATGCCCACACAGTCTGAGACAGATAAGGTGATTTTAGCTCGAGATTGGGGTTTTGGTTTCTTCTGGGTTTCGAACCAAGGATTTAACCCTCCAGATTTCTTGCATAAATAATATTTAATGTAGGGGGGAGGCTTTGATATTAAAAGTTCAGTTCGACACAAGTTTATTTAAACTGTTTGCTCGGAGCAACTTCGTGCAGCGGCAGTCAGGCTCTGAGAGTCAGAAATACACCCTTTAAAAGTTGAGTGTGCCAAATAGCCCTGGCCGGCAGCTAGAGGACTGACTTAGGCTGCCTGTTCAACCCATGTGCATCATCATCCCACCCCCAGTTTCCACTGAAGCCCAGGTCTCGCAGTCGCCAAGTTTCTCTCTCTTTTTTTTTTTGATTCAAAGGGACACTGCTCCGTCGCTATGAGCCTGACCTCGTTTGAGGAACACACAACAGGGTCTTTTATCCCAACCCTGTTTTCTTGTGCATCCTCAGTTTTCTGTGGTGTGAGTTTTTACATCGTGTGCTTCCCCCCCCCTCTTCTTCTTCTTCTTCCTCTTCTTCTTCTTCTTTTTTTTTCCCCCAGCAGCATTTCGCACAGCCTGGTGGTAAAAACACCCCTAATTGATTTACAGGAACCAGATGTGTCTGGATATCAGTCCAAACTAGAAGAAGTCCACTGTTTTTACTGCAACTTTTTTTTTTTTTTGTTCAGCTCAGTGTTGCAGGGATATTTTCCTCCCCTTTGCCGTCTTGGCTGAGGAATTAGGTGTAATCTGAGTCAATATTTATGCATTAATCAGCCCGTTGGAATTCTCGGGGGCTGCACATCACATAGGAAACGTGCTCCCACCGTGAACCATGGATCGTCCGTGTCGCTGCAGGCTCGGGAGTCATGCTTTTTCCTCTTTTTTTATTTTTTCTTGCTTTCCTGAGATCCCTGCACGCGTTGACATGACATGGCACGGCACGGCACGCACGGCGCGGCGCGGCGCGGCGCGCTCCCTCTCAAATGCACCGCAGAATTTATTTATTTGTTTTTCTTTTGGTTGTTGTTTGGAGGGAGGGAGGAGGAGGAGGAGGAGGAGGAGGAGGAGGATGGGGGGGGTTGGTTGGTTGGTTGGTGGAGGAGGGAGGGGGGGGGAGAAAAAAAAAAAACCTGAAATGAAATTTCAAAAAAAAAAAAAAAGAAAAAAAAATGGAGCCGATAACTTTAACAGCAGGGTAGAAAGAGGAGAGAAAAAAAAGCGTCTGGCAGCAGTCGATATTAAAAACATGCAGAGGGAGACAAGCTCGGGGCCTTCCAGAGTCAGGAAAAAGACGTCGGAGCTGCAGACAGGAGATGGCTATGGCATTGCTATTTTCCCCCAGCCCATTGATTTGTATATGAAAACATAGCGCTTTTATTCTCCCCCCTTCTGGGCTCTGCTTCTGAGTGATCAGCTGATGAAGAGACTAGCAGCTCGCCGCTATGCTGGCTTGCTAATTCTCTCCCCCACAGCTGCAGCCGATCCCGGTAGCCAGCCTGCAGATTGCAGTCAGGTAAATACCCTTCTCCATGTCTTTCTTCTTCTCGGGCTCAGGATTCGGCGAAGCTACATCGCATGGGAAGAGAGGAAGAGATGGATAAAATGTGTGTGTGTGTGTGTGTGTGTGTGTGCGTGCGTGCGTGTGCGTGCGCGCAAGAGAAAGGGGAGCGAGTGTCTCTGTGAGTTTACGCGCGCGTCTGTGCGTGTGTGTGTGTGTGTGTGTGTGTGTGTGTGTTTGGGAGGAGAGGGGGGGGGTCCGCGAAGGCGCGTGCGCGCGCGCGCGCGTGAGAGAGAGGGAGAGCTGGGGGAGAGAGGGAGAGCGCGTAGGTGTGTGTTGTAACAGATGAGAGGGGGAATCTTTGCCAGATTAGTCAGGGAAGAGGCAGGCTTGTTAAGGAGATAGCACAGGCATGGAGCATCACATGCACACACTGACACCCTTCACACACACACACACACACACACACACAGTCAATCAGACAGCTCTCAGCTGTGTTATACATCTTTGAGGATTACCCTCCATCCCTCCAGTATTGCGCTGGAGCGATCGCAGCCCCCTCAGAGAGAGTAGCGGGGCTTTCAAAGCCCACATTTTGAGCCGAGCCATGATGAGCAGGATTTCTATTGTTGCCGCTCACAGCGCTCGTGTTGTGTCCTCTAACTCAGTTCCCTGCCATGTCTCGTGGCCGGGGGAACGCAGGCATGCGTTTTGATTCTCACTGTTTCCACAGCGTTTGCCATCATCAGTCCTGGCTTGTTGTTTTGGTTTTTTTGTTGTTTTCTTTTTTTTGTTTTTTGTTTTTTTTTATCAAGGGCTTGACAATTGCTGTTATTATTGTTTTGTTTTTCTCAGTAAGGATTCTGTATGCTGCTGCCGCCTCTGTGCCTCTGACCACTCTGTGCCTAATGCAATTGCCAGGATTGTTTTCATCTCCGTCCTTGAGAAATACATGCTCACAAGTGCATGCTCTATGATATGATGTGATTGCTTGTGTGTGTGTGTGTGTGTGTGTGTGTGTTTACTGTATGAGCCTGTGTATGACTGATGCATCAATATTCTGCTCGGATTGGATGGCATGCCTTCTCTATTTCCTCCCTCTTCTCAGCCGGGTTGCCGCCGCTGCCGTCACCACCGCCACCGCCGCTGCTGCTGCCGTTGCTGCTGCTGCTGGATCTGCTCTTGCTGCATGCATACTCATGTTTCTGGCCTCTAATTGCCTTTGTGGAAAACATACCGTGGTTGCCGCAGATAATCGGAAAAAAAAGGGAGCGGCGAAATTACACAGGATGCAGCAGGCACCCTTGTCGAAAAACCACACACACCTAAAACCATGTTTCCATCTCATTTCCGTGCATGAAGGCAAGTGCAAACGAGGAAAAAATGAATTAATGTTTTTCGGGATCGTTCGCATTTTTGGACTATGTGCTTTGGAAGAACGCGGCTCCTTCAGATTTATTCACGTCCATTGTGAAATTTAAAAAAAAAAAAAAAGGCTCCCCTTATTAATCATATGACATCAAAGCCTCCAGATAATATAATCTGTCCTAAATTTGCAGAGACAGCACAGCGGCTGGGTCGCTCCAGTCCATGCAAATTAACACGCTTTCCTAATAAATAAATAAACCCTTCAAATTCTCATTTGAATACAGGACAACAGTCTATGATTCTGAGAGCTGAAACTCCAGCCAGTTCGACTAATTAGGCGGAGACGGTGGGTGCTTTAATTTGACGGTTTCAGGCTCGGATAGCTCGCCGTCCGAAATGCACCAGGCTTCTGTCTTTGAAAACATATAGCGAGTGTGGCAGCGTCTGGGAACTGGCACATTAAAAGTCAGAGGAAGAGCTAAAATGAATGGAGCTTGGCCACACTTCTTTTCCCAATCCACCCATTCCTGAATTGTTATTGTCCCTGTAATGCTGAAGTGTCAACTGCACCATAAAGGGAGAATGTTGCAGGCTTTGCCTGCATAAAATACACAGTACATATTTTGATCGTACACTGTTTCGCCCACCTTACCCTACCCTCAGATGTTTGTTTGAGTTTGTTGGATGCCGCCACCCATCGCTCCCTCTTCCCCTGCAGCCTGAGGCGGTAGAGAACGGCGCCCCGGAGGACATGGAGGAGGACATCAGCCTGAAGAAGCGCAAAGGTGACCACCATGGCGAGAAAGTTCTGCAGGCCGCGCAGGAGACCGGCGAAAAGGTCAAAAGGAAGCGAGGGCGCCCGCCGGCCGAGAAGCTGCCTCCGAACCCGCCCGAGCTCACCAGGACACTGAACACGCTGGTCGATATGGTCGTCAACTACAAGGACGGGTGAGGGTGCTCGGCAGTTTGCGGACTGTTCTGTGGCGCTGCGATGCAAACTACTGTAGTTGTCAGTACGAATGCATGAATGCTTATAGAAGCCCTGAGCCCTTGTGACTTATAATTTCCTAGCACAGTTATTAACAGAAAGTCACAAGATTGATTATGTGAAGACATCAGACTCCCTCCTAAGAATATGAATTCATTACTTTATTATCACTAAATTCTGAAGAATAAGAGAGGGATCAGAATTAAAACTTCATAGCTGAGACATCTGTCAAGTTTTGCAGCAGCATTTTAAGCCTTATCGCACCACTCGCTGCTGGACGGAGCTAAAAGTTCATCCTGGCATCGGATATTGTTGCTGTTCCAGCATAATAACATTTTGAATGTTGTTTGTGTAAATTCGACCAAGCTATGCAACATCAGTGTGACAATTACGTCGGGTTCTGACAACTTTGTCATCCGTACACAAGGAGGTATTTTACTGCAGATAACAGTGCGATTAAATCGCACTAACAGCCTCGTAAAGGGGAAATTGGAATTTGTTATCCGAAGATCATTAGATAAGTCATGACCCCGGTCCGAGAGCCATTCGGGATTAGCCGTGGCCACTCATGTGAAAAAAAAATACAACAAAACAAACCACCGACGTAATCACTGAGCGGTTTCTTGACAAGATGAGAGATTATGTGATCTGTGGCACTGTGCTTCCAGGTTGGGTCGACAGATCAGTAAAGGCTTTGTGCAGCTTCCCTCTAAGAAGGAGGTACCCGAGTACTACGAGCTGATCCGAAAGCCCGTGGACTTCAGGAGGATCAGGGTACGTGTCACCGAATATCCTCCGGGCTCGGATACGTGGCGACGCCGCTGCCATCTTATCTGGCGAGATAAAATCAAATAGAGGGAGATGAAACTCCGACAGATGTGTCACACAGTCTGTTTTGAATATTAAAACACCTCTTTTAGTAAACAGTAATGGAGAAGAAGGTAGAAATTGCGCTTGGGTACAATGTGATGCCAAATAGATAAAATGCATGTGAAATGTGCATCAGTTTTGCAAAAAACCTTGACCTTGTCGATCAATAACGCTGTGACTCTGATGTATTTTCCACTTATATTCCCTGAATTTTTCCAAGTTCTCAGCAACTTGTGAGATTTACAGTTTAAACACGAGCAATGAGAACATTGTATTGTAAAATTGACAACAATACTACACAACTAACAGTGGAAAGATTTGCAGCCGGTGCCTGAGGTGAAAGAGTCGAGTCACCTGCCTCCTAAATATTTGACTTGTATGAAGACTTGATGCAGTATTGATAGTTTGTGGATCGAGGGCTATGACACCAAGTTGACATCAATGGAAACAGGTTTTGTTTTTGTTTTTTCTAATTAATATTGCATATTACATTTTGTTTTATGTCTTGGTGTCAAGTAAAGATATGAAAGAGGACTAAATGGACTAAGCCCTGAGAGGATGCACCGTGTGCGATGGTCGCCATGCTCACAGTGACAGTGTTGATACGCTGTCATTCAGCGTGTATAAGGTGCACCATCATTGCATAAGCATAGTGAGTTAGCTCCGCATTTACCATTTAGCTCTAAATCTAGGCTGAGTGAGCGTCATTAATTTTGCAGATACTTGGGTCCTTCGAACCCGAGTTTTAGACTGATCCGAATTTTGACCCGGATGACGGCTCTAGACCGAAAGTTAAAGGTGGTTCCGCCTTTTGCCTCCCTGGGGAGAACATGAACGTTGACTTAAACGTGTCAAACTTCAGGGCAATCCATCAGATAGCTCGGGAAATTTTACACAAAAACCACAAATGTCATCCTCGTGGAGGTAGAGGAGTAGTCGAGGGGGTCGCCTTGTGATACATCCTCTGGGAACCACGAGTGGTTTTACCAAATTTCAAGGCAATCCCTCTGATTATTGAGAAACCTCCAGCCTGGACCAATGATTCCCAGACAGAGTTCTCAGCTCCAGGTAACCGGCCAACACATTTGAATGGCACCACCAACTGGCTGGACTCCAAAAAAAAATCATTAAACCTTTGCCAAGCGGAGGATAGTCTGGACCTACTTGGCAGCTTATGTTTATAGCTTCTTGCTGTGTTTTGACGCGCCGGGTATTCCCCTCAAAAATGAGTGTCATAACATATAAAACATCCCGACTATTCAGCCAAAACTGAGCCAGAAACAGGAGCTATAGCTCCACGTAACATGTTTTGTTGAGCCGTAAGGTCGGGATTCAGCGGAGCATCAAAGACTTTTAAAGAGTAGCTCTTCAAAAGATTTAAAAGGAAAAAATGATCAAATCATCTACTCGCTCTCATCTTACTACAGACCGGTGAAATATTTATGTCTGAGGTGGTTCCTCGTCCGAAATTAAAGTTGGCTGAAATCGTGCCTTTTAGAGTTTTAGAAAAAAAGGTACAAAAAGCACTTCCAGTTTCAACCATTCCTCTTCACCAGAGACAGAAATGAGGCGAAGACGGCGCGACGTGATTGGCGAGTCGCTGGGTGGATGTTTCTTCTTCCATTTCTTCTTCCTCTTTTTGTTCAACCCCGGGCAGAGGTCGTCTGAGGCCAGCTGTTTCCTTTGCCCCGGGTCTTAGAAAGCTAGGCCAACCGGCCGCTAGCTCCGGCTCCGTACTCGGGGTAAAGACGTGAAACTGGCACTGAAGAAGAGAAAGAAATGAACATTTTCTAAAATGGTTTAAGAGACGGGATGCTCAGTTACTGCGAGTTGCGTGGGTGTGTGTTCGTATTTTTTAGATTTTCAGGGCTGTGTTTTTGTTTCTACCCCCATTAGAACACCTTACCTCGTTAAATGCTTTATTAACATTTTTTGTGGCGACGGTAACCCGAAGCTCTCGCTGTTGACCCTCTTCTCCGCAGGAACGTGTGCGAAATCACAAGTACAGAAGCGTGGGGGACCTGGAAAAGGATGTTTTCCTCCTGTGTCACAACGCTCAGACTTACAACCTGGAGGGGTCTCAGGTGATAGCGAGGAATTATCTCACTTGAAAGCAAAAAACCCCCAAAAAACATTGTTCCTCTTGCCGTAGTCCTAAATGGGCTCGGACCTCGATGTGGCTCTGATTATCTGTGTGTGTGTGTGTGTTTGTGCATTCGGGCGCGCGCCTCCCTTTCCCCACCGCAGATCTACGAGGACTCGATCGTCATCAAGTCCGTCTTCGAGAGCGCGAGGCAGAGGATCGTCGCGGACGAGGAACGGAAAGAGGGCGCCGGCCACAGCGACAACGGCGGCAGGGCTGAGGACCAGTTCGTCCCGTCGGCGGGTGAGGGGGGGCGAACATCTGGAGGGCGGCGCGGGGGAGTGTGTGTGTGTGTGTGTGTGTGTGTGTGTGTGTGTGTGTGTGTGTGTGTGTGTGTGTGTGTGTGTTTGTATGTACAGGTGACCTTGGGAAACCAAAAGAGAAAACAAGGACAAACATTCCTCTTGATTACAAACACGGTGCTTTTACATCAGAGTGATGCCGTTCCGTGTTTCTGTCATTAAACCAGTGAAACCATTACCAGTCCAGCTGAAGAAGGCGACCAAGGAGGAGAGGAGCAGACAGACCATGGCCAAGAGGCTCCACAGTGATCTAGACAGCGAGGAGGACCTAGAGGAAAACACCACCAAGGACGAGGGTTGAACCGAAAGGCCACGCTTTTTTTTTCTTTTCCTTTTTCCCTCTTTTTAATTTTAATTTTTTTTTTTTTTTTTTTTAAATTTTAAATTTTGATTTTTTTTTTTTTTTGGTATTCTCGTTCACATCTCCCCGCTGCCACGTCCCTTCTCATCGGTTCCTTCGTTTCCTAGGCAAAAAGAAAGGTCGTTCGAAACACATATCAAACAGAAGGGGCCACTCAAAGAGAGGCACTTATGGAATAATGCTTTTCCTTTTTCCTGTTCTCTCTCTCTCATATAGATGACTCACGCCGCTTACACAAGTCCTGCTGCACACAGTGCTGACCCCTTGACTTCAGCTGTTCTTTTTACCACGTTACACTTTTCCGTTTTCTTTTTCTTTTTTTAATCCGCCTTAGTCACCGTGATTGCTTCCGCAGATATTTACGTAAAAAACACCACTTTCACCGACTATTTTTAATCAATATATTTGATTGTATGAAAAATTGCCTTCATATGTCTTGGAGCATGGTTTGTATATCTCTCCTGAAGCTGGCTCGTCCGGAGCAGCACCCCGCCGGTGACGATGTTGACGTGTTCGGGGGGGGCTACAGAATCGAAGCACACAGGAAATAGAAATAAAAAAACAAAAACAAACAAAAAAAAAAAAAGGTCTTTTTAAAGAAAAACCAGAACAGACGAAGTCTGGAAGTGTGTTTAAAATCTCTGAATGTGATTTTAGAGATTATATATCTTTGATAAGTGAAAAAAATAGAACCACAGTGTGAGTATGAAGTCCAAGTGACTTGATAAATACCAGTACTATAGTATGCCTTTTGTCTGCTTCTGATACTTGATGGAATAAGTTTTCGGTCCAATCAAGGGTACTCAAGTCGAACATTTGTATCCCTTGTGCTACAGTATATTCACATATTGTACAGTCTGTGTGAAAAGTACGTGATAAAAGAAGAAAAAAAAAAAAACAACTGCTTTTCATCTACTCTCCTAGAGGTTGGGGAGGATGGAGGACGTCATTGTTAAGACAATCCCTGGGAAACATGTATCACCTAAACACTTGCGAAATAAATTTTACCAAAAGGACCCACTGGCTGGTGATTACTGTTATTGCAAGTAGCAGGCGTTGACACTTTTATGAACCGCTCCAAACCAGAACAGCTTGGAAGTATTACCAAAGGATAAACTAGAATCACGTGGTTTATCCTTTAAAAACCTGAGTATAGAATCTACTGAGCACGTACTCTGTATTAATGCAGCAGTTAATACCAGAATCAGAGTCATTATTCCCCCGTTTTTTGGGCATAAACAGTGTCTGTGATATGTATTTTTGACAATGGGCCAATAGGTGGTGCAAGAGAACTGTTAAGTTACCTCAGTAATTCCTGTTGCCACGAGTTTTGTTCTCAACACATACTTAAATAACTGTTGCCTTTCGTCTATGTCTTTACCCAGATGTCAGGAGCACTTCTTCTTTTTTTTATTCATTCCCTGTATATTTAATCCAGCGGCTGATAGAAACATTATGTGTGTTTTCACGCCATCTGGAGAGAAAAGATCAAACCAAATCTTGGGCTCAAACATCGAAGAAGTTCACTTAAGCTGGTTCCAAAGTACCAGCAGAACAACGAACAAGCTGTTTGCTGAGTTTGAACGATAAGAGAAGTGTTTCAAGTGACTTACAACCAGTGTAAAAGTAACTTTATAGCATCATTGGTGTGAGATATTCAAGTTTTTGGGAATGATTAAGATGAGTTCAAAAAATCTAATATAGTCATAATGTATAAATATATAAAAGGGGATGAATTAAAAATAAATTGACTGGCATTGACACTAAATGCTGCCGCAAGACATTCTGCTGCTCCGCTGTCGACAGGTTATGTCGCAGAAATCACATTATAAGGAGAATTTAGTTCCACGCTGACGAGTGCGGATGATGAAGATACTTAAGAAAGCGAGTGAGATTAAAACCGGTGCCAGATTTACTCCTGTCGTTGCTTTTCCTTCCGCCTCTGATAACTACCAAAACAAAATTTTTAAAAAAGGAAACTGCAGTTCAACATCCAATCAACTGTTTAAATGGAAACAGTACAATAAAATTCTTGATTACACTCCTTAAGCTAATATATTTCTAACTCAAAAGAAGCTTAATAATTTATTTTTTTAAGTTCACGATTGGGAGTAAAAGTTAATGAGATTTTATCTTTTTCCCCGAGTCCAAACTTCTCTGCAATGCTACAGTTCACGCGGCAGAGCGCTTTTATCAGGAGCGCCGCGCATCCGAGGGCTGAAACAACACAAGCGCGGATCTAGTCAGGCAGAGAACAGGTGCCACGGAGCAAAGGTCGAGTCCGACGGGATGCAGGTGCCTAAAGGCAGTGTGGGAGGCGCTGCTCAGGGTGAATAGGACGCTTTTTTGGTGTTTGTTTTCTGTTTTTTTACGAGCCTTCTGACTACAGTCAAAAAAAGACATGAGCTGCAGCGGCTGGAGGCCTCTGCCATGTGTACTCATGCACCCAGTAGGTAATTGATGTTTAAATTTTCATGATCGCCTCTCATATGCTTCAGTCGTGTCCTTCATCAAATCTGCCATATGTTGTTGTTTGTTTGTTTGTTTTTTTTCTTTTCATGGCCCATCTGTGGCAATGTCACGGCCAATCTGTGCCCACCCAGCCACCCGCTCCCTCGAAGGCCTTTTCCATTCACGTCGGTTAGCGAGTCCGAGTGGCACCGATCACATCGCGGGGTGACACACGGGGACCGCGATGGCTTCGCCTGCTCACGTGTTGTGACTGTCAAGTGAAACTGAAAACCGGTCTGCGAGTTCCTGCATTGCAGCCAATGGAGATCCCCAGATTTCCCGCCTATTTTACCAGCGTGCTCGCCTATTTATAGCCGGTACTACCCAAGATAGATATATCTAATACAAAGAAAAATGCACAGTTAACAGTTTAATCCGATTTTATCCGTTATCTCCAACAGGCAGTGCCTACTGGTAGTAATATTACATATTTATTCCGAAAGTCAATAATCATTTAACTAGTAACCGGCAAGTTGTGATGTAAACACTGACGGCTTTAAAGGACATGTACACTTAGTCGCCTTCTTGCTGAGAGTTAGCAGGAGATGATTAGCTTAGCTTAGCATAAAGGCTGGAAGGGGAGGAGGAAAGGGATTAACCTGGCCCCAAGAGCTCACTAATTTCCACTATGACTCTGTTTTGTTTCATTCATGCACAAACACAAAATCAAGAAGTTGTGGTTTTATGGCTGTTACCAGAGCCGGAACTATTTCCTGTGCCCCCCGTCTGTAGCTCCGCCCTCAGCAGAGACGCATCAGAGCGGCATCGATCCTCTCAACTAAATCCCACCGGGAAAGCATTTACCAAATGTTGAACTATCCCTTTAAAACTGCATTAAGCGTCGTCAACCACTAGGGAGCAGAAATACTTCAAAACAAGATTAGAGTGAGTGGCCCTTGGCCGGCCCTTGGTTCTTCCAACCAACTTGGCAGCGAGCAGCTGCCGAGCGGGGACATTGATGAGCCATTGGACTTGTCTTTCTGGCCACCTGTTCGGTCTAATCCCTTCAGAACATTTTAGGCTTTGTTTCAGTTGGAAAGCTCCCTGAGAATAAAACAAACAAAAAAACACATTTTAATATCTCGCTTAATGTTTAATTCCCTTCACCTGCCTGTTTACTTTGGTTCCCTGCCGTTTTGCAGTGTAAAGGAGGCGCACAGTGGCCGTTTATGAGCATGTAAGAGAGCAGCCTCCCGCAGTTTTATAATACAGAGACAGCAACTGGGAATTAACCATATGGGCTGAAAAAAGAAGCTGAACGCTGCAGACTGAGCTGATCCTCCACGGGATTCTCAGTTTATTGAAACCCTTTTTACATTTCAGGGGTTTGATTGAGTCAGTGCTAACATCAAAAAATATATGTATATGTTCACCCGGAGCTTCGAACAGCTGTTGTGTCAGTACCGACTGTGTTTGAGAGCTGTCGTCGGTCGGGTATCAGTATGCAGAGACGGCGTCGGGGGGCGGGGGGCGGGCTTGAATTAAAATTCAGTTTCCACCTCTAGTTCGGCAAATTCAGTGGTGCGCAGCCATCAGCTCGCCTTCAGGCTCCGCAGATGCCCAAGCTGCAAAAAGGGGCCGATTTATGACGGCAGAGAAACTCGGTGGAGTCGAACGGACTCTCCGGAAGCTGTGTGTCCTGAAAGTGTCCCGAGCGGCGCCAGTCCCTCCTCTTGGACACACTCTAGACACACACACATTAAAAAATAAAAGGTTTCGCTCGCACATGACAGCGCAATGAGCAGATTTTTTTGTTTTTGTTTTTTTTGTAGCCCACTAAAAACGAATGGAACCCCACAGCTGCCCGATACGCTGTCGCATACATCTGCATTCAAATCCCATATCAATCACCAGAGAGCTCGGGAGAATATTACTCATATTACTGGTCTCAGTGTTTCACATCTAACATATAATATCTATCATCTTGCCCAGTCAAAGTGCATCTTCCGCAAACCCCCCAGGCAGGATAAGATAATGAATACCAAATAAATCAATTCCCATCAATTTGCAGTATTGAGATGTGCTCTTAGACGTCTAATGAAGTGCACGGTGTCAGAAGTAAAGACCTCCTCGCGGACGTTTAGAGATTAGCGATGTCCTCGGTGTGGCGTGGCTAAAAGGCAGGCGTCAGCCCTCACAGTAAATAGCTCTGGGAAACAAAGGGACACGTATGTCACACCTGATGAAAATCTCACATAAAGCGGCACGTAAACCTAATGGAAGAGCGAGGAGAGGAATATCGCCGGCGGCCCAGCGCACTAATGGCTTCTCGGAGATTAGCGGGTCCAGAAGGTGACTTTAATCTGATGGGAAGACAATCCATTTTCTCTTTACCCACAGGACACAGATTTAATAGATAGTTAGCTTGGCCCACATTTATTATGGCCTTCCTCTAATCACTCCTAACATCAGTGGATCACACTTGATCTCGTTGCTCCGTCCCCGTCAACACCAGCGTTTACCTTTTTTTAAAAAAATCTTATTCTCCGTCTACCAGACACGTCTGGTCGACTTGAATTTTTCATCATTAACGCGACATTTCCCATTCATTTCGCCTTTTTCCCTCCCAGCTGTCCGTCCTTGAGATTGACTGCCAGGCATAAACACCACAGCCGTCCTCTGTCAGAGCCCAACACAGCCCACGTTATCAGGGGAGGACTACGACATCGCTGGGTACAGCGGCTGGAGGAGTAACGACCCGAATGTAAAAAGCCAGTAATTCGATCACCGCGTTTTCCTCTGCTGCAGATTTGTAAACTTCTCTGGTCTAGGAGACAACTGGTGTTTTGTGCCTGTGTTTTGGCAACAGCCAAGTCGATTTTATTCATCTGGCTCAACATCACGATTAACGATTCACAAATTTGGAATTTAGGCTTAGGCACAGAAGAACTACTTGGTTGGGTTCGTACTTTCCTGAGGTCTGAGGAGCTTCTTCATTAGGGTTTCAGTAACAAACACCGGATTAAAGCTTGCGGAACCGTCATTTTCAGAAGGAACAAAGACGGCTATTGGTTTCAAATGGGAAACGAACATTACACATTATACTCTTTATACTAAGGTTACCTGACTTCCTCCTTTGATCCCATCATAATTAATACAGCTGCTAAATGTTTGCTAACAATAAATGGAACCATGGATTGTTATGACCAATAGGCTCATTTTAATTATTTTTTTCACAGGACAAACCCAGGTTGCCCTAAGAATCTTTTTACAATCTGTGCACGCATGACACACTCTATCCACAGATCCAATTTAGGGCAAAAAAAACAAAAACATCTGGAGGGGTCCTCCCCGCTGACCCCGTCTGACCCTGTAACTGCGCCCCCACTTACCACGGTTCCCAACAAGGCCATTTTTCACGGGACTACATCACATCCATACATGTGTAAAGATTCTACCGGTTGCCTAACCTCAAAAACACTGAGTCGCTCTGACCGGCCGTCAGCGACGGAGACACAGGGCCGCTCGTGGTTATCGGCACCGTCCACGGCTTTTCTGCGAGCACGCGGTGAACTTATGGGTTTATCGCCAGGGCGACCTGTGTAGATGCACTTCCCGGGATAAAAAAAGAAAAGAAAAGAGGCTTGGAGAGAGAAAAACAGACCTAAGGAAGGGTAATCCCGAGAGCGGCTCGTCCCAGGGGAAGCCCCACATGTTGCTGCTCGCTCTTCATCAGGTGTTTCCAGTAGACGAGCCCCCCCCCACCACCCGTTTCTCATCACGTCAATCAGCCCAGCGGACGTCTGCGCATCTTCACTCTTCGGGTTTCAACAACGCGGCCGCACAGAACGTTGATTTTATTTTTCCTTCTTCCCTTTTCAGCCTCGCTTTGAACTGGAGTCGATACTAAACACGCCCATCTACTCGGAAAAAAAGGACGGCGTAGCGACACAGCAGGGATGAGAGAAGCAAATGTGCCGCTCACGAATATCACTGATTTCAATATAGAAACACTCACACAAGGCTATAAATCAGCATCTGGCAGATTGTATTTATGGCTTAAGTGACACCATAGATTATCGAGGGAAGGGTGAGAGGTCTCTCCTTCAGAGATGTAATATAGCGTATTAGCGTGGAAGAAAAAGAGAAAGCGGCGTGAGTAATAAACCAGAGGGAGACAAAAGATGTAGGGTTTTTTCCCCCCCAGTGTTCCCAATGCCGTCAGGGGGAGATTTCTCCGTGGCAGATCGGAGGATAGGAAAATGAGCGGAAGAGAGAAATCTCAGTTTCAAAGGTTTTCCAGGAACAGGATGCCACATCAAAGCGGGTTGATCCGTGTAAATGACGTTCACTTCGCCTGTGCGGTGTACGGCGGCAGTCTTCCGAGCCAGACTTGTGTCTTTATCTTTTTGATCCCGCTTGAACCTACAAGACGAGTGTGTTCTTGATCACCGGGCTTACGTTTCCCATCTGCGTCTGCCGATTAAACCTGGTTATACGGAGACAGCTGATAGGCTAAAACGCTGCTTTGATGATATTAACAATTGCATTTCTCTTAAGTTCTTCACTCTAAGAAAGACAAAGTAACAGGCTGTTGTATTTCTCCGAACTCTTGGAATCTGTAACGTCTATGAGAGTCTGAAAAAGTTCGTCAGTATTATCAAATCAGCTGCCGTTTCTTATTCGGGGGTGAATTCCAGGTATAAGGGTTTATACAGGACGTCTTGTTTTCGGCGGGATATCCACATGTAACTGACATCCCCCATTTCGACTGAGGTGCACAGGGCTGCGGCCTGTGCCTGGTTAATTCAGGCACTCACAGTTGTACTAACTGTTCGGTTAGTTGCTCTTGGTTGGAAAATGGCGTGATGGGAACGTCTGATGTACCTGGTTCGCACCGCAAGTCAAGCTCGGCACAGTTTTAAATGTGCAGTTTGGCTGGATATAGTGAAAATGATTGTTTCATGAGCATATTGAGTTTTTCAGTGCTGCGCCATTTAAACTGTCAGAGTAGTTTATGCATACATGAGTTGTACGAGTTCATTAGAGATATTAAGTGGGAGGTTGGTGCTACACTTTATCTGTGTCAAGGAGATAGTGATGGAGGTTTGAAAAGTTGTCTTGTTTCACTTTATTAATGGTCATTGGGAAAATTCAAGGAAACTAATAATTGCCTATGAATCAGTTGAACAGATTTACTTGACTGAGAAATAATTATGGTCCAGAGGACATTACATCGTCCCCCATCGAGCCATGTCCCCATTGTAGAGAGAGAGAGAGAAAAAACAAGCCCATAGGTCGTCTATGCAAGCGGCTTATAACGAACCATAGTTACGTTTTGTTGTGAGGTGACCTCTAGTGGCTTTGCCAATTCTGACGGGAGCAGGAAGGAGGAAGTTCAATGACGCCGAATGTGGAGACACAAGGTCTGCGTTAGGAGGAGGAGGAGGAGGACAGATCAATGAAGCACAGGACTTTCCACGCAGGAGGCCGCTGTTTGTTTTGCTCCTGAGAGCCGTCGGTCGCCGTTTGTTTTGTCCGTGACATTTCCAATGCCTTAACCGCGTGTTTATCATTTTGTAACCATGACGACGAAGGTCTCCCAACCTTAAGGAAGTAGTTCTGCTAACGCCAAAGAGCACATTGCCATTGTGCTGTCGGCATAATAAAAAGCACGGATGAAAAGTCACATTCTGTTCTTTATGAATATCCAGGCCTGCTTAAGTAATAATGTTATTTTTTTCCCATTATTTCTGTCATGTGTTCAGTGTGTCTGTGTAAATGTGGATCTTTAGAATCACAAACAAAAGTCCAAATGATGCAGAGGAAGCATTTGACTGCTGAAAAGGCCACAGCTGGTTTCTATGGTGATTTTCTTCTCCCTTCTTTGTTTTTTTCTTGTTTGTCTTGTTGTTTCTTATGTTAATTGAAACTGTTATTCATAAAACACACTCCAGCAGTCATTAAAGTCCATTGGCGTATGACGAACATTTGATGAAAAGGGACAAATAAATTAATTTTAAACAGTCGCATTCATTTGGTGATAATGTTTCAGTGGCAGAGGAAAAAAAAATACGGATATTCAATATTCATTGTATGACGTGACAAAAAAAACAAAATTTCCAGGACTGTCGTCCTGCGAAAAACGATCTCACAAGCCACTTGATATATGACCCGTGTTTACGTTTTATCGACAGGCGGCCCCTAGGGGCCAAAGTGATTATGACGGGCGCAAAGGATGGAGCCGGGCGACGTAGTATCCGGTTGGAGGTTCTGTTGTAATCTCGCTCTTTTCAAATCACAGTGTTGCAGTCTATAATAAGCCAGTGAAAAAGAAGGGTCCTCGACTCAGTGCCGACGGGTCACTGCTGCTTTCCTGGACTCACATCCTCTAAACTTTATTTATTTTTTCATGTCAACAAATCCCACGACTAGACCGAGACAACAGGGGATTGATTCCACTGACAAGCATGGCCAGCGTAGCCCGAGCCTCGCTCAGCCGATTCCTCCCTGCAACACAGCTCCACTGTTTCTGTCTCAAAAGGCATCGGTGAGCCACACTGTTGCACACGGGCGCCGTGTTTTCCAGTCAGTAAACGCACCAGCAGCTGTGCTGCTGCAGATACTCACTTCAGCACCAAATGCGCAGCTAAAAATAGTCCCGAACAAATGCTCCATTTCCCCCTGTGTGTATAAGGTTTTCTAAAAGCTACTGTGCCCAGCTGTCTTAGGAAAAAATGTATATAATTTATGACTCGTTTTTAAAGAAGTAAATCTTCAGCAGGAACTAATGGGCTTGGTCCTGAGAGTCACAGACGTAGACAGAAAAGACTTAACCCTATAACTAAATGAAGTTTAAAACAATAAATATCAATACCTTTACTCTTCCAAAAACCTTCACTTGTTCTCTGCAATAATAATTATTATTTATTTTTTCCACATGAAACATGAACAAAACCGATTTTTAAAACATTTTTATTATGAATTGTTTACATCCATGTATGTTATTTTGTAGTACTCTTATTTTATGCTACATTTCCTGGCGCACCGCTGCCGTCGGCCGTCGTTCTAGACAACAGCAGGGATGTTTGTTGCCTTATGTGCATGATACAAACAGAACAGGGGCCAGCTCTTGAAAACATGGCTCCCCAGCACCACTAGTGGGCAAAATACCTCCACAGGGTACCTTTAAGACACTGGCGAAAAATACATCATGTACCGTAGCTCGACAAATATTTACCACGAAAAACTGTTGTATTACAAATATTTCAGTAATAATGGTACAAAATAATATTTTTACTAAATAACAAAAAAAGGTACACTAGGCACAAAAAAATCATGAATCCCAAAAATTTACAATCACAAATTATGTAAATATCTATCAAATATATGCATCTTAAATGTACATGTTCACGTTATCCTGCTCCGGTGTCAGCAACAGCACTGTTCAATAACACATCGTATATTGAGGTTTGAAATGAAACTGAAAATGGAAATGGGGCACAAACACTATGGTCTCCAGAAAGTAATAAAAAATTTTACATAAATGCTGCACATTCATGGCAAAAACTATTACTTTTCTTATTTGCAACGACAACATAACACTGTCATTACGTAGCATCAGCTTTGATAGCGACTCCAAGGTCAGTTTCTCGCACTGTGGCAGAACATCCTGAAAGCTGTGTGGTTGTGTTCTAGAGACAGGAAGGGTTTCTGACAGTGATTTCAACACCTTATGTACAGCCAAGCACAGCAGACATGTTCAAATGGTTCCGATAAAGTAAAAGAACGCGCCTTGATGTAGAGCAAGAACGGCCATCAAGCGTTATGTATTACGTATTTACGTCGATGGCGCCCTCTTTATCTGCATTACCACATTACGCATACGTGCTCGTGCACCCTCCCGGTACGGTGAGTCTCCCAAACTCTTATCGGCTCTGCTTTTAGCCGAGGCTGAAATCCCAAATCCCTACTGCAGCTAAATGCAACTTTCCTCCCTTAGATGTTGTTTTAAGTGTTCAAAACCACGGAGGGCCCCACGAGGAGCAGTCGGCCGCAGGGAACATGGAAGCTTCCCAAATCCGGTCGGGATCTTCCTCCTGCGCCACATCCCGTCCCAGCCGTCTGCCTGGCTCCGAACACCTCGGGGGCACTTTGCACTTTAACTGGGTGGGGGCTGACATGTGCCATTCTAGTCTGTTCTGATGCTTTTCTAATCTCAGCATCTTTGGTTGTCACTCGTGCTTCGTTTGGCTTTCGTTCTCCCTGTAAAATTTCCAGCGGCAGTTGCAATGTTCAGCGCTTTTCTGAATAAAAGCCTGATCAAACTGCACCACTCTGCCGTTCATTGAATCTCATAGGTATTACATCACCTGCAAAGAGAATTTATAATAGAGTTACCACGGTTGGATAGGCTCAATGAATGTGAGTCACATTCGAATAAGTGAAATTTACACAAAACAGTTCATGCCAGTCAACTAATTTCATTACACTATGATAAAGAAATGGACATTCAGATTTTATTTCCTTTCCCAAAGGCCCCGGAAACCTTTTTTCTTACTCAGCTTGTCGGTTTTCTGCCAGAGTCGGAACTCTGGTTATTTCTCATGAGTGGATTCTGTATTTTGTGCTTTATCTGTGCTCTCTCTTTGTCTGGTTGGAGAAGGGGTAGATCAGCTGTGAAGAGGTGATATCACGCTGCCCATCCACCAATCAGGGTTCAGCAACATTTGAATCAGAGTCTGATGAAGACTGGTGTTTTTTTTTGTTCGTGGTTGCAGGGCACTGTCAACCACATCTGATGGACACCAAATTTTAAACCACGTTTTCGCGGACTTTAAGATCTCGGTGTTTATATTTGCTATGTACACCAACATAAACATTCACAAGGGATATTCAACATTAATCCTGGCGACACATGTTGCAGACCTTGCAGATACATTCACTTGAAACAAATACACATGATCTTTAGTCATGTATTTCTGAGGTCTGTTTTCCATTGTCCTTCACACACAATAAAAGACTCTCCAGAACCTTTTAAAGTGTCCATGCGCTGCACTGTCTCAGCCCGTCTAAATCTGGGACACTTTTTCCAGATCTTCCATGATCAGGTCCTGTTCTTTGGCATCGTTTCTCCCCCCCCCTTCCTGACATGAGCACTTCCCGTTCCCAACTGCCACCGATCCAACTCCGGGGCCCATTTCGCTGAGCGTGGCATGCTGGACCGGGAGCACGGCGTTCCCCCTGATCCGAAGGGAGTAGGTCCTCTGGCGCTCGATGTCGGTGGAGCAAAGCTGGAATTTGAACGCCGCCTGAAAGCCCCTGCGAAAGTTCTCGTTGAAGAACCCGTAGATGATGGGGTTGACGCTGCTGTTGAAGAAGGCCAACCAGTGGGCTAAGGGGTACACGTAGATATTAATCACGCGGTACTGGTGCTCTGTCAGGCTGGCGTAGTCACTCAGCATCATCAGGGTCCACAGGGGCAGCCAGGACAGGATGAAGAGCAGAGCCACCACCAGCAGCATCATGATCACCCTCTTCTTCTTCCTGGAAATCGTGTGACGACCCTCCAGGCTCAATTTGTTGTGGCCACTCCCCTCTCCAGACGCAATCCCACTGCCCCTCGTCGGAGGAATAGCCGTCTTGAAGAGGGTGAAGCCGATACGCACGTACATGATGACGATGAGGCTGAGGGGGGCGAGGTAGATGTTGGCGAAGAGGACAGTGGTGTAGATCTTCCGCATCTCCTGATTGGGCCAGTTCTCCCGGCACCAGTAGAAGGGGCGGGTGTCGTTGTCACGGCCGAGGACTATCCGCACCCTCTGCTCCTTTGTGACCTGGAGCATGACCCCGGAGGGGCACATGATGGACACAGCCAGGACCCATATGATGACGATAATCAGCTTGGAGGTGGCGATGGTCATCTTCTGCTTGAAAGGGTAGACAATGCAGCGGAACCTGACACAGAAGGGGATGGAAGCGAACGCGTTGAGGGACACAAGTCTCTCAGGATAAAACACACAACGACCAGGAAACACAACGACAGCCCTCACCTGTCGACCGCTATCGCCACTAGAGTGAACACAGACGCCGACACAGATATCCCTTGAACCATGCCGCTTAGCTTGCACAAGATGCTGCCGAAAGGCCAACCTGCAAAGAAGAGGAAAACTGGTTAAAAAAAAAAAATTGTATGACCTTAAAAACATTAAGCCAAGCTTGAATTATTTAAATGCTAAAATTGATCCTTAGGGGTGGAAAGTTAGTCAGCGTTTCACTATTTTCAAACCAGAGCCAACACAGAAGCCAGAAGAATATAAAGGATGCATCGATATGGAGGAGATTTTTCTTTGAAGAGCCAAACTTTATGCGCTGACCTGTTATGATGTTGTCCACCAGGGTGGTCGGCATGCAAAAGATGCCAACCAGCAGGTCGCTGATGGCGAGGTTGAGGATGAACAGGTTGGTGACCGTGCACATGTTCCTGCTGCGCAGCACGATGAAACACACCACGCCGTTGCCCACCATGCACACCGCGAAGATCAGCAGGTAGGATATGGTGAAGACTGCCGCCACGGGGGGCCTGTGGAGGTAGAAGTCCACGTAGGTGATGTTCTGGCGGGTCAAAGGGTATTCCCGCAGCGCCGAGGAGTCCGAGGGGTTCAGGCTCTCCCGGGTAGTGTTGGGAACCGGATTCTGGGCCATCGTGAGATCTGGGCGACAGAGAAATAGAAAAGGGAGTGTGACAGCGCGACTCGGGCACATCTGTGAACATGTTCCCGGGGTCAAACATCCGACATCTTCAATCAACAAAAATCAACCGGTTACAAACCGCAGCGCCGCCACAGCGGGGCCGGACCAGAAGGGGAATCGATTGGTAATCGCATAAAAGAATAGAACCTCTCCAGAAATCAATAGTCCAATTGTTGTGTCCCTGGACCGTTGTGGGAGGGTTGATTCGGTCAAGTGCATGCTCTCTCACACCCCGAGAAAAAGAACCCAAAAAATAAAACGCCCAACACGTCTGTTCTGAGAGAAGTGAGAGAGATCGTGCTTGATGACTTGCCCGTCGCTTCCATCTATCATCTGACACAATGGGAGCAAACGAGGTTACTATTGACTTCACACTCTTTTGCCACTTTGCTCATGCGTTCGGCTAAATCTTACACATTTAGATTGATTTTGATTTTCTAAAACTTTTTTTTCTGCAGGTTTAGTCTATTGCCCTTTTATTTTTTTTTTTGGCTTTTTAATCTCATGTATCCACTTCGACATGCAGCTGAACATCTATTATACTGTACAATTATTTATAGCCGGCTGTCAAATCAAAGTGTGTGTGTGTGTGAGAGAATGGTTCACGGTGGCATAAACAAACCAAAGTAGGCCAGTGTATCCTGTGATGTATATCTTATCAACGCCATGTGTTGCATCAATAACATTTTAATATTTAGTTATATATGAAATGATGAAGTCTAATTAATTTCTATTTCCACAACTTTTTTTTTTTGAAAAACCTGTTAAAAAAATGTTTTTGATACAATTTCCATAACACTGAGCTTCTGAAATATGCTGATTGATGTCAGATCAAAAGTGACAGTGCTACTGTGGGTGTCTGACTCAGATTCACTCGCCGACCTTTGTGTCTCTCCGTAATCAGGAAGACGCGAGTGAAAGGGAATATTTGATCATAGCTGCGCTGCCACTTATGGTCTGTTACTCATGCAAATCATCAGTATTCATCCCGCTGTTTGTTATGAAACAATCTCAGAGAACACCTGAAAAATAAAAAAACCTCCGTGGGTGAGAAATCAGACCTTGTTTGTCTTTTAATCACCTTGGATTTGTGATGAAATGATGGATTGTTTTCCTCAAAACTATATGACTCCTTGTTCAATTGCTCTCGTAAAATAATAATAATAATAATTACACAGATGACCGGTGTAGGCGTTCGAGCTCAGTTCCAAAATGCATCTGGAATTAAAAATAAAGTCTTGTAGATCCATGGTTGAGCAGAGCATCAGTATTCCCATAAGATAGAAAGGAATCAGACACTTTGTGATCTGAGGCAAAAACAAAACATCTTTCCTGCCGGGTTTCTAGTTCATATCAGCAATTGTAGTGTCTCAGCGATAACTGAGGAAAATTTAACTGAAAAAAAGTCTCTCTTTTTCATCAGTGTTCACTCATGCAGCCTTAAAATCTCTGCATTATTACTACTTACAAGATTAAATCATACAGTTATTTGTGTTTATAACTAATTAGCCCCAGTGAAGGGATGTAAGGTCACAATTTCTTCCAGAGGTACATTTACTAAGTAAAAAATTCATTGGCTTCCCAAACAATTCAACACCTCTTACCTTAGTGCAAACTGTGCCTGAGCTGTATTCCTCTCTTCTTCTCTGACAGATTGAAATCATAGAAATCCCACTCATTCAGAGGAAAAACAACCACACGCTCTCATCCCTTGTGCGTCTGCGCAACCAGCCCGCCAGGCAGAGACTGCTGTGGTGGCCGGAGAGGACGGGGAGGAGATGAGAGAGCACAGAGGGGAGAGGGGGTGGGGGGGCTGAGGGGGGTGCACGCCCGGGTCGTGCAAATTAAATATATATGATCACATGGTGTGTTGTGCCTCGCCATTCTGCATCAGCAGAGATTAAGACACCTGTTTTTCTTTGGTATCAGTTTTGGGGGAAGATGCAGCGGGTGTTGAGGGGGTGTCGCAGCTCGTCTTGGATCATCCCTCCAGTGTCTGCCCCCCCCCCGCCCCAAACACCACCACCACCATCACACCACCACCATCATCCCCAGTACCTCACACTTGCACTGATCAGGCCCCACACACGAGAGGTCTCACCCCATCACACCTTCACTAAGGGGAGAAAATGTGAAGCCTGAGTGGAGCACAGGAGCCTCTGCAGCTATAACAGACTTCATTATGGTGCCGTACATTTACTGTGTTTAAGGTCACATGTTGGCTACAATTTTGCCATTAATGAAAACATGCAGCAAATTCAAGGCTGAAAACTGCAAAAATCCAAACAAAATATTTCAAGCTGGATTTATCATTAATGCCAAGACTTGGAGAAAATCGGATTAGGAGGGTAAGACAGAGATGGAGATGGGATTGAGAGGTGAGAAGCTGGAGGTGAGAAGGGTCAACATCTGACCGATGCAGGAGCGAGAGGTGAGAGGAGGAGGCGGGGGGTGATTGTGGTGCGTGGAGGTTGACACCCGACCAGTGTGCGGAGGGCTGGGGAGGAGGGGTCGGCGCTACGTGGGCGGGCGGTTCCTATCCGTCTTGAGGAGAAATGAGGACGGAAGGCAGGAAGAAATGTTTGGTTGTGTGACTGCCTCGCAAACTTGTTCATTATCGTCAGCTCGAAGCGACTCAGAGAAAAAACAACAACCCTGAGACACTGCTGTAACTGCTGCAGCTGCAAAATGCACATTTAATACGTCTTTAGCATAAAACCCGTCAAAACCGTGGGAGTTCTCAACCTGGAAGTGGGCGGGAGCAAAAGGTACTGTCAGCTTGAGTTTGTGCCAAGTTTGGCGTTTGATGGCAGACACAAGCTACAGCATCATTATCATACAGTGTGTGTGGGTGTGTGTGTGTTTTTTTTCCTTTTAATGTCAAGGACATGTAGAATTTCAAGAATGCAAAAAATCACGGGAAGCTCTCACCAAAACATCACCCGAGCATTTTCATATCTGAATTTTTCGGCCCATTGTGTGTTAAATTAATGAGTGTCAGCAGTTGTTAAAATACCACTAATTAGACTAATTGGAAATGTTCTTTCACTGACACACAGACACACAGACACTTGTGCTTTTTGTTGTTTTTTTATACTGTATAAAGATTATAACAAAGCAAAAAAAGCCCATTAATTTCAATCATTGTCAGCAACAGTGCAGACCGATGTTTAGCAGGTAAAGTATTCACCATGTTCACCTTCTCGGTTTAGCGTATTAGCATTATTAGCACTAATGTTTGCTAATTAGGAAAAAAAAAAGAAAACACGTTCAGATGGCCAGATGGACAAATGTGTGCGAAATGACTGATCTTCATCAAAGTGCCCAGGCTGTCGTCCAGCTTCTCGTGTGACACCAATTACTCTTCTGTTCCTGATGTGAAATTATTCAGATCTGAGTCAAATAAAATGAACATAACCATCAGGATGGAATTATTCATGAAGCGATTAAATAATCCTCATCCTCCTCTTTTCCCTGTCCAAGGTTATTTGCTAATTACAATTTCTAACGGCGCCCTTTTTTTTCCACGGCTCTCTGCACTCATACCTCCAGGCTCCATTTCCACTTCACATCCTGTGATATCTGTCCCCTCGGTAAAAAAAAAAATAATTTAAAATAATTTAAAAAAGATGCCAGTGTCCCCATGTGTGTTGTTTTGCTTGCAACCCGTCATTGCCTTTCACCTGACTGACCTCTGGAGGAGGAGCGGTGATCAGTGCTGGGCCCCTCTGGGTTTTTCTTTTTTTTAATAGCAGTGTGTTGCGAAAAAAATATTAACCGATTGTGTTATACAACAGGCCAAAAAACAGGATTCAATTATAGTTGCTAATGAACCCCCCCCCAACAAAAAAAATGCAAACACAAAATAAATGTCTTTATTCATCAAAACTATGTTATTTAATGAGCTTAATTCAGATATGGTGTGAAAACCAGATCTGAGTAAAGTGAAAAGCCTGTTTGTTTGTTTCCACCACATTATGTTATCGTAAAGATTGTAAAAAAAAATAAAAATGAAAAAAATTAATCAGTAATATAATGCTTTTAATATAATTTTTCAGGCAAACCACATACATTTTGCTCATTTGCAAGCAACTTTAAACTAACTAAACTATACCAGAGTCACTGAAGGACACACATTCAAGACCAAAAGTATGTGGACAACTTTTTTGTTTTGTTTTGTTTTTCTTCAGGGTCAGAGCTTCAGCACATTTAGTTTGAGCTGAAAATAACTGATGGTACGTTAAAGTGCCGAGTCTCAACTCTAATCTGAGTGGGTTTGCATCAGCTTAGAAAGAACTGTGTGGGCGATGCAGCCCTTTTAAACACATACTGCCCAAATTTTAGGGGACTCGGTAGTAATTGCCCACTTGTCTACTAAATGTTTCTGGGGCAGCTGTGTGTCATGTCATCGTTAGCTGATTAAAGCTAAAAGCTCACACCTGGCTCAGAGCTCACTGAGGGCCGAGAGTTAACATTTAGACTGAGGTGGAGATGTCTGCCCATATGAGGAGCCAATGGGTGACCGTGCAAGTGAAGAAGATAATAACGAGCAGCGGAAAACTCTCAGGTGGTGTGTTTGTCCAAATGAACAGATGGATACACTCAAAAAAAAGGCAGGCGTGCACAGAAAACTAGAAAATGGCAAAATGAGCTGATAGATCAAGGAGTAAGGATCCTGTGGATGAGAAGAGAACCATTGCATGTTGAAGAAAAAGCCCCTTTATAACAGAGCAGCAAGTCAAGGATGGAGGCGTACACGTTTCCCTGTCAACAATCAAGAAAAAAAATGTCATGACCAGAGCCTCAGATGATTCACCACAAGACACAAACCTCAGAAAACAGAGAGGTCAGGCTGCAGCTCACTAAAAGAAACCAGTAGAGGTCTGGAACAGATCTACAGCCTGATGAAACAAAAATCTACCCGTCAAAATGACGGAGCGTGGAAGAGAAAAGCAGGAACTGAGACCCAAAAAGCTGCCACCTCAGCCATCAAACGTGGTGGTGATGGTTCCGCTGTTGCTCCGGCCGACGGAACCGGCCCACGGGCTTTTATCGATGACTCGATGACGGAGGCAACAGGATGAATGCAGAGGTTTTCCAGGAGCAAACGGTGAGCTCAGATTCAGTCGAATGCATCGAAAGTCAGAACCCCTCGGGCGATATTTCATCATTCAGCAGGACAACGTTCTCGAACCCGACAGCAGAAGCAACCAAACAGCTTTACGGGGCGAAGGGGTGGAACATCGCCGACTGGCCGAGTCAGTCACCTGATCCCAGTCCATCTGATGAAGACCAGACTGAGGCAGAGAGACAACAACAAGAGAGAAAATCACCAGGGAAGGAAAGTGTCCTCTGATGCCTGTGGGTCCATTATTTTCATTTCAAATTGAATGTGCTGGCATGGAGAGCCTGAAGAAGAGAAAAAAAAGTGTATCTGTCCAAATAATTTTGGTCCTGACTACAGTCTGCCTGGAACACAATGTGTCCTTAGCTGTAAACCCCCCCCCCAAAAAAAAAAAATAAAAAGGAGAGAAACACAGACTAGATGGATTCCAACACTTAAAGGAAGATATGCGGGGGATTTTAAAACACGAGTAAATAGCTTTCTCCTTCTGGTTCCTGCTAAAAACGCTGACTGCAGCATTTCGAAAAAAAAAAACAGTGTTTCCAGCCAAACAACTGTTATTTTAGGTCTGTCATTTATCAGCCTGATGAAAAAAACATGCATTAGCGCTTCGGCGCGAGGAATGCAAAACCTTTTCCATCTTTCCAGTGGTGAAAGTCGCGAGCAACGGCGGCTTTTGCTGCACTTGCAATGGGCTTGAAAACCCCAAACCAAGCTGGCAGTCACTTCCGCCCATTCATCCAGCCCAGAAAGGAATCAAATCTATACTAATACACCGTTTTGTTTTCTTATTGTAAAACATCAAGCCTTGCATCATATCATTTATCATATCATTGAAAAGCAGTGGCCTTTGTACAAAAGTGTCAGCTGCGTTTGAAATGCATACACTGCCTGCAATACAATGAACAGCAAAAAAGAACAAAAAACCCCAACATATTATTGCTAATGTACTTTGACACATGATCCAATTAACTATGCTGACACTGTTGCCGTTTGCCTCACAGCAGGCAAGTTGGGTAGTTTGAGCCAGGACTCGGTTTCTGGATGCAGGCGGGCATCCAGAAACTGAGAGACAAACCCTGGGATCAGACACTGGGGGGGGGGGGGGCTTTAAGAGCTGGAACTTTGAGAACCACGAGAACAGGAGGCGATACATAAAACGGACGAGATGTGACGTGTTTCCAGCCCCCGGCCAGAAACTTACAGCTGTGGTGGATTCTTTTTATTCTCCATACTGCCCGTAAGGATGAATGTATTCATCTGTCTGCATAGAACAGACTCATAACATTGCCGGCGTCATTAAGCTCCTGAAGGGAGGGTTTACAAAAGGGGAGCGTAGAACTGCTGGTAAACAGCAGTGGAGTCGAAAGTTTAAACAATATAAAGAAAGAAGAAGCTATTTTGTGCAGAATATTTGACTGAAACATTGAGTAGAAGTATAAAGGGGCGAAAAATGGAAATAGTCAAGCGCCACAAATATGAACTTGAACAAATGCACTTAGCTACTTCTCATATATGCGTATGAATATGAAACCATTATAATTAAACTATTTTATTGGGTAGTTATTATCAGTGTTAGGTTCCAAGAAAATACCAAAAGAAAATTTAAAAAAGTGTTACAGTTACAGTGACAAAAGAACGACCTCACGTCGTTTTCCAGAGAAAAAGAGGCAGAAAAATTACGACTGAAAACCACAATGAACATCTGGGTTAACAACATGACTTTGCTTACGCTCAGCGTTTAAATAGAACGATAATTGCAGGCTTCACAGGTCGAAAGGAAAATTTGTTGCAGCGTGGTTTTCTGCTCCGTTTACCTCGTTATTAAACTGTCTCCTAAAAGTCCTCCTTGTCTTATTACCCCCCCCCAGTGCTAATGGTGACACATTTCACACTGTATCCATTCCTTTATTTGGATTGCACATACACACATTCGTTTGTCGCTGCTCATTTTTTTTTCTTTTCAGCGTTTGTGTTGTCGTCAGATTGAGATGCAGTTTTGTGCCGTGGACCACGAGCCCTGATGCAAACATCTGTCCGGCAACGCCCTCTTCCTCCTACGGTCGGGTTCCTTGCACGACACTTAGCACAGAGGAAACATTAATGAGCAGGCGCACAACACCATAGGGTGCAGAGTAAGTGCCACTCGAACATAAAGGAAAGCAATATATATTGATTTTTTTATTATCTGTGACACTGCTAGGAAACAAATACATGCCTGCCTTGGCTAGAAGATTGAAAGATATTTTATCTGGGGGGGTTGGCCTTGTTGAGCTGCCCCTAACACGCCGAGGGGGAAAGCACATTAGTGGCCCCTGTCGACTTAGGGGCGACACCAAGGGCAGAGTCTGGATGAGACTATCACGGGACCAGGGATAGACTGTGTGTGTGTGTGTGTGTGTGTGTGTGTGTGCAGAGAGCCAGCAGGGGGCGCACTGTTGGTTTGTTTAGAGTGTTAAAGGCGCTTTTGAGCAGAGCACCTATTACCGCCCCTTGTTTCTCAAGGCCTGTAGTTTTCTCATCGTCACATCTTCTAATCAGTCATGTTGTTTTATTTCTATTTATTCTATGGGGGTGTCATACTATAGTGGGGGGGGTGGTACCACGGCCTCAAGGTATAAACCTTTTCCCCATAGACATGCAGACGTCGCCTAATCCCCCAGCTAACATACATTACATCAATTCGACCGAGACTGAGCTGCTGTGATTTCCCGCGCAGAAAATGTCCTTGGCGGTTAACAGCAAGCAGAGCGCAACATTTTTAGAATTAAAGTCCCCTATGGAGGATGCAACCAGTACCTAGAACGCGGAGAACTGCATAGACACAGAGCCCAAGTCTCTTTATATTGAGTGTTCTTATTGATGTTGCATCGTAGTGCAAGACGTTTGTGGTATTTCCTCCACTTTATCCCCTCAAAGGCAGCAGATATTGTCATTGTGGGCCATCAATAAAAAATCTAAAAAAACCTCTTTTGGTTTAATAATGCAGTTATGCACAAGAACGCCTCATAAAAAACCATTTATATCCCAGAGGTAGTTTTGTTGTAATGGATTACATCGCACTGTAGAGTGTTTTCCTGTTTTTCTGTCTCTTGTTGTTGTTTCATGCGGAGATTGTTGTTTATTTGTTTGTGTGTTTCTTTGTTTTCCTTCTCAGGATCACGTTCGTTTCCCTGCTAACCACACCTGAAGGTGCATGTGCCTCTTTCAAAAGAGCCACTGCTGCCCCCTTGAGTCAAAATGCGGCGCAGTTTGGGATTCGACGCCCAGGTGAAGGACCAGCCGGCGTGTGTACTGTGGTGAACGTGCTCTGGTTTGTTTACATACTGAACGGCGGCGTGAACAAACAGCGACGCTACGAATACGTCAGATTGTGCTGCATTCGTGAGGAATCCGCTGCCGTGTGATGAGCGGGTGCAGAGTTTCCCGGATGGTTCCTGAGGACACTCGGGATAAAGAGTCGGTCAGATGATCCCATCCGGGTTCCGGCAGTCACACCGCCACCACATTCAATCCCTTGGGCAACACCAGTAAAAATCCAACATGAACCTGTGGAGTGGATGTCAGGGGGGAAAAAAGCCACTGTCTCTCCCACACCAAAGGGAGAGTTAATTATTACATTTTTCTTCCCTCTTGGCAGTGACGAGAGCACAGCGACTCGCAGTAATGAGCCGATTAGTTTCATTACAGCCGACTCAAGTCCTGTGATCGTGGAAACTATGCGGCCTTCCCTTCTCATCCCTCAGCCCTTCGAGGCCGAGCATCCGCGGCAGGATGTGAGGATGCTGGCTTCACACAGCATCGTTTCAAGGTCGAGGTCATTTGGAAGCAGCATGGTTCACACTCCTATAATAAAAAAAACAAAATACCACCACGCTTAGGCTTTTAAGAATCATTTGGACTGTTTTATTGCTCTCATTCAAAACACTACTCTGTTTTAAAAGAAAAAAAAAAAAAGACAAGCAAAAAACCCCACTGACATCATCTTCCTTCTGAGCAACCTACAGTTATAGAGCACATATGATGCTTGTATAAAATTGGTTTCAGAGTTAGAACATCAAAAAATATATATATTTATATATTACATTAAATGTGGAATCCGAGCCAGAAAGTCTATAAGTCAAGATATACAGATCACAGAACAAACTGGAAGACATTGTGGTTTTTGGATTTTTTTTTTTCCCCCATTTCAATTTTAACAGTCTTGTACTTCACATTCAGAATCTACAGATGTGATTTTGAAAGAATGAATTTTAAAGCCCTTATTTGCGCAACAAATCATGGAACAGAACTGACTGAGCAAGTCCTTCTTCGAAGAACACACGTACACTTCCAATGATTGAGATGGGTTACATTCAATGATGCAGTTATATCTTAAATATACTTGATTAGATACAGTGTATAGCTCAACCAGCAAGAAAAGCCTGATTAAAATGTATAGACAAAAAAATTAGAGTCTCAGATTGTCACTAAATGGAATTAGATCATGATGCACTAAAGATATTGTTGCAGCAAAATAGTCTTTTGTTGTGATGCACTTTTTTACTCTGTACACTATAAAGCATTAGTTCCTCTAGGACTGGAAGTCACAACGTTGCATTGCCTCACAGTGATTGTTGATTGTCATTTTAAAAATACAAAACACAAATATTACATAATTTTGAAAAGAAAAAGATGAAAATTTACTCAAAAATGTATCACAATAACAGCTCTTAAATATGATCACATTCTAAAGGAAAATTCGACTCAGACTTATAGGGTTGAGTGCATGGTCGTCGTGTGTGAGAAAATTCAACTGCTTTCATTTATTTACCCTATGTGTAGAGATCCTTAAAACAAACATTATTAAAATTGTTTTTGCTCTTAGGCTTGAAAAACCTTAGATGTAATTTTGGTGGAATTATTCCTTTAAAAAACACTAAAATCGTACATTTATTATGAGTTACAATAATCTTAAGTGTCAGAAAACAAAGAGGAACTCAGTGTGGAAATTCAAAGATCATATGGAGTGCCAGTGTAGAGAAGAAAAAAAAAAAATCAGTGTTTGATCACAAATAATTGCACAACAGAGAGATGATTTTTATATATATAAAAAAAATGCCTGGCACCTACAGAAAATAAGAGGTAGAGCTACATACAGGTACAATACATCTACATCCCCCGAAAACAGGGAAACTGAGCGGATATAGACCACAGAGAGAATTTGCACAAATGGGTAAAGTTCAATGGTAAAGACTCTGAGCTTAAATATAATAAATATATAAAAAGGGGGGGGGGGGCAGGGGGATTATGAGACAAAAATAGAAGTTTCAGTCTGCATGGTGTTCAACTATTTACCTCTTACAGAACTGAAACAAACTTTGTATTCTTACATCATCTTCTGAATGTGTTTTGCAATCTCTCTCTCCCTCCCTCTCTATGGATGTTTGATAAATAATATAGGTATAATATGCCCAGAAACACAAAACGAATCTCCGCTCATGGCTCGTGCACTTTTCGGTGACCTTTCGTAGCCCTTTTGTTCACTACAAGTAAAAGGAGGCGATTTCTCGTGTGTGTGTGTCCCTGTGCTCGCCTCCGAATGCAGTACCTCCACTATGTTTTAATCCTTAAAAAAATAAATAAAAATCCAGTAGTTATGACTTAAAACATGCATGGGTCATCAAAAAAAAAAAAAAAACTACTATAAGAACAGTACTAATCAGAAGAGAGGCTGTTGTATTTGGTGTTCTTTAAAGAAATCTGTAGGGAACAACCCCGGATATTTACAGAGCTGAATAAAAACTGGTGTGTATGGTACAAGAGCCATTGGGATTTATCTGATAATACATTATAAATCTTTAGTTGGATGATTAATATCTTAGTAATGCGTATGCTTATGATTTTTTAAAGTCCCATAAAAACTGCATAGAGATGACCTTGAGTAGCCCTTTTCATTTTGTGCAGGAAAACCCTGTGAACGAAGATCATAAAAACTCAGTACCGCCGAAGCATTTTTTGATTTTTAAGACAAACAAGTCTGGCTGTTCTGGGTTTGGAATCCTCGCGAGCAAGATATGTTCCAGAAATTTTAAAAAATACGGTCAAGAAGTGGAATAAGAGTAGGTGGTTATGATTTTCATGGTTGTGCTGGTTCTGCCTTGTCTTTAGACGATTCTTTCACAGATCAGTTTCGGAGCTCTTCTTCCAGAAGAAGCCGTTATCCTCAGAGTCCCGGCCTATTCGAATCTGAGGCAGGCCCTTAGTGTACGACCCTCTGTCAAGACTGAAGGGAGGAGGAGATTTAGTGCAACATAAAACGTTGACGTCCTGATGAAGTGTGAATTACATGAGCATTTTCTTTCCATGGAAAACATGAGATGAGAAGAGGCGGCTGGTACTCACTTACTCGGCCACTGTGGGAGACTCAAAGTAATCAGCACGGCGAATGCGTGTTAAGGAAAGTCTGGGATTTATCTCCTGGGGGGAAAAATAATATAATAATAGAAAAATTTAAAACATACTTCACAAAAAACTCTGAAAATTCAGCACCAGCAAAGCTGCTTTTAGGGGTCGTATCGTTGCAGATTGACAAACGAATTTGCCGACAGCTCAAACTGGGAGGTTGGAGCAACAGCATCGAGGCAGAAAAGCATGTCGATCTTTTGTAAAAAAATTTGCTGGAGTGCATGCGAGGAAGAGAAGTACAACGGAAGAGAAACGAGAGCGGGAAGCATTTAGAAACAAAGTCCAAGAAGCCTGTGGAGCCATAGCAAAGCAAACACATGCTAGTACTCACTATTCACAGATTTATCCCCCAGCATGGGCTCCTGCTCCATCATATCCATAGAGATTTTTATACTGGGGACTTTTTCATGGTAGGGGTAGTCAGACTGTTGGAGGGAGGGAGGGAGGAACATTAAAAAAGGTGAGGATCTACAGGAGGCTGTAGACGATCACGCGACAACACCACCGGACACATGAAAAGGTGGTGCGCACAAATACGGACACTTAGATATTTAGGAGCGTGGTTCACTCACAAATTCAATTTCGCTGTCGATGCTTCCCTTCTTCTTGTTTTTCTTCTTCTTCTCGTCCTCCTTCTTCTTCTTGTCCTTCTCCGGAATGACGTCGTCCAGGTAGCTGAGGTCATGCTGGGAGAACACGTAGTCCATGGCCTTGCGCACTGCAACCAGTGCCAAGATCTAGAAAATAAAAAACAAAACAGAAGAACAGAGGTCCGATTAAGCTTCGTCAAGCCCCCGTTATCGAGCTGTGTGCCTTTGTGTGCGGCTACGGTGAGGCGCCTGTCGCCGCCGCTCACCATGACGGGGAAGATGATGGCAGCCACGGTGGACTTGAGGATCCAGAGCAGGGCCAGGCACAGGCCCTGGATGAAGGTGAAGAGGTGGATGCGTCGCTGGGGGACGTGGCGCAGGTAGATCAGGTCTGGCTGGTGCTTGGCCGGCATCAGGAGCAGCTGCAGGCGGTCCATGAACTGATGCAGACAAAAACCGGGTTGAGAAACTGAAGGGGGAGGAGGGTCAGAAGTCGAACAGTGGTTGCGTAGTTTTCCTCCATTCATATGGTCTCATCAAGTTTTTTTACTTATGGTTGTTACTGTTATTGAAGGAGAGGCTTGTGCAGACAGTTTTGAGGCTGAATCTAACTTTGATTTGTCAGCAGCAGTGATGCACTGACGTGTCCGTAACAAGGAGTGTAAAGCATCACACCACCATTTTAAATGATTCTCCACAACTTTGACTAATTTAGCGCTTGTTCGCCGTCTCGGTGGAGGCTTCGGCTGAGGTTGCCTCATTTACGTCCAGTGTTTTTGGGAGCCATCAGAGGTGGCTTCGCTCACACGTGATTGGTAAGCGTGCATCCCGTTACGTTTTGTCCAGCCTTGGAGGGTGCGTGAACAGGAGTGATGCGGTCACCATGGATGCGCCAAGCTGTTGACGTACTTGCTACACAGAGTCTGACTGTTTTATTTCTACATTTTAAATACAAGAGACGTTACGTGCTGATGTGGAGGATTAAAAGTTGTTTAAAAGCCGCCTTGGACGGAGCAGGGGCTGAATAATGTAATGAAACGAAAAGTGGATAAACAAGTAATGTAACTAGTTACTTTTGCTGTTATCATGAAAATGTAATGAGCAATCGACATTTTTAAAAATAAAGGCTTGGACTCGCTCACCTGGACACCATTGAGTGACGCCACACCCATGTAGAGGAACACACCATAGAGCACCGGCATGGGGATGAACTGGAGGATGTAGAGCAGATTGAAAAAGGGGGGGGGTATTAAAAGGCATGCGTGACATATAAACGTAGGTTAATGAAACTCTGAAAACATGAAAATTCCAGAGATGCAACAGGAAAGTTTATTTTTAGCATCACTGCTCGGTTCGAAATAGTCCACAAGCAGCTTTTCTGAGAATGTTATTTTGGTGGACGCATCATTCGGACCAGTCACTTGGCTGCCGTTGGTGCGGGTTTGGTAACGAGCGGCTGAGTAGTCGAGTCCTGCATCAACTTTAAAGCAGGTTGGGGGGAAAAGGAAAAGAAAAACAAAAAAAATCCACCACACTCTGGCAAAGAAATGTAGAAATTTTCTATGTACATAAACAGGAAATATCCAAACCAGACAATGTTTAAAACTGAAATAAGCAAAGACGTCTGGTGAATCATCTATAATCATATTTTTTTCAAAACAGTCACTATACTACTACAGTACTGTATTTTTAATATCCACAAGGGGGAGTACCGGCTCCACCAATCTCCAGTCATTGACTTCACATTTTTTTCCTTTTTTACTCTGCAGCTTAATGAGGGAATGGAAACTCAAGAAGGCACTCAGCTGCAATCGGAGCTTAAGCCCTGATGAACATGCTTATTTCACATCGCATTACTTCAGCTACGGCGGCTCCTAATCGGATGAGTAGAAAAGATGTGAAATTATTTTAAATTTGAGAGGGGTGACAGGAGTTTGTCCTAAGAGAGGAGGACAGTAATCCACATTTCCACGGAAGAATTAAAAAGAAAAGAAAAAAAATGCCGGAGCGCTCACCTTGAGAATAGGGGCCATGAAGACCGAGAGTCCCGTGAGGAGGAACACGAAGATACCGGTGACTCTTTGCTCCCTGGGTCGAGGGGAAAAGAGGAAAAAGCACGGGATCAGTTTACAAGAGATAATATTGCATGTAAAAAAAAAACAACAAAAAAACAAAAAACCTCTAAAGTTGGTACAATGAAATGACTCAACTTTTGGCTCTGAGTCATGCTTCTTTTATGTCTGTTAAGTGCATGAGCAAAGCATGGCTTTAAAAAAAAGAAAAAGAAAAAAAAAGTGTCATCTTCACCTTTGACTGAAAAGTTAAAGTCTCAGATTATTCACATCCCGATATAGCACACGGAGAAAACTACACTGTCATCATCAGCTATACAAGCCCATGACGCCGTGAAACATTATCTTTACTGAATCGGAGAAAAGTCACAGTAACCAAAACAACACTTTTCATGATTTCCACCTCGCACGCAAGCTTGTTCCCCTTTCACTGCCCCCCACCCCCCAGTGAAGCCACTCGCTCTTAAAGTTTTATATAAATGTATTGATGGCTCCGCATTTATTTTCTTTGTGTTTATTCTACTCATAGTTTCTCTATTTTTCTGTTTCTCCTGTTTGCTCAATTCCCAGATGATTAAGTGAGACTGCTTATTTCTGCCCCCCCTTCTTCTCTTGTCTGAAAACAATGGTCTTTATGTGCATGATTTATTCATGTACAAAAAAAGAATAAATAAATTACAAGGCAGTGGGAGTAGAGGAGGAGGAAAGAGGCTTTAGGAACTGCATGCAGGTGCAGTTCTGTAATTTTAAAAAAACCAAACACCAAAAACATTCTGTCTCTTGTGTGCATGTCAACTTTTGGTTCTGGTTTTACACAAAGCATTGTGGCCCATGGTCCCTAAAGACTCTGTTAGTCTGCCTTCCAGCCGCTCGCTAAGAGATTTACTCACACCTGCGAGTCCAAAATAAATGCAATTAATTACTTGGCACAGTCATAAGCCGACCATGCTCTGGGAAAAATCAAAAAGGAGCAGAAACCTCTGTTGTGGTCCAATCGCCTTAAGAAACTATTTAATTCCTATTTGACGCAGAGACGGTGCCCGGCAGCTGCGTTAACTCACCTGACGCCCAGGAACTTCGGCGCCTCCCCGGGGGCCGACGTCTGGGTCTCCATTTTCAGGGAGTCGATGTGGGCGATGGAGATGACGGTGGCGGCCACGTACCACGGCAGGCCCATGAAGGAGCAGATCATCATCAGGATGGCCACCCAGAACAGGTCCAAGTGATAGCCCGCCCCTTTCTGAGAGGGGGACATGAGGGAAGACAGCGGGGAGGAAGAGCGCGATTATCAGAATTAAAACCACAAGCCATAGATACCGCGGTCACCAAGGTCATTTCCTCAGTGTTTCAGGCAATCTGAGGGTTTTAATGACTTAAAGAGGAGGCGTTCACATTCTACAATTACACAAAAATCACGCAATCTACAGATATAAAAAACAAAATCAAAATTTGACTGGTTTAGGCCAAAAAGTTAAAATATACTGTTAAAATATATATTAAAAAAAGGTAGAAAGATTAAATTTACAGGCTTTTGCTAAAAAAAAAAAAAGTTTTTTTTTTTTAGGGGGCTGTGGAACTATACTGGGGTACTTTTTACTCGTGACCATTAATATTTGGAAAAATCCTGTGTACAGATCTTTATTTATCAGTTTTTTTTCCTGCACAGTCTCATCCTTGAATTCAAGAAAATAGATAAATAAAATAAAAAACCCTGAGGCGGGTGTGCCGACCTTGAGTTTGTGCTCCTTCCTGTTCACGATCACGGCGGTTATCTGCTGGTCCATGAATATCAGAATGGTGACTAGCAGAGCAGGGAGGGCGGCCGCCAGGTACACCCACCAAGGGTTCCCCCCGAAAGGAGGGATAAACCAGCCTCTCGCTGAACTCGTGGGCTGGACAGAAGTAATAAGAGCAAGGTTGTTAAAAAAAATAAATAAAAAAGGACGCAGTACCGACACTGCATCGCACTTCACAGTCCAGATTCTCCCAGACGTGGAAAAACACCTCAAAACAGAACAAGCATCTGAAGTTACTGGTGCATCATTACACGGCAGAAATCTGTGAATTAGGACTCTGTGGTCAAACAAAGCTGGCTCTGTGCTTGCAATTATGAGACCGTCTGTGTTCTCACATCACATATAATTGAGTTGTTATTTGATGCAGGTGCCCGCTCCTCTACCCCATCACTCCCTTCTTCTGTGTAAAAGGCAGGGGGGGGGTCTTAACTCCAGCTGAGGAACATTTGAGCTTTGCAATCTCCAAGAACGACTGTGTCTTAGTTTCAGGTAATATGCATCGCTCACCAGGGCAAACTACAAAGAGGGCATTATGCTGGGATTTCGAAGAATTACAGAGGCTCTCTGGCAGAAACACGCATCATAATGGGTGTAATTAGAGGAAACCGCACCTGGCTGACCATTGTCATACCACAGGAGACGCTTTTAGTGCAATGATCTCAAGCACACAGTGGAATAATGACGGCTTTTCTTGCAGATCTACACGTTTTGGTTTTTGGGTTTTTTTCTTTGCCATTGGAAGATCTGCAGTGCGTGCGTGGCGTTGTACCTTGAACTCGCTCGGCACTATGAGCTTGGGAGTTTCCACGCCGACGAAGGCGTCCACGCCGCAGAAGAGAAGAATGGTCAAGATGATCGCGAAGTCACTGATGAGCTTTCTCACCTGGGGAGGAGGAAGCATTTACAGCAGGTTAGGCAGGTGTGCTTTGTTTTGGGGTGTTTTTTTGTTTTTTTTTCCGTTTTAAAGCTTGTGGCAGGAGGAGCTACCGGCTGCAACGACATCTCCCTTCATGTTTTTTCACCAAAGGACCTGCACCTTGTTAAAACAACATGTTTGTACATAAACAGATGCTGGCAGTTATCACCACTGCTGACTGTGTGCATTTATTACTCCCAGTGCAGTTGGTGCAATTATGGCTTTAATTTCTAGTGAATAAAAACAGTTGTTCAGCTGTTGGTGACTTAAAAATCGTAAACAGGTTATAAACTAGAAAAAAAGAGCCAGTAAAATTGTTGCAATATAAAAAAAAATTAGCACAAATGATAACTTTTGTCATCCCTTTCAAATCTTTAATTTGTCCAGTGCTTGGGTTCATGACCAAATGTCTGTAAAACGAATGACTTTCCCATTAGCCTCAGCTATACTTTGTGTTTAGTGCTAATTAGCAAATTTTAGCATGCTATCAAGCTAAATTAAATCAACCTAAGAACACTGTAAACATTCTAGCCACCTAAAACCAGCATGATTAGCATCATCAACATGCTAACGTGTTGACATTCGCATTTAAGCTCAACGCACAGCTGTACAATACAATCCAACACCGCTTGGTTGGATGCAGGCTCCTGTTCAATGATTAACTCAACAACAAGTGCCCTTACTGATTTAAATAGAAATGTTAATGAAGCAGCTGTGGGGTTGGGGGTGGGGCAAACAAAGAAAAACTGCCCGTCCATGCTGCACACCCTTCACTGAGCGGTGCGACTCACCGTGGTGGGGAAGAAGCGGCTCGTCTTGAACTTCTTCAGGCCCATGGAGCAGGTGTAGGTCCCGAAGAACAAGATGAAGGACATCAGGGTGATGTCGGGCACGTAGCCGCAGGCCTCGCCCAGCTGCCCGCCGTACTTCAGACACTGCTCTCTGTTCAGGGAAGCCCAGGTGGCGTTCATGGGCTGGGGGGGGGGGACACGAGGGCAAACGGGTTACCTTGACCAACAAGTGATGACGTTATGGGGAAAAACAGCTACGTTGATAAATCAGACAGTTCCTTAATGTTCTCACTACTAAATGTCACAAAAACAAAGACACTACATACCAGATCAGTACTGTTTGTCCAGGCAGAGACATTAACAAGTTCTGATGAGTTGCCTAGGAAAGAGAAACAATAATATCTTATCACCAAAATGGGGGTTATTACTTTCAGTATCACATTTGCCATTTTCATTCTGTGTCAACATCTCTCTCCCAAACAATCCTGCCAAGCAATTTGTGACACAGAGACTGATAGGGCTGTTGGGGAAGTAAACAGTGGTATCTACAGGCCGATACATTCTAGTATCATTCGTTATCTCCACTGTAAACATGGAGAAAATAAGTCGGGAGCTTTGTTTGACATAATAGTAACATCACGGCCAAACGGGACTAAATATGACCGTTCGGAAATCATATCACTGGCAATACAGAGATTCAGCTGTTGTCCAAAGAAAGAAAGACAGAAAGACAGAAAGACAGAAAGAATACAATTAGGACTTTTTAAGGCAAAGAATGGTTCAAGATCAGTTCCTGGATATAGTGAAACATCCTACTGTAATCTATCTTATTTGGTCATCCCAGCGGTCGGGCTTAATCTGCTGCAGAAAGCGAAAGCGTACGCACCGGGCGTGCAGCGGCAGTCGTAGTGGGTGATGAGGTTGGGATTGTACTCCGTGTTGATGGGGTTGTGGTGGGCCAGCTTTATCATCTTCTTGAAGGCGTCGTAGATGAAGATGAAGCTGATGAGCGCGGAGAAGCCCTCCTCGGTGAAGCGCGTGAAGTACTGCACCAGGAAGCTGGCGTCCGTGGCGACCAGCACCAGGCAGAAGAAGCCCGACCACAGGCCGATCCACAGCCGGAACTCAAGGTAGTCGAAGCCGTTGTCTCTGAGGAGAAGGTTAACAAAGAGAGAGTGTGGTTTATTATTTATGAACTATTGTATTCTAATGTGTCTATTGTTTATTCAAAATTTTAATCCCTCGAAGAATTAACTGTACTTTAAGTTAAGTTTAAATCTGTCTAGCTTGAATTCTGTGAGGTCAAGGCTTATTTTGGGCATTTTTTTAAAAAGGTTTGTCAAACTTTTTCTGCTCTCTGCAGCCCTTCAAAATAAAACCATATCGATTTGGAAGCAGTGGCTTTCAACCAGAGTTGTGAGCAGGCTTTCCGCCATACGGAAAATATCCACCCGCCGCGTCTACGTGTTCGGCAGCTGCCACCGACCGGACTCAGCCGCCGTCGGCTACAGGGCATGGAAACATTTGCACGTGGACACGGACGCCACAACCTTCTTCAGTCGGGGTGTAAAATTAAATGAGAGTGAATTATTAATAATGGAACATAATCGGCGCGGTGTTTGGTAATGCTAGAAGACGCTCTGGGAGAGGAAGGGAGTACAGTGGACGTTAGGAGGGAGAGGTCTGCAGCTGACGGCCTTTAATACCCCCAAGGTATCGTTGAATTATGTGTATAATCTGCACAACAAGGGCCAAAAAATTAGTATTATATGCACTGATATAAATGTAAAGTTAATATCTTTTCAAAAATGTCAATGAATGCATGCCCCCGATTGACAGCGCTATTACAGGAGGCGATGCCTTTTGTTTGATGCACTTTATAGTACTTTCTCCTTCATCTAGAGCCACGCAAGGTGTGTGTGGCGCTGGTGTTAATGAGGACAGGAAGCCAAAGGTAAATGACAAATGGGAGATGAATAATCTGCTGGCAGCTGTGACCTGGACAAGCTGTTACTGTTGAGACGAAAAAAGTCAGTGTGAGCTGTTGTTCAAACAGACAAACCAGCTGCTGTAAATTTGAATTATCCATTTGTATTCATTACGGTTTTATTTAGGGTAGAATCTCAAAAAAATGAAACAAAACTGCGCCTGTCCTCTTTTGTTTCACCCTCGCCGATGCTTCTAAAGCACCTGAACGAGTTCGGTCGGCGGCCACCCACTTGCTGAAGTTGAAGAGGAGCCTCTCGAAGACGAGCACCGGGCCCGTGCTGCTGAGAATCGTCAGGGGCTGACCGGCCAGCAGACAGAACACTGCTCCCGTCAACGCCGTGCCCAGGAAACTCTCCAGAACTCCCTGCGACACGGGGGGGGGGCAAAACAACAACAACAAACATGTAAACTTTATCAGTTTTTAAGAGCAACTTTCATTTACTTTGTCTCTTTTTGAGCCAATAAATGTCAATGATTCTGCTTACTCAGCTGGAAATCTTTGCTTTTCTGGGCCCCCCCCCCAGACAAACACACACACACACACACACACACACAGCTGCAGCTCTGGCTCATTGGGAAAGGCTTATTTAATCTCCCAGTCATATCAGTGTTTTACAAGCCTAATGATTCCTGGATACAGAGGACAGATGAGTAGTTGACAACCAGGCTGTGCTCGCGAGACCTGCGCCGAGAAAAGGTTACGCAAGGGCAGGGATTCCCTCCGTTGCTCTAAGAGTGGAAAAGGGGAGTGATCCAGGATTAAGGAGCACTGATTGGGAGGTAGGTGTGTGTGTGTGGTGGTGGGGGCGGGGGGGTCGGTCATTGGAAATGCAGCCATGACAAGGCTTCAGTGGCTGAGTAATCTGGATCTGTGGATATTTAAAGCCTGGGCAAATCCCCGAGGCTGGTGCTCTGCAGATCCTCCATGGTGCAGCTCTTTGCGGGGGCGAGGCTTAGGCAAGTACCTCCGCCACCGGACGGCCGCGTACACTCGACCGCCCGAGGTTGGACGCAGCCTGCACCACATATGCACCATAATTGCTGTTATATACACAACACTTCCACATGCAGTCGTGTCAACAGCAGGCATAACAGATGGATGCAGTATGAGCCGTTGAGCTGACAAATTAGCGCTGGCTTATCAGCTGAGGTGAACCCTCGTCGTTCGGTAGTTTGTGACTTAAAACACGGAGCAAAGATGGAGGTTAAAAAAAATAAAAATAAAATCTAGACATATCCAGTCTCAACTATTGGGCAAGAGTCAGTGCCACCTGAAGCCAAACACGATCAAATCTGGGTTCAATTCCAGCTCTTCTGAGTGGTCAAACTTTTAGGGTCAGATTCGAACATTTAGGGACCAGTTTTAGCTGTGTCCTCACTTGCTTGCTCGCCGTGACTATTGGGAGCGTGGGGAGAGCTGGTGGTGGTGGTGGTGGTGGTGGTGGTGGTGGTGGTGTGGGGGGGGGGGGGGGGGGGGTTACCTGCATGTTCTCCGTGGCATCTCCAAGCAAGCCCCCAAACGTGATCGCGTTGGTGACCGTGCCCAGGTAGATGAACAGGATGGCAGACAGCGACTGGATATGTAGAGCGTCGTAGAAGTCGCTGCCGAAAAACGGCAGCTTCCGCTTGATATCCAGGACGAGCCCTCCGCAGAACCTTAAAAGACGGAACCGCTTAGTTAGTGGGTGCAAATTTCTTTCATTTCATAACTTGGCTTGCCTCATCTGCACAAAAGGACACGTGACGTGCTTTTGATGTTTCCAAAGGCAGAAAAACTTGTTCTGAATAAAGGAAACCAAAAAAAAAAAAAAGGTTATGCATCGCCTGCACGCTTTTGTCATTATTCATGCGTCGAACATTTCCTCATCAGAAACTTCCTGGAAGATTATATAGAGATCGAGGCTAAAATACTTTTTTCCGATTCGTGATTTTGACTTTATGGTGCACATCTCCACATCTCTCATAAGCAGGACGGTGAAACACGGTGATGTGTGTGTGGTGTGAAGTCCACAATCTCTACAGATGACATTCTACAGATTTCCTCTAAAATTTCTCTACAATAGTTTCAATCATGAAAGTGAAATCTCACTATCTTACTTTCTGGTGCGCTGAAGCTCCTCTCCGACCTGGTGACCTCCTCCCCCACCGTGTCCCGCATCATGGGGGGTGTCGCCGTTCATCTGAGGCGCCTCTAAGCCGGCATACAAGTTTTTCCTTGGAACAGAAGAAACAACGACATATGACAAATCTGTGTTAGCAGGGGAAAAAAAAAAAACAAAAAAAAAACACACATTAAACAACTGATCATAGACTGTTTCTTAATAGAAACATAGATTAGGTTACATTCATCTACTATATATATATATATATATATATATATATATATATATATATATATATATATATAAAAATCGAAACACTGAAGACAGCAAACCATTTGTCCACTTGGGAAAGATCAGCCGATTCCAATTACGCTCCGACGGCAGGTCAATTTTACAGCGATATGGCGCCTGTTGTCCTGCGCTCGGTGACGCACTTACAGTACATAATGCATGCACATTAAAGCCGGGTCTACAGTTTTTCATGTGGCCGAGATATATTTCGAGTTCAGCCATAAATCACATGACAATTAAGACATTAGCAAAAGATTAAAGAGGAATTGTGAAGTAACACAATCATCCACTTAGGAAAGACAGTTTGAGCTCTTAAGCAGGGGAACACCCCCCAACCCCCCCATGAAGCGGATACACTCACTGGTTTTGCTGAGGCAGCCCCACTAGGTCCAGTGTGAACACTTGTAGCTTATGGCGGCTAAAGTCTGCTTGTATTGGCAAACTTTAGGTAAATATTACTCATATCACAGATGTCACGGGGACAGTTTGTTGACTTTTACGACTCTTCCCCACCAGTGCTGCTGTCACAGAGCGAAACAGTAGTTTTCGCTTAAGGCATAAACAGCATCGACCACTTCAAATAATTGGCATTTGTAGCCGTGGTAGCAGCTATTTGAGCAGTTTCTCTGACTGAGGAGTTTTATAGAGAATTTCAATGCATTTTGTCAAATATAATGTATGACTACAGTATATTTACTTGCAGTGACTTAATTTGGATTAGGCAGTATTGTGGTGCACTGGTAAGCACAGTTGGGGGGGGGGGGCAATAGTGCTTCCTCCAACAGAGCAAAGACCAGCAGGGGACTCTAAATTGCCCGTAGGTGTGAATATGAGTGTTAATGATTGTCTGTCCAGGTTGCAAGGCCTCCTCTGTCACCTGGCTCTGGCTCCAGCAACCCCCCCCCCCCCCCCCCCCAAACCCTCCCCTTAGTTGATGTGGATCCGAGCGAACCTCTTGTCTGAGGAAGGCAGAGACTTCGGCGGCTCTATCCTGATGTCCGGGTCCCACTCGCCAGGGGGCAGGACGATGACCTCATCCAGGAACTCCTCGATACCGGCCAGCAGGTCCTGCCTGTCCTTCGCTTTGTAAGCGATATCATGGAATACCTGCCGAAGAGCAAACACACATAACCGACTGACCCGTTAGCAATCAGAAAATTAATGATGAATGAACTAATCCAGGGATTTGGAGGAAAGAAAAACAAAATGTGCAACCATGGCGGCTCGCTGGAGAACACCGCCCCCTCGCTTTTGATTGCTGGGACACAGAGTGTAGCGTGTCACTGAAACGTAAACCGTGACGACCAACGTCGCCACAATTATACCGACAACTAACCAAGAGTTTCCTAAACTCTTTCCCAATGTACATAAATAGTGTGCTGTCATCTGCCTGGGCTGCCGCAACAGGCGGGCAAGAGCACTACCTTAGTACTATGAGGGCTTAGGGGCGATTACTCAAAAAGACAAACATCGGATAAACCTGTGAAACAACTGTCACGGAGAGAGAGAGAGAGAGAGAGAGAGAGAGAGAGAGAGAGAGAGAGAGAGAGAGAGAGAGAGGTGCGGTTAAAGTCTAACTTGAGGAAATCCTGGGAAAAAAAAAACAAAAAAACCCAAAAACATAACACTTCCTATCCTGCCATGTTGACATACGAGATATACTGGGAAGAGTCGGGCCCCGTGGGAATTTGTGGGCCCTGGGGTTAAGGACATTACGAGCTGGCTGTAAGCATTTTCCTGAAAAACACGGAGCGGTCCAGCCGGGAGAAGCGAAGACGCACCCCGGAGACACAAAAGTAGACAGGGCCCAACATACCGGAGGATAAAGAAAGCATATCAATGCACAGAACATTAAACAAAAGCAATGTTTGGCTTATTGTATTGCATTTATTCCTTTGGCACCGAAACAGATTTGTATGCCACAACTTCAACACACGGCTTAACAGTTAAGCTACAAATTGGCAACTGCCAACAGCCCTGGCCGGGCCAACTGCTGTGGTGATTAATACAGCAATGTCCAGGGAGCTGAGATTTGGCAAAGGGACAAGTACTGTGGGAGGTTTTAGGTTGGCAAGTCGTCTTGTGCCTTACAAACAATGAGCTGAATGAGGAAATGAGGGGAAAAAAAAACAAAAAACAAAAAAAAACAAAGTATTGATGATGAGAAGATAACGTCTGCCTGCCAGTCTGCCACTTCGGTCTGGACTGAAACAGCGCAATGACTATGGGGCTGATTCCAGTGAAATGTTGTGCAACACGGTGAACATTTCACAGTCTGCTGAACATTATTATCTTAGCATTGTCCTTGTGAGCGTGTTAGCATTTAGCTCAAAGCACCACGGGGACCTCAGTGTGGCCTCAAGGAGCCGCCGGCATGGCTGTGGGCTCTTTGTTCTGTTTATGGATCTGTTTTATTTTATTCATTTACTGGCACAATTGTTAGTACAATGTTTATTTCAACTGCTAACACGGGTTACTTGTAATTAATTTACTGCCTATAAAGAGATAAGTATCAGTATCCTTCACTGCCGGACCAGAAACCTTCCAAATTCTAAATGCAGTGTCACTGTCCGGAGGATTTGCCACCTCGTGCTGAAAGAAATCTCGAGACGCCCAGTACCAGAGGTCCAAACCCAAACCGGGCTCAAAGAGGATGGCATTGCCTCGCATTAGAACAGAGAGCATCAATTAAATGTTCTGTCGATATACACACAATTCAGACAAAGACCCATTAAACAAACAAATTAATTGTTGTAAATAATTCTCTGGCCCATGTAACACCTGCCGTTTGAGTTTTAACATAATCCCCTAATGCAAATGCAGCTACCATCCAAACCCAGCCAAACTCTGCTCGGTCTTCAGAGTGTATTATATATATTAAAAAAAGATAGTAGTAACATACCTCATCTGACATCAGGGTGGCAATGGCTCTTCCAATCTCATGATAGGACTTTGCTTTACCTTTGGGGCCCAGCAGCACAAAGAGAAATCTGCATCCAACAGGAAATTAAGGGGTTAGGGTACATTCACCAAATCAGAATCTGAGAATCCTGTTTCGCTGCAGCTGTTCATGGCGTCACTAAAATCCGCGACTGCGTGCTCTACCTCGTGGGCACAGGGACCTCGGTCAGGGCCCCCAGCATGACGGCCTGCTGCAGGCGGACGAACGCCACGAAGGGGGCTTCCAGGAAGTCTACCTCCCCGACCAGCACGTTGGACGCCTCGGCATCACGGGGAAGCTTTTTCATAAACTTGTTCTTCAGCTGTTGGGACAGAGGTGGGGGGGTGAATAAAGTCAGTGATAGAGAAACATCAGGCTGAATTCGTAACCGCAAAGGCCAATTATTTGTGACAAGATACAGATTTAAGCAGCAGGATGTCGGCGCAAAAGCTTCTCCTTTTTTTCCCTGCCACTTGCAGTATAATCAATGATAGATGACATTCCGAATAAATGTGTTGATCATCATACGGTCTAAAAACTGGGCTGTATCAAGGCAGAGACTGGCATGGTGTGGGGTTTTTTTTCAACTGGCCCTATAAGCACATAAGAACAGGGAGTGCCCGCCCTTTCCTACAATTATTTTCTGAACAGCAGCTTGACCTTATGCCACCTAATGAACATAACGCAGTGCATGAAGCCGCATCTGCAGTCTTAGGACGTACAAAGTCTGCCGTCTGCTCATTCTGGATCGCAAAAGGGATGGCAGGAAAACAAACAAACAAAACAATCAGAGGGTGATGAATAACTAAGGCCTTGGTGTAACGTCAGAGGCCCAGACCATTCTGACAAATCTATGGTTTCATGAAATGCTGCTGGAGCATAATTCCGGTTGTTAAAGTTTAACCGCTCCTGTGATCTTTCCTTTATCTTCAGTGTAATCGCGGACTACACGGCCGAGTTCCTTTAACCATCAACTCATGGGGCCGAGAGAGAAACCGCATGTGCCGATGACAGAAACCCGCATGAGGAAAAAAAAAAAAAAAAAAAAGATGGGAGGACAGTGAGCCATTGTTGCCCAGAGCAGGGAGAGAGCCGGGGGTGTTATCTCTCAGCGTTTGAGGCTCACAAGCGTCATGCGTACACACTGCCCAGCACATGACCCCCGCATAGTGCTGCCTTGTGAACGGAAGCTCGAATTATAGACTGCCGGGGCGCACCGTAGCTAACACATCATCTCAATGCAATGACAAAGAGACGCAACAAAACAAAAATATATTACCTGATCCTTCTCGGGTTTGTCGGAGAAGTCGCTCAGGCTGTTGGAGGTGAGACTTCTATGGGCCGTCGTCGGGCTGCCTGCAGAGGGGTAAGACAAGCGTTAGGGGATCAGGGAGGCCGGGCGACACCGCGGGGCTTTTTTATATTTTTATTTATATATATATTATTAGAGCCCACCGCGTCCACGAAAAGAAAAGAAAAAAAAAAAAAGGCACCAGGAAAAGTACACAGGGAGAGCCAGAAACATCAGGACCTGGCTAAATGTGGAGCAGCTTAAGGTTTAGAGCTAATGCCAGATGGTGGTTCATTCAGGCGCTCGGGAGAGAAGGGCGCCGGGACGAATGGCCGCCCTCGGGCCCGCCGGTTATACACGGCAGCAGAAACACGCCCGGGGCGCTACTGGCAAATCGAGTGGGGATGTAGACTTCAGGGCTCCATTCGACACGGACCATTTACTCATCCAACATCGCCGGCAGTGTCGGAGACCAGATTCTTAAGCATTTTCGCTTTTATCTTGCCAAATAAATGTTTAGTTAAGTACAATGGGAGTTATTGAGTGAGGCTGTTCTATTTCTGCGAATTTCTCCAACAAAATGAGATCCTGAAAAACCAATCATCCAGCTTTTCAAACAAAATGGACACGAGGGAAAGCTTCTAACTGCATTCCACTTCCGCGCATGCAGCTTTTATAGTGCACGGGCCTACGTTGCGAATGCGCCGCGTTCGGTGGGAGTGCTGTGACCTCACTTACAGAGGTATCCCATGCTGGAGCTCCTCATAACCTCGCAGGGTTCCTCCGACTCTTGCGGGTTTAACCAAGGCACGGGGTGCTCTTGGGGGCCGCGGGCTACAACGCCCCAGGCGCAGGAAGGCCCAAAGAGAAGGAAAAACAACAAAAAAAACAAAAAACAGAATAGTAGAAGGGAAAAACAAGATTGAGAAGGTAGGGGAAAAAAGACAAGGAGGAAAAGAAGCGAGATGTTGCATTAGTGAAGAAATTTTACAACAGTAGTTAGTGTTAGGGTTTTAAAAAAGAGGAATAAGAAAGGAGTTAAGAAAAGAATAAAAGTCAAGAGATTCGGGTTGAGAGATTTAAAAAAAGTTTTGTTTTTTTTAAATTACCGTTCTCCTGGTTGGAAAACAGCCGACTTGCACTGGAAACGCTCTTGCCGATGTCTGCGAGAGAGCGCAAGTTGGACTTCTTGGTCTGGTGGCGATGCTTCCGTAGCAGCGTGTACATGACCTTCTCCCTCAGGTCCGCCTTCAGCTGGCCAGTCTCGATCTGGCTGTCCGTGATCATCTCTGTCGGAGGGGCAGATTTTTAAACGTCGGGCTCAGGCTGCCGGCGCTCTGGATGTTCTGGGTCCAAGGTTTACCCCCCACCCACCACCACCACCCTCCCCCACTCACCGACAACCTGCGGCAGCGTGGTGGCCTCCAGGTCCAGCATGATCGTGCCCTTCTCGATGCACTTCTTGAGCTCCATCAGGCTGTGCAAGGACAGCGTGGCCACATGGGGCTTACTCCAGCGCTCGCCGCCCTTCTCCACCTTCTCCTCGAACTTGATCCATCTGCACTCGGGGAGGACAAAAGGCAGAGGGAGAGCGCTGAGATGTATTTACGGTACTGGACTTGTACTCGGCTGTGCTGGAGCTTTCCAATTAAATGCGGCAGTTCCAGAAAATGAATATTACAATAATTTTATTTCTCCTCCTTCATACAGGTTCCTTAAAAACATCACCGCAGAATATAGATAAGCCTACAAATCCGCTGCTTCATAAGTTTATGAACAAATACGGGCAACCGACAAAAGGAGGCAAGAGGCGCTCTGCTTTCTTTACGAAAACAACCCCCCATTGTGTTCCGAATTGGACGCAGCTCACAAGGCAAGGACAAGGGATGATGGACAGTGTGGAAATAATAAAAGATAAAAGAAATCAATCAGTAGACTCGAGGAAATACACGTGCACGCCGGAATGACAACAGTCCCCCCCCATAACTCTCGGGCCACACACGGCTGGATCGGAGAAACAAGACTTTGTTACTAGGGGTAGCTTAGTCATGGAGGTGGGACTCGGGACAAGGATTCTTTTTTTTTTTTTTAAATAACGATGCCTCACATGTCACCGCTACAAAGAGCCATTCTCCTGAGTCCCGGGGATGGGTTTCCCTGTGGGGGATAGAGTATCCCTCTGGCAACGGTCCACACGCCTGTGACCAGTCATCTTACTGGGAGAGGAGCCCGATCAGGGAGCTCATTTACCTTCCCTTTTAAATGCAACTCACTCTCGCTCTTCCAAAAACAGAAATAAAAATGCTGGTAATAAAAATAACGAGGGCGTGTCACTAGTCTGTTGGTTTCTTATTACGTGCTCCTTTGACACAAATTCACGTCTGTGTGAAATCGTACCTTTCCTGTTCAACTAAAAGTCGCCAGAAACTGAGGCAGTTTTAGCTTAGGCATGACATGCATTTCTCACGCAACAGCGCTCTGCCGATTTAGCGTTGCTGTCAATATTGTTTGACTGTTGATGGAGCGTTCCTGCAACGCAACTCGACGGCCAACAGTTCAGTGTGTGCTACGCTAGGAGCAGCGACTAGCATAACATGCTAACAGCATGCTACTATGCTACTACAATGCTTGTAGCCGCTGCTAGCATGTTAAGTTCATTTCTGGCGAGAGAATTTCTTTTCTAACTCTACAACCTCAAAAAAATATATATTTTTTTTCCTTGTTTCGTCGTTTCCAAACTTGTAGGCCTCAGACCCAACCAACGCCGCCTCAGGTGACATCACCTGAGGCAGTTTATCGGACTTCGCACAGCTCTGTCTGGAGCCACAAAAAGGCTTCGTACGACGTTCTCCATGCGGGCACTAAGTAGTACTGCGGGAAAACCCGTAAACAGACTTTGAGTTTATCTGAGAGAATGGAGTTCTCCTCTTAGGAACGACGAATTTTATTGATCTCATTTGACTACAGCTTCTTTTATCACACAAAAAAAAGGTAACCATTGCATGTGGTCAGAATCTGTAGAAGTTCATTTAGGCATTAAATTGAGGGAGTATTAAACAATGCAAAAATATCCATATTTGAATGCCCAGTGCCCACATTTTAATGTGCTCTAGAGCTAAGTGTAACATGAGGTCTTGCTCTGACCATGTGGGAGTTTCTCCTCTTTCCCGGTCTCACACAACAGGTACTACAGATCTAGATCAGATAAGTGTAGACTGGGAGTTCATTGGAGTGCGGCCTATTTCCCTACACATACAAAACGCGGTTATTCATAAGGGATTGTGTTCCGCTGACTGTGCGAGGCTTGTGAAGCAGGAAATTTGTGACTGCACTGCCCATGGCTAAAGAAACGGGTGGAGGTGCTGGGTGGGGTGGGGTGAGGGGGGTGAGGGCATGGCGGGCTTGAAAGACGGTGAGATGTTGGACCCATCGGACTCACCTGGCCGTCTCCTTCCACTCCATCTCCTGCCCGTCCACGGACAGCAGCTCGTCCAGCTCGGTGAAGAGCTGAGGCGGCGGGGGTCCGTCATCCTCCTCCCCCAGGATAAACCTGATCCTCTCAGCCGGAGAAACTGCGAGGAGAAGGAGGCAAATAAATTAAAAATTTAAATTAATTAAAAGAACCCAAAACTTTATACCACGCACCGTCTGATGCACTCAGCTCGGATCTAGTTTCGGTACCGACGCTGAAAAAAAATCAAATAAATAAAACATGATTAAAAATGATGTTTTCACTGTATGTGACTTCAAATTGGCTTCAAGTTGGCTGTGCATGAAATAACCCTAAGCAAGGAACAGACATAACATTTGCAGATCTTATGAATGACACATGATTCAAATATTTGTTCATGGAGTCAAGTCATCATGGAAACACTGATAGCCTGATTCCCTGGCTGCTCACTGACACATATCTGTCAGAATCAAACTTCGCCACGCTCAGTGTTAACCGACTCACCGTCAGCGTGGAGACAGCGAGTTTCGTGGTCTTGATGATCGATAAAGTCAGCTCCAATGAGGAAAGGTCCAGATTAACCTTTCATATATCTGCAGGCAGAGGTTGCATAATCCTAAGAAGTGTAGTTTTGCTTTTGGACAAACAATGAACGCATAGAGGCAATGCAGGCATCTTAATGTGTTTGTGGAAGGTAGAAACAGCCCCTCTATGCGGTTCGGCAAGACGTTGGCAGACCAGCCTGAACCCAAGACGAGGGTGCATGTGCTGAAACTCGGGGGGGTAGGAAGAACACAAGGAAGAACGTTCCCTCGGCACATTCACTCTCTCTTCCTTCCCAGTAAGTGGTGTGCCTGGCTCTGCATCAGGAAAAAATTAACTTGAGCGTGCTGATCACTTTCACTAAATATTGATCTCCCTCTCTGTTTTCGTGAATTATAGACATAAAGAGGCAGCTGGAACCCTGGGATTTACGCATGTTAGCCAACAACACTGATAAAGTCCCCGTTATACAACGGCAAAGGAGAGCCCCGGCGCTTTATGTCCCGTATGTTATGGGTTATCCATCCAAGAACCGCTTATTCCCGTAAACACTTCTTAGAAAGTTCTGCAACTGTGAATTGATGACCCAAGAAAAGAAAATTTTTAAAAATTAAAAAATTGAAAAATAAGAAGGGAGGTTAAGTTGTTAGACACTTACGCAGCCTTCTCCCTGATATACTGTGCCAGTCAGGATTCCACGGGCTGATACGTCACCGACGTAACGGTGCCTGTGACCTTTTAATCCTGACACAGCGCGCCCAAGCTTAACTTAGGATGCTTGCTTTTAAAATAGTACAGTTTGAACTGTTCTGCTGTAGCAGGGGGGTTAATGGAACAGCTGTTAAGCTACACGAAGGTCACCATCGGTGTCTTGCAAAATACTGGAAGCAGCCTCAGGATATGGAACACTTAGCGCCCCCCCCCCCGCGCAACTTGTACATCAGCATTATTGTGCAACGCACAGAGCAACGTCATCCATCGGCAGCTAAAAACAGACACACAAGAGATCTTTCAGTTCCCATTGCCGCCACCGGGACCTTCTTGCCGCCCCTTTGGCTACTGACGCCACACGGTGTACACAACACCGCTCGCCCCTTTAAACCGCCCAACTGTCATCAATCCAAAAAACACAAAAAAAACAGGCCTCTGTTGTGGTTGCACACAGGTTTCAAGTGGACGGCTCCACAGGGCCTTGCCAGAATCAACAGGATTATGTGGATCTGGATGGAGGGCAAAACAGCGGAAAAATTTACGATTGGAGGGCTCGGTACACACCGTTCAGCGACGGTGTTTTGAGTCGGGGCTTTTGTGACGTCTGGCGCACGTCGCCTTGCCCACGTGCCAGATCCTCTGGCCATCGTCGTATCTTCACGGCCAAAAACGGCACGGCCTCCACAAATGCCTGAAACAGTTCTACGCTTGGAGCCTTAAGGGGACTGGAATGAACATGAATTTCAAACCCAAGGGCGCACGCGCCAATCCAACCCAAAACCCTTAGTCCGCTTCAATTATTCATAGCAGAGGCGGTGGTGGAAGCCAGAGGGGTCTCTGCCAAGGACCTCCGACGAGTCAACGGGCCCCCTTTTTAAACAAAAGGGCAAAAGGTTAATGTGAAAATCTTTACGACTCAACGAGGGAAAAATGTTTATCCCCACAGCGGCTGCAGCCTCATCATACTTCAGGGTTTCCCCTCCCGTTCAACCTTACAAGACTGTTTACAGTTCAGATCTTCTACAGAGATACAGTAGGATGAGAAAGAAGTGGGAGGCTCTGTCCGTCCGTCCGTGTGGCTCTTAGAGAGTGCAACCAAAGTGATCCGTGGCTCAGTTTTTAAAAACCTGCCTCCGTTTATTTTGTTTGGTTCCACCTCCATCCCACTGCCTGCCGATTTACGGTCTGATATCGGTTCCATGGTGGGGTGGGGGGGTCAGCATTTACACAGAGATGTCATGTTCAGACCATACACACAGAACATGCTACAGGGTAGATTCAAGGGAATTAATTCAAGACCAGGAAGACTCAGGAGGTCAAGTCTGCAATATCGATTCATACAGACATTTAGGTTGCAATTTATGCAGGAACGCACAGTTTACACATCTAACTCTCTGAGTTTTAGATCGCCGAATAATGCTCAACTGAGCCGCGAACTGTTGTTAAGCTGTTATCAAATCAACAAATACACAATCTAATCTCCGTTTGTAGGTATTTGTCCATCTGGTCCTTCAATTACCCCGTAAGAGGTGAGAAACTACAGAAAAAAAAAGAAAAGAAAAAAAAGGGCAATAATTGATAAACAAATATTTACTCCTTCCCTCTGGGGCAAATATTTACCTCGACGCCGTGGCCTTGTGGCCAAACCTCGGGTGACTCACAGGTTAGTCAGACGGGTCCCCATGCCACAGAGGGCTGAGAACAATAAGAGCAAAACTCTTTATCATATCATGGCACCTTCGGATGACTAAGCACGCAGGCTGGTTTACACCTGAGCACGAGGTGTAACAAAGGCGGATTACGGCGTCGTGTTTGGGGGGGGACGCGTAGGGGATTAGGCCGGTGCTCGTCTGCTGCGTGGAGCCTGCTGCGGACCGACAGCTTGGCGACCGATCCTGCTTTACTTGTTGCGCTATCGTCAAACATCACTCGCTGATAGAAACTGTAGAGCTACCGGCCAAAAGGATACGAAACCGATGCTGCTGAGGCATCTGTGTGTACAAATCCTTGTCTGTACTGTCCTGGATCAAATTTTTGGAAAAAATAAAGCCATGTGTTAACCGAGGACCTGAATAAACATGGGCATGCTGCACCCTGTAACAGCTGCTGCATGAAACATTAAAACAAAAAGCCAAAAACAAACTAGGGGTGGAAACTGGTTTAAAAATCACTCTGACACTCCTGTTGCAGGCCCAACCTTGATTTGTACCACGCAGTGTCAGTGTCCTCCTGTGTCTAATCTGAATTCCTAAATTCCCGAGCCCATCTCGATACCGTAATGGTTACCTCCACCCTGAAGTCTGAGCAGACTGAAACATCCTCCCACTTGTGCTAGTTTCCGGGCTTTTGCCATTTAAAAAAAGAAAAAAGGATGAATTCCTTTAATTCAATAATTATATGTCTCATAAAATAGCTTTTAACCAGACGGCAATGTCTGGAGGTCTTTAAAAAAAAACACAAAGGAAAAAAAAAATCCCACCTACGAGGTGTGTATGGGTGTGTGTTTGCAAGCCACTCATCAAGGCTTAGAGATGGGGGATCCCCACACAGTCAAAAGGCTCATCCACTGAGCGCCGATGCCAAAATTGGTCAGAGTTTTCCCACCTGTGTTACCACATTAAAGAAAAAAAAAAAAACAAACAAAAAAAACCCACCAAACCACCAAACAAACAACACACCTCCTCCTGTATATTCAGTAGACACGTGGGTTAAGAGTGACCTACATCTACAAGACTCCTTTGGAATTACAGTTCCTCCTGCTCCAGAGAAACGATGGTGGGATTAATGCCTCTAACATGCATCTTTTCTAAGCCCCTATACAAAAAAAAAGGAAAAAAGAAAGGGGGGGGACATCTGGCGTGCTTTCCCCCTATAGCAGGGACTCCTGAGACTGATAACCATCTTAATGTGCTTCTTAATGTGCATTTTTGCATCTCCCTCTGCCCACCTTCCAGGCTAACATTTATTCAACGCTGTTGGTGGATCATGAGATCTTTACCCGTTTTTTAAAAAATATTTTTTTTTATTTTCTTAATTGCTCCTCTCAGCACCCGGGTCGTTTCAGTCCCGCCTGTAGCTCAGCAGCTTCCTCGTCTACCTCATGTAACATCTTGATAGTTTACTGTTTTACCGTGCCCCCTCGTCTTTTCTTCTTCTTCTCCTTCTCCTCTCTACCTTTTTTTTTTTCGCTTCTGAGAATCCTTGCTCACAAATCCCAACAAAGCACCGAGTTAATCATCAAGGTGACAGATAATCGCCCCCCTTGTATTTACTTAACACAACTTTAAGCCAATCCAGTGTCATTTTCAGATTAGTATTCAACATGTTCCCATTCCCCTCGCTCAGCTCATTCTGTTGAGTGTAGGTTTCTGCTTGCTGATTCTTTCTTTCTTTAGTTTCTTGGCCGTCACCCCACCCAGCCCTCTCTGCTCTATTTGAATCACTACCTCCTTAACTACAGCAGTGCTGATATCCTGCACCCTGTGATTTGCAGAGCGCTGCTGGACCTCACCCAACAGACTTAACCAACATCTCCAAGGCAGATTTATCCACCACTAACGTGGCTCCCGTAAATTACCCTCCACACAGTGTAATTTATGTTGAATTTTGCCATCTGGTTTCATCACAACTCACTGAGGGGTTTGAGGATGTTCGCGGTGGACTCATCTGCGTTCTCTCCGTCGGACCTGTATCCCTCCGTGCTCTGCTCAGCTCGCTCCCGCTTCTCCTTGTGGCTGGACTTGCGCCGGTGGCGTCTCCGCCGGTGGTAGCTCTTGGGGACATGGACGCCGATGTACACCGTGTGGTGACCTGCCACAAACACAGTGCAATGCGGGGAACGCAGGTCAGATTACATGGTGAAAAGAAATAGAATTACATTGATCTGAGCTCTGTATCGCCACCGGAAGAACAAACACAAACAGATGCTGGTTGATCAGGTGTGGTTTGGTTGGAGAATTTTGCTTATCACAAGGCGACTTTGATGCATGTGGTTTTAATTCTTATTCATTTATTTATTTTGGCTTGTGCTGATGCTGAGACAGTTGAGTGACAATTGGTGCTTTGTTATTCATTTCCCCAGTCAGGAAGAGATACAGTTATGTTGTCAGTCACACTGAGAAAATTAAATAAATGCCAACTACTTCCTGCACGGCAGCTCATACAGGAAATGATGACTTAATTCCTCCAGGAAGTAATTAGGCAGACGGAGGGGAGGAGGGAGGGGAAAACTCCCTGACTGACCAAGTTAGCGCTGAAGAAACCGCCTATTTTTCCATTCAGACGCGCATTCCATAAACATTGTTTTTGTGGGGATTTAATGACAACCTTCACACCTCGCCGTGGTCTGCCTCGGACTCCTTGGCTTCCTTGCAGAAGCTAAAAGTGCACACTAAACGAGGCGCGTTCCCATGCATGGGCGGGGGGGGGGTGTGAAGGGTCTCACAGCTATGGCTGGATACAAAAATAACCCAAAACAAAAAAAACAACAACAAAAAACCAACTTGACACGATGCCAAAAGCTCTGACGTGGTTCTCTTTGTGTGCACCCTTAACTGCTCGTTTATGAAACATGTCAACGTGTCGCCAAATCCGTGAGGGCGTCTCCAGATGAATTCTTTCCTGCACAGGATTTGAACACTTGAAGAAACATCTTCCTGTACAGCAACAATAATCTAAACCGGTTATTATTCATCTTGTATAATTCTCTGCTGCTACTAAAAAGGGGGAATGAAACCTTTCCACCTGGGTGGATGAAGCACGGAGCAGTATATTTTATGTCTGGAAACACGGGGGCAGGTTGGAGCTCACAACATGTCATTTAGCTGGACAATGTTACCTTCTACTTCCTCTTCGTCGCAGACATGTTTGACAAAGGACGCTCCTCTGTCCAGCACGGCTTCGTCCTCCACTCTATGAGGACAGAGAAAAAAAAATAAGGGTCAAAACATAAAAACAGCATGGATCATAATTTTAACTGCTGTGTATGCGTCTAACAAAACATGCTGCCCCAGTGTCATTTAGCCTCCTTCACATCATTCCCACAACAATCATCCACAGAAAATGAAACCCAAAATACAAACTAAACAGCGAACAAGTGACCCAAACCCAAATTTTCAAAAATGAATTCAAATCAATACACTTGTTTTCATTTAAATCCCCTTTATGCCCAACAGATTCAAATCCGGTTTGTGTGAAGCACAATCCTGATCATCACTCCTATTCAGACACTTCTTACTCAGCCACCTCAGCACTGGCCTGACATTTAGTTTCTTATTTCTGACCGGTCAACCTCCAATTGTGGCGATATAACAAAAAGAATGAGTTTGACGGCTTCATTCTGGACACTGTTGTTTTCAGGTTTAAATGTCAAAAAAAAAAAAAAATACGATTTAAAAGACAGGACTGTAATTTCATGGCAAGACTTAAAACATCAGTCATCGTGACAAGCTTTAAAAGTGCATTAGCATTTCTGATGCTTTGGCACTCGCTCAATTTCAGCAACAATCTCAGTTTCTCATCAACCTACATTGCTGCACATGACAACATTTAAAAGAAACAACAAAAAAGCACCTTTTCCTATGCCAGGAAGCACAGAACCTTAAATTACAGTAAGATGAACTTGTTTCATTAGTCATCATTCATTGAATGACAACCACGCCAAGGGGGAGTTTCTGGTTCTCACACACATACTGGTTTTACTTCTAGGTCCCAAAAAAAACCAATTAGGGCCACTTTCCAAGGTTGCACGACACGGATTTCCTTTGATCATCAAGCCTTGTAACTTTTGGCGGAAGGTTGGAAGGAATGTGGCTCCTCCAGTGCGGCAAAGTGTGGACTAATCTGGGCCGTGGAAGGTGTTTCAGTCCACGGTATACTGGAAGACCCGATCTGCGTGCTGCACTTCCGCCAGAGGCAGGTACAAGAAGGAAACAATGCACCAACTTCAGACTATAAAAAGAACAACTGAGGGCTGGTATTCTGTTGAATCAGGAGGACATTTCTTTGGTTTGATTCATTTTTAATGAGCCTTTAAAATAAAATACAGATAGGAGGGGGAGACTAAACTAAGTCAATTCATTCTTTCAGACTGTTCTGATGCCACATAAGCATGTGTGTATAAGAGTAGGAGATCAACTTTCATAACTAAACTGACAAGTTGCTTTATGGGAAGAGTTTTTTTTTTTAAACAACAAAACATAAATATTTGATTTAGGATGCTTATCAAGAAAACATCTGAACAGTTTCCACTCGCTGATGAACAATCCCCATCCGAGGAACGACTCCGCTTTTGCGAAAAAACGAGGGGAGGGGAGCGGCGCACACAAACGGCTAAATAAACAAAGTCAGGAAGGATACGACTTGTTCCTCCGATTGCACTGCGAGCTCATCTGAATTTCCCCCAGTGGCTACGGTATCTGGCCCAGAGAAAGATAAAAAGGTATAACGCTGATAGCAGACATAATGTTGAGCCACCGGCTCCGAGATCAAATGACTGAGTGAGGAGGAGGAGGAGGAGGAGGAGGAGGAGGAGCGCCCGGGCCTGGCGCCAAAGTTTGCAAGCAATAGTAATATAGCGATTATCCTCTGTACTCTCCTTTTGTTGCCTATTGTTGCTTACAGAAAAAAAAAAAAAAAAAGAATGAAGGAGGCTAGGTCAAGTTCCCACACACACAGTGCTGTGTGGAGGGGGTAGGTGCTGTCATTCTGTTCTGTTCCTTTTTCCCCTCCAGGACAGAACATGCAAAAACAAATAGATGGAGCCACTTTAATTCAGTACCATGCGAACGAAAGCTCAGTTTCGTCGCATTTACCTCTGCAACAGGTAGCACAGTATTGGTGGTGGCAGGTGTGTTTGATTGTGCATTGAGGCGCGTCATGTAACACAGTGAGAGGATCCTCAGGTAAATAAAAATGAATAATAAAAAGCCCAAAAACAAACATTTGCCAAACAGTTCAGGCCAAGGCTGCAGGTTTGCTGCCGGCTGCAGCCCGTCTACCGGGCCACGTTTTAAACGTGACCCCACACTGACGCGTCAGAACAGGGAGACCCTCCTGAAGAGAAACACGCCACAGGTGGTGCGTGGACATCACAGGACGCCGGCGGAGATTTCGGCGCTCCAGCTTTGAACCGAGCTGAACCGAAACGAATGCGACTGGCCTGTGGAATGTGGAACGTGGGAGAAGAGCAGAGTTGACGTTCGGCTGAAGCAGCGAGGTGGAGTGAGGATAAGAAACTTTAATCTACTCTTCAGCGTTAGCCCGGAGCTAGAATCAGGTAGCTGAAACTCTAAGGGAGAGGGGCTAAAGTCTATGTCTTTGTGTATGAAAACAAAGGCAGATAAAGTCCTGTGTCTCCGCATTTATGTCATCATGAACACAGGAAATCTTCTTGATCTTCTTTTTTCATTTCCTCCTACTATGACTTCTCCTGCCTGATTAATTAAAAAAAAAAATCTCATGTTGAGGGTGAGGGTCAGAGCGACCAGCTGCGTCCACCTCACGCTTGGGTGGTGGTGGGGGTGGGGGGGACTTCTCACAGCTCCGGGTTCTCGGTGACCTCATGAGGCTGGATAAAACCTGTCGGTGCGTGAGGAGCTGGGGGGGGGATCAGCTTCTCGGGATCAGGGATCATCCCCATCTCTTTACAGTATGACGCACCCAATCCCCACGCCCCACCTCCCACCTCCCACCCCAGCCAAGTTCACCACGAGGATAGGTGCCCCCCAGCACATACGCAGGGCAACAGAAAGTAGCCCAGCGATGATTTGAGAGCCTTGACTGGATACTCCAGCCAAAAAGTTATCTTATGGAGTACCACGCCCTCAACCCCCTGAAGGCTAGGAAAGTGGCTGTGGAAATATTATTATTATTATTATTATTATTATTATTATTATTATTATCATCATCATCATCATTATCATCATCATCATCATCCTTTGGAGTCTACAGGAGGCGAGTGACACTAACAGGACAAGAAAAAAAAAGTTAAAGAGTCAGTAGCTTTTTATTTTAAGGCTCCAAATTACTATAATTTTCATAACCAATCAGCAGATTTGATCAGTTCATCATATAATTCATTTATAAAACATCAGAGCAGTTAAATTGTTTCTCCAGGGCCAAAAGTGAAGTCTTTGGATGAATTGTTTGGTCTGAGTAAGGTCAAAAATCTAAAATAATATTCATTTTACAATGATATAAAACAATAAGTGGGAAACCCTCGCACTGGAGGGGCTCAGACCAGCAAATGTTTGGTTCCATTTGTTTGAAATTGACTCAATGGAATATAGAGTCTAGAGGCTTTACTCGTCAGATTGGCTGATATGATGATTGGCTTTGTTTTAACGAGAGAAACGCGCCTGTTATTGCGCACCGTTCATGCGCGTCACTGAGCTGCAGTCCACCTGCCCCCGAGTCGCGCCTCGACCGGAGGAATTTCCCCCCTCACGACACGTGAACGGACGAGGAAACAGACGCGCGCCTACTTGCGCCGCGCATCACCCAGCGCCGCGCACAGGAGCCCTCCAAAATGTGTATTCTGGGTCAAAGCGTGGCACGAAAAAAACAAAAAAAGGGAAGATGTTTACCGGCTGTGAAGCCAGGTTTCACAATCTCTAGAACAATGAAAGAAAAAAATCAGCTTTTGTTTTGGAAAGTTTCTGCTGCCGTTGTAAAAGGGAGAGGCAGGTCAATCACCATGGGTTTCACTCATTGGAGGAGGGGAGGGGGTGAACGCTTGGAGCTACTGGGCTCCACCCCGTAAATGTTCTTTTTTTGGGGGGGTGATACTTTAAGCCCCCAGTATCTATAACTACCTCACACTGGCTGCAGAGGAGCATAAACAAGAAACTAATGAGTTTCAGCTGCGGACCCATCCCGGGATTTCCGCATTTCTGCGGTAAAGGCCAAGTCCGATGCGTCGCGTCGCGGCTCTGGCACCGGCGTCATTGCGCGCAATGTGGACGCACACGTCGGCCCACGCTCTACGTGGCTCGCTCTCTTTTTTGAGGGTGTGTGTGTTTTTTTGGGGGGGGGGTCGTGGTGGTGGGGGGGTTATACCCACAGCTTTATTCATTAAGTTGCAACGGAGACACGATCGCCACCGCTTGGCCGTGCGCGCCCCCTTCCCCCGACACACACACACACACACACACACACACACACACACACACACACACACACACACACACACACACACACACCTCGCGTCTCCCTAATTGATAGTGACAGGTTCTTGGAAAGTAGATTAGCGGCCGTTCGCAGCCACAGCGGCGCGGCAACGGTGGCTCTACCTGGCCAAGGGCTCTACCCGGCGTAGAGCCCAAGGGCTCTTTCAAAATGAATGAAAACCACATCATTTCCCAGCCCCATTAGCAGCCTGACAAAAATGGTGTCGGAACATTTAATTAAAATAAATAAATAAAATAAATAGGCAACGGAACTGGTGACCCACTAAAAACCCAGGTGAGCAACCGGTAAACCAGGTTTACGCACGAAACCCCCCCGATGACACCTGGTAACATTCTGAACGTGCCCAAGTTTTCAGATCAGCAGGTGATCGATGTTCACCTGTTGCCTGAACTACGCCCCCCCCCTCCTCGCCAGTAAGCAGCTCTGCTCCAAGTTTTTCCAATACAACCTGCGCACCGAGTTACACTAGGAGAGAGGACAGATCCTAAACTTACTTGCTCTTCTCGGAGCACATGGTGGACACACTGTCAGCCCGGCGTCCGGCGGCGACCCCCCCTCCTCCCTCTGCTCGGCCCTGCCCGGGGTCAGGTTACTCTTGCTGTCGATGTTTAGAAATCTTCACCTCCTCCGGCTGTCGCGCTCTTCCAGCGGAGAAGAAAGTGAGACGAGGACCCGGGAGCTCGGAGCTATCTCGCTGGAACGGTGTCCACGCGTTTGCAAATCAAACCTGACGCGTGAGACCCGATCCTCATATCGTGCCGGACTCGTGCAGGTCGGGTCTGGATGACATCTTGGAAAGGAGACAAGGAGGAGAAAAGAAAGGGGGGCTCGTTTGTGCGTCCAGCTGGAAGCGCGTGGAGAGCGACTGTGCGCGCAGCGCGTCTTTTTCCATATTTAAAGTGCCATCCCTCCTCCTGCGTGACGCCTCCTGGGGGTGGGGGTGAGGGGGGGTACTCCCGGGTGGCGCAACACAATTTAAGATGCAGAGCGAACGACAGAGAAACCACCCGACGAGATAAGGAGGCAAATTAGAAATTCACCAGATCCAGTTATGTGGAAAAAAACACATTAAAGCGGGTTTTTTGTTTGTTTGGCTGTTAAGTCAGTTTCCCACCAAACACGTTCTACAGTTAATCATCTTGTGCCTATTTGGCGTTCGTTTTGTTTAAACTTCAGATGAGCTCGTTTACGATGAGCACTCGCAGAACTCCAGCTTTTATTGCTCCAGCTATAAAATCTTAAATATTAACCGGACCTGTAACTGTAGTCGGGGCTGCTTTCGTCCGCTGTGCCCCGGGGGCCTCGACTCTGTGCATATATTCTGATCTCATCTGCGCAATTATAGCGGCATTAAAAGTGAAAATTTAAGCGCCTATTTTAGGTCGCAGTCTTCAAATCCTATTGGGGATACCAGGTAAAGGCGAGCTCAGCGGACGGGAATAGCTGGCTGGGGCGCCGGTGCGGGGGCTGGCGACATCTGCTGGAGGGTTTTACAAACTGGGTGGGGGGGGCATTTCTAGAACTGAGACACATGGCCTAATGAAAAACAGGGTTTATACTTACAAATCAAAAATGATTTAATCTGAGATCATCTCTCTCCTGTTGGACTCGCCTCATAATCCGAAAACCATAACACTCAAAATTATTTAAATTATTTCAAAGTTTATTGTTATTTGTTAAGACAAAAAAAGATTAAGTTCTCATTTGTAAACACTTCAACTGATAAATAAACATACATTAAAAAAAGGGAAAGGCAATAAGTGTTTTTCTAAAAAAAAAAAAAAAAAAAAATAATGCAAAGGTGACCAACATTTTTTGATGATTGTATTAATATAAAAAACATACTGTGACTGTTTAGGCATTACATTGTTTTCAAAGTTATGCTATGTCCACCTTTTCTTGCCACAGGTGCCGTCCAGATTTTTCCCACCTTCACAACGTGCTCAAGAACTCTTTCACCTGAAACAGAAGGACAGCGCGCGAGCCGTTAGCGTTTCCAGCGGATACCGACGGCGGTGAGAGTGGCGACTTTGATTTCCTTCCTTTTGGTTTCATCTTTCATCCCGGGTGATGGAAGCCAATTCAAAAAAAACAAGTCGGCTCATGTCACTTATGCAGAGCAGTGTGTGGGCGTGTAACGGGGTCAATTTCTTGCTAATGACATTTGAATGGGAGTGAAATCTAGAAAAAAAAAACAAAAAAACCAACACGCCTGTGTTTACCTGTCAACATGAAACTGCTACACAAGCAGCTTTTCAGGCCTCATTTCCATGGGTGAAACCTGTGTTGTGTGTGTGTGTGGATCAGTATAAGGAGGATCGCTCTCAGAAACACATCTGATCTCCACCGAAAAACACATTTTAAATACTTGACTTGAGCCTATTTACTCCCAATACAGCCAATTATACACGTGTTTAAAGTCTCCACAGTCGGTCACAATATAAAAATAATCTGTTACAAGTAAAAGTCCTACAATCAGAACGCCAGGACAATTATAAGCAAGAATGTCCATATATTTTTGACCCAAGTATCACACTCATTCAAGGGGAAAAAGTTGTTTTTTGTTTTGTTTTTTTTAAACTTATGTACTTTTTGTCTGTCCATCATAGTGAAATCCAATACAGATCAACTGATTCCTAGAATTAGGCATATTCTTGATACTGCCTTTTAAAAAACACTGACACCCATTTGTTGTTCTTGTAATATGTATTTGAAAGACGTTTCTGTGCTGGTAATTTTATTTATTTCAATGAAAAACAAGTTTTTTTTTAGGTTCAATTATAGACAAAAATTACTTGAAATGAGTGCAAATGCTGTCTTTGTTATACTCTACTACATCATTGGATTATTATTTTTGATGCATTTGCACTCAAGCAGCATTTTGATGCTGCAGCTGGTAGAGATGGAGCTAATTCTAACCATTTTACAGTTGGGTAGTTGTATGGAAAATAATGCATTGCATCTATTTTTGTATGTCATATTTTTAGATCAAATAATATGCAAACTACTAAGTACAGCTAACAGTTAAATAAAGCGGGGTAAAAGGTACAGGATATACCTCAGGTGTAAATCTAGTATGAAGCACAATAAAAAGGAAATGCTTAAATACAAGTTATTCAGCTCTGTGAGATTTGTTGTGGGAAGTTTAATCTTGTATAAAATGACAGCTAGGGGTTTGACTCCTGTCATTTTCAGCTCAACTTCCCGTTGGAATGTGTGATTGGAGACAAACACTAAAGCTTTATTTAAACCTTTTTAAGATCTTTAAAAAGGAGGCTCCACCATCACTCACCTTCTCAATCATGTCAGCGTTCTTGGTGACATTTCCCTTAAAGTCTTCATTCACATCTATGGTCAAGACCGGCACGTCACTGAGATACTCAAACTCCGGCCTGTGAGTCAGAGAAGATTTAATACCGTTAGCAATTCTTTAGAACCCATATCCAGGAAACTGCATCCATTTTTTATTATCCTTAAAAGGTTATTTCCTTAAGGAGATGGACCTCTTTACAAGTATTTGTATTTGTAAGGAAATCTTGAGCACACAATGGGCCAAACAAACCAACCCATTTCTGACCTCACCCCTTTTTCAAACACATTCAATGTGGCATAATGCAGATCACATGGAGCAAAAACTGCTTCAGTCTCTGAGGGTTGCCCTCAGGTTACTGCATGAATGGGGCCTTTTTTTCCTTTTTTTTTCTCCCAAAAATACCCAAGACCAGTCAGATAACTAATATGGTGTAACGAAAAACTTCTGCAGACCTTCTTCTGTAAACACAATTACGCCCGTTGTTCTCACAGAAACTGCAAACGGTTTCTGGGCCAAACATGCCATAAAAGTCCATGTTGAATGTGTTCGCTCACGTCATGGTCTTGTGCTGCAGCCAGCTCTCGTGCTTGAAGTGGAGTTTCTCTAGATATTCCAGGGGGATTTCTTGCTCTTCCTCCCGGCCCCTCAGGTGCAATCTCTCTAAACATTTCTACACACGTAAAAAAAGGGGAAGGAAATTTTTAGCATTTTTGCATAGCACCTTATCAGCTCTTTAAATTCTTTCCTACGGCCTAATGTAAGGACAAAAGTCTAAACAGCTATTTTGCATAGAAAAAGTATGACACCCAGATATAATCAGGTGATAATGCAGCGAGAGAAGCTGGTGGGGCGAGGTGGGAGTACCTCGGGGGAGGCTCTGAGGTAGACGATACCATCCAGCTCGATGTGCTTGCCGAACTTGCTGTGCAGCCAGCTGTGCCAGTCCTGGTACACGGACCACTCGGTCTCATTCATGCAGCCGCTCTCATAAAGGTTGGCTGCAAAGATGTACCTTGGACATCAGAGCACAGGACTTAAAAACAACAACAACAAAAAAGTCACATACATTTTTTGGCCTATTAATTACAAACGGCTACTGTTGGTCTCCACACAAACATGTTAAAATTAAAACACTGAGTGCATTCATGGGCTAGGACGTTACTCTCAGACAACAAAAGGTAAACACACACTATTAAAACTGAAAAACTATGATTGTTCCTATTCAGCAGCCCACACTGAAATCTTTGTGTCTACGAATGCAACAACAACAGGGTAGCAACTACAAATTCATGTTTTTTTCACGATTAGCATAATAAAGAAATATACATATGCAAAATATTCAGTATTCAACCCAAACAAGATGCAAAGAAGAAACAAATATTCACAATAGAGAAGCTGGAACCGGAAAATTTAGGCTTTGTTGCTTGACAACTGATTTTAAAGTTTATCAAAACCGATTGCAACATATAGTTTAAGAAATAATGAAAAAATTTCAAACACTGTGAGCATAGTTACATAGTTTAAAGAATTTATTATATTCAGACATCCTTCAACTTCGTCAGCGGTACCTGTCGCTGTAGATGGACCGCTCGAAGAACTGCACGGGGTCCTCGGCCTTCTGCAGCTTCCCGTTCGCGGACCGCATCTGGGCGCGCACCCTGCTGATGCAGGCGTAGCTTTGGAAAGTGTAAGCCCACCTCTCCGGTTTCTCGTACATCATCTGCAGCACGTTCCCCCCGCTCTTCTGGGATGTGGTCAGCTCCTAGGACATGAAATTCAGAAAAAAGGGAGTTAAGCTGCAATTCCCTAACTGAAATGGAAGGGATGAAAAAAAATCTGTTGCGATAACAGCTTAATCTCTACAAGCTCACTGATTGTGTACAGTGTAAATACTTGTACAAACAATGCCTTTTATATTCATAATCCATGTCATAACATATGTTAGCTCCCCATATGACGTATGGCTAATGCCATTGGGAAAAATTCTATAATTAATTACAGTGGCAGTACTTCCCAGCTGTATAATTCCTAGTAATACAGCAAATCAATGAATGTGATCTGGATCCAGCTCAGTGGCAGAAATCAACTAATGAATTAACTAATTTTAAAAAATTAATAAACAACAACAACTTTTAAAAAATGTAATGGGGGGGGGGGCTAAAAATGACCTGTGCCCACCATGAGCTGAGGAGCCGCCTATGTACACTGTCCAACTGTTGCACAGGTGTTTGCTGCAGGTCCGATGGTGCAGACTGCAAAACAACAGGAAGGACTGAAAAGCCTCCCACATACACAATCTGCCATCTAAACAGACTACCCATAACCATGAAAAAAAGCTATAACCATTGTTAATGTCTATGGCAAGAAAGAAAAACAGACTTTTGCTAATTAAATTCAAGACTTTTTATAACCTTCTAAAAGGTTACTAATGGTAACGGAATTAAATGCTTTAAGACTTTTGAGAACCCAGTAGTTTTTCCTAGCTGTAAATATCTTTATATTAATGATCAACGTTTTTAATGCGCCGCACATTGTTCCTTCCTACCTACTGTACATGAGTAGTCCACATTTGCTTAACATCAGTGAAAACTTACAGTCATGCACTGTCTCACTTTTTCCTAATTTCACATGGGATTCCTTATGGCAAGTCAGGGAAAGTCCAACAACTCTGTCCAATGATCAGCAGAGGGCGTGTGACCAAACCACTCTAATTGTACAGTACAGAGAGTTGCCAGGAGCCTTGTTAGAAGACTCCTGAACAGAGGTACATAATAATAAAACCCCTGTATCATTTTACACTGTCCCACAGTGATATATATCCTCCCTCCTTTGTTTCAATTTTTTTTTTCCTTTCTAAAAACCCTTTCTTTATTATTCTTTGACATTTAAGAATGATAGATTTAATGAGTAAAAACCTGGTTTATGTATAAAGATATAGCTTTTCTTCCTACTGGTAAAGCTGAACTGAAGAGTTCAAACTATCATATGTTCGGGCTAAAAATAGGTTAAATATTCATTTTGCAAAGTCATTATCACCATAAAAATCAAGCGCTTATCCCTAATACAGAGCAGACTGCAAGTTGCTGCAACTTTTTTTTTTTTTGTTTTAAATCACATTTCCAGATGAAATGAATTCAGAAGTTTCAGTATTCTATATCATGACGAGATGTGATTCTGATATGAATCAAAGCGCCGGGTTTCAGGTATATTTAAAGCAAGCAGCTAAACACCCTGCGTCATGCCGGTGGCGAGCATGGCCACGGAGGGCGAGGGTGAGCCGTGCAGCCGTGGTGGGAGGTTAGAGGCGTTTGCCTCGACGATGGCATGTTCAACTGGCCAGAGTTTGGGCCACCTGTTCCCCTGGGTGGGCGTGTGTGTGGGTGGGTGGGTGGGTGGTGACGGTCTAAGGGTGACCAGCCCGGACTTAAGCACTGATGGCAGCTGCACTCTAAATACAGATGAAGACTCTCCCGGTCATCTTGACGTGTGGCAGTGCCTGCACTGTTGAATTGAATGAATGGCGTTGAGAGGCCTGGGGAACCAGAGGATCATGTCCCCTCGCTCCCAGAGGAGCATCATGAAATTCACCCTAGACTTAGGTTGCCTGTCCATCATAGCATTTGGCCTCCAAGTGGCAACAAAACCCGGTGTTATTTCGGCTGACCTGAGGCCATTTTCCTCCATTTCCCGAGGCTCCTGAACCGGGATCGTTACTTAACAGCGTCCGTACCTCGAAGTCGCTGCCGTTTGTTTGGACGTTGCACCACCTGGCGATCGGCTCCGGTACCACCTCCCACTCCGCGCTCTCCTGCTCCAGGAGCTGCACGAAGGTGGATTTCCCCGCCGCTGGTGAGAAAGAAACAAATAAACAAACAAACAAACAAATAAATAAGTAAATAAGCGGAAAAACAAACAAAAAAGACGCAGGAAATCTCTTTCACGTCGCGCGGGACTTCCAGCTAGCTAAACGCTACGCGGCGTTACTAGCTAGCTTGTTAGCTTGTTGGCTATTTTACAAGAGGCAACGACGGTGTTTTGGCACTTGGCGCTTGAATGTACTGTAAAGAAACGCCTCAGTAAATAATGATCCTGCGTCTCCAACCACCCACCGCTACACACAGTCCATCTAAAGCATCCGCCCGTTGGAAACGTCGGCGGTCAAACGTTTTAAAGCTACTTAGACGAGCGAACAACTCACCGATGTTTCCCTCCACCGAAACCCGCTTTATCCTTTTCTCCATCGAGTCGTTCATGGAGTCGTCGATCGAGTCCTGGCAGCGTCTCTTCGGAGTAAAAGCCATGTTTTGTTTTTTGTTTTTCAAGGCGAATTAAAAAACAAACCAGGTTTTACTTCCCGTTCAAAAAGGGGGTGAACTGCCGCAGCTGCCGCGGGGACGAGGCTCCTTGTTATTCAAGCTTTGGCGGCAACGGACGTCAGGAAGCGGCGGTTCGCGCAGATGTGGCCCCGCCCCCCGGAAGCAGCTGCGGCCGCAGCTGCAGCTGCAGCTGCAGCCGCCACTCAGCTGCGGACCGGTCCGTTTGTCTGTTTGTCTGTTTGTCCGTTTGTTTGTTTGTCTGTCTGTTTGTTTGTTTGTCTGTTTGTCCGTTTGTTTGTTTGTCTGTCTGTTTGATGGTTGGCTGTTTGTCCGTTTGTTTGTTTGTCCGTTTGTTTGTTTGTCTGTTTGTTTGTTTGTCTGTTTGTCCGTTTGTTCGTTTGTCTGTTTGTCCGTTTGTCTGTTTGTCTGTTTGTTTGTTTGTTTGTTTGTCTGTTTGTCCGTTTGTCTGCTGGTGCAGTCAAGTGCATGACTGCAACTGTTCACTCATATCGGTGTCAGCAAGGACGTGTTAAGTATCAAAAAGCAAAAGCACTCCTGTCAGTATTATTATCACATTATTGTATTGGTTGATAATTATAATATGTAAGGAATACTTCACTGTAGTCGGATGAGGTGGAACTGTTCCATATACTTTTTAAACTGTGATGATCCATCATATTGTACATGCATGACTTGATCCAAATGTATATGTGCATGTTAATTTAGTGTGGGGAAGTACATTTCCCTATGAAATGTCGTGCTCCACTACACTTATTTTTCTAGCAAGCCCTCACTGGTAAACGTAATTAGTTACTTTTCCATCCCGCAATGTAAAAATACCATAAAAGTCCAAGTCCAACACTGAAAATGTTATTTTAGTAAAGGTAATAAAGCATTGGCAAAAAGTTATATAAATGGATAATTTAAATCTATGGGTAAAACATAGGCGTGTTTACATGTTTTGCAGACTTTTGGGCAGATTAATCTGAAACAACGCATTATATTTCAATAGAATTAAATTTTGTATATAAAATTTTAGTAACCAGTAACTATTGCTGTTAGGTGGAGTAAAAAAGTAAAATATCTCCCTCTTAAAAGTAGTGGAGTAGAAAAAGAAAGCAATAGCATAAAATGCAAATACTCAAGTAGAAATACCTCAAAATTTACTTATGTAAACGTATTTAGTTACTGAAACTGCATTTACTGAGGGTTACCAGTTATCCTCTACTATAAGTAAAATTCAAATATTATTAAATGTTATTTGAGGAAAAATGCAAAAGAATTGGCAGGAAGTATGAAAAGTAGAGTACTCACTATGCGTCCTGTCAGTGTTGTATAATCAGATCATCGGTATTCATATAAACATGTAAGCGGCATTTAAATATTGTAGACGTTTGTGGCTCAAATTTGTGCTTAATATACCCTGGGTTAGTTTCATCTAAAATAACACATCATATTGTATTAAATTTAGCATATAAAGTCTTAATGTGGAAATATACGTGTAAATAAATCAGAGTAAAAAGAGCAATATGTTGTTGAATAGTAGTATAAAGTAGCATAGAAGTGTAATACTCAGGTTAAGTATCTCAAATTTGTACTGAAAAACAGTATGTCGATAAACAGTACAGTACAGTACTTAGTTACTTCCCACCATCGGCTGCACTGCTCACAGGTGAAGAATAAACAGAATTCATTCAAAGAGTCAAGACCACCTTTATTTGCCTTGTAAACAGCATAAATCAATTCAGTAGCATTGAAAACCCCCACCAAGCCATTATTTACAAACATTTCATCAATTATTACAGTAAAGGAGGAAAAACCATAGGCAATAGGCTATTTTATGGGCATTTCATGAGGATGAGATGCTTTTCAGGATGACTGATTTTTCTATTACATCTTCAGATATCTGATGAGCAGTAACATTCATAATAGTTAGCATAGGAAGTGGAAACGGATACTCAACAGTTAAAACAAACAAAATTTAATACCCAAATGGGGGAGGAGGAGGGGGGCAGCCTCTAAAAAGACTCTATGCATTCTTTAAACCAAAAGCTACCACTCCATGCTCTGAAAATTATATTTCAAGACAGGTCTAACCCTCAGTATTTACATGTGTGCAATGAAGTATTACACCTCTCTGACAAATTTCAGATATAAAATGTTCATGTCACCCTTTTTTTTCTGAAACCAAACCTGAATGACAAGCAGTTCTGTTTTTTTTTGTTGTTTTTTTGTTTTTTTTTGGGAAACATCCACCAGAATCTTCGCACTATAAAGGAAAATTAGCATTGGATATAAAGTATGAAAGAGCCAACCGGTAACCCTTTTAGTGTTGTCAATTTTTTGCATAGTAAAACTACACTTTGAGTTGGGGCGGGGGGGGGGGGTGTGTCATGCATCCACTGTTCGAAGCGCAGCAACAAACAACTCAAACCATACGAAAGCGTAAGAAATCTCACTTGTGCCTTATGTGGCCGATCTCAGAGGAGGCCAAGCTGTTCAACATTCATGGGGGGGGCAAACTGTGATCAGTCACGTGGTACAGGTTCTCACAAAGCACGGTCTTTGCAGAATAAACATTCAGGCAAGAGAGGTCAGGAAAAATTGTTCAAAGTGCTTTATGGCTAGCGAGATAACAAGGGATGCTGCAAAAAACCCAATTCAAAATACTGTCATTTTTTTCACCAATAACAGAGGTTGTGACACTATTATATATTTCTATTTACTGACCTTAATATAAACTTTAAGATTTTAGATCCCTTGCAGACCTTTTCCTAAAATGCATTTCTACTTAAAGTTTTTGGGGAAGAAACTAGTGCACGGGAACATGTTACTAGAAAATGCTAAAGGTTTAGTTAATTTTCAGTCCCTGCTATGACATGACTATATACTCTAGTCTCACCTATATGTCCTTCAACACATTCATTTATCATAACCTGCACGGAACAGATAAAATAAGTTTTTGAAACTAGTTACAGTACAAATAGAAAAGGGATCTTAGAGGCAATTTAGAAGCACAGAAACCTAAAGGAAGGTGGAGAGTGAAAAATCGAATGCTGGAGCCAGTGTGTCAGTGGTATATGGCCTTTATCGTCTTACAGCTCTCACCGTCGATATAGGGCAATTATGAGCCATGCTAGGCACTTATGATTCTTTTGTATTGACAGATGTGCGCTGTTGCAGATGTGGACAGTAGCAAACCAAAAACCCAGCCTCTTCGATGCAGTTCAACAAATAAAAATAACTAGCTCCTGCTGCTGAATTGGCTCAAAGACTGGCTTTTAATTCTCGCTGTGACACCAACAAAACCCATCCATCGTAATATAGCAACTCTGCCTGCACTGCATTCTCTCCTGCGTGTGAGGGAATAGGAATCGAAGAGCATGGAAACACCTCATTTTGCCATAGATCAAAAAAACAAAAAAACAAAAACCCCAACAATAATAAATCCGTGCAGTCTAATAGAAAACTAATATTTCTATACTATCCTAAGCCATGACTGACCACTGGGGATTTTTCTTCCATACAGCTAAAACCATTTTCTCTAATATGTTAATATGTGGTTTGTTCAATTAAGTGTTTTATCCCTGATAGCATTAGTCCTGGTGCCTTAAACCTATCAAGACCCTTCCTTCTTCCTGGCCTTTTTTCCTTAAAAACATTTCCCCAAATGGAAAAATAGTATATACTGCATACATACAGCCAGGGTGGGGTGGGTATCTGTGCAAAAAACTAGAAGACCAATAAAATGAGGATTACATTGCCGTTTTATCTATCCTTAGTTGTTAGTTTTTCGATCAGCTCCTGTAGCGGGACCAGCTCTTTCCTGTCAATGAGGTTGAACTCCTGAAAAAGGACAAAGGGAAGGGAGAAAACATTCTCAGATTGTACACTGAAAAGTTTAAAAAAAACAAAACCAAACAAAAGCCATCGTAAAAGTGAGTATTCAAATGTGTGTGTGATTCTTTACCTGAACAAAAAAGATGAAGTGTTTGAACGACGTGTTGAGGTGGGCCTCCTCTTGCAGCTGCATGACAGAGTCAAAGTGCTGGTGGTATATGTGGGCGTAGACCCTGAACAGGCGCTTCAGGATGGTCTTTGCCACCGACATGAAGTTTCGCTTAAAGGGGACACCTTGGGAACAAGGGGGCGAGAAAGGGAGCTGTTCAAATCATTTGGCTTGTCAAAAAAAAAAAAAAAAAAAAAACAAAAAACAAAACCCCACAACCAAAGGTACAGATTGCACCATCAGTAGCAAGGTGGGGCCAAATGACTTGAAGGAAACACTTTTAGAGAGAAGGGGACGCTTAAGATTTTTAGAGTTTCAAAATGCCAAAATATTGTTAGATTTTCCACACTGTGCTTGGTCTCTTTGGGTATAGCTTAAGTACAAAGAATGCACCAGGAGGACTGTCAGACACCTATTAACAGTTCACTCAAACAATCACTCAAGCCATGCTTGGCTTTTCTTTTTCCTTGTATCTCAGTTTGCCGCTGGTGAGCTCAGTAGGCTCAGAGCAGCCAAGGTGGATGCAGCCACACCAAGCTATGTTCTCCTGGATTGCACATGTTTTTACAGGCAGGCCAGAGCATGATCTGAGGGAAGTGTGAGCAATCGTGGCCGCAAGGCGGAACCACCTCATTGGTGTCACATGTGTCACGTGTTTTATCTGTAGCTAGGACAATAGTTGTCACAGCAGTGCTGCATTCTATGCCCTCGTTTGTGTCGTGGAGTTTTCCTTTGGTATGGTAAACAGCTGTGGAGGACAAAAGCCCGGTGGAGAGCCACCTACGGCAGCCTGAATTATTCAAAAAGAGGCAGGTGAGGAGTTTTAGAATAACGTTTCCACCTGGCCAACTCGTCTAAAAACGTAACCTCTTCAGTTGGACAGCAAGCTTGATTCCTCCAGGAGGAAGATTACCCATTCATAAGTTAGAGGGTGGTATTTGTCCTGATCAAATGTTTTATAAAAAGGCGCCCTGTGGAGTTTTTGAGCTCTAGCAGGAGTATGGAGCAATGACTTTTTACAAGCGCTTCCCTGTTTTGTTTGAGGTGGCAAGAGGCTCTGTCGCACCCCTGGCACGAAACGAAATACCAGTGACAGATCGAATGATCATGGACAGTGAAGCGAATTCTGTCACTCCAGGGGAGAACCTTTTTCACTCGCTGGCACCTTTCCCTGAGGGGTACTAAGGAATAGATCAGACGCTCAATTGTGCTGGCTGCCATCCAACTCTATTAGGGCTCCACCCTAGACAGCACACGCCTAAACTAGTTCAGGGGGGTTGAGAGCTATGATGGCAGGTATGCAAGTTCTGCCTCTTTCTAATGACCCTGTACATCCATTACAAGGGAGATTTTTGAGTATGTTAACAGACATACACAGACTCAAATAACCCACCCACTTATGACTTCTTCTCTCAACAATTCTTCCTTTTTCCAACTAAAACAGATTAAACGTTAATGTTCGTGCTATTGCTTTAGCATTTTAAGTTAAAATTTGCACAATAAAAATGAAAACTGAGTTTAAAGTTGTCAATTTGATTACATGCAAATGACAATCAAACATGACTGGTTATATTGCTGAAACATACCTACCTAATCTACATTTTATTAGTTTTAATGACCATTCATTTTGCATGTCAGTTGAACTTAACAGGAAGAAGAAGCTTCTCACGAGTTTACTCGTTATTAGAGATAGTACCTTTGTGGATTGCAGGGCCCTTTTTCTCCAACATTATGCTAGAAAAGACGAATCAACATACACCGAGTAAAATGGCTGGTGCACATCTCATCAGTTGGCATTCAGCAGGTGCATGAAAGTTGCTCATCTTTAGAAATGAGCAACTCTAGACACCAAACAGTAAAACACCAAGAGGACGCAAGAAATACATGGCGTTTACAGGATGGGAAGAAATGGAAACAAAACCTACCGATCTTTGAAGGGAAGAGCGTCTCATCATCAAGCTGGTCCTGCACCCAGGTCATGAGGTAATCAATATACTTGGGGGCGGAGCACTTGATGGGCTTCTTGATGTTGGTACCATCGGCCCAGTGGTACTCGTACCTAAAGGAAATACAGGCGACCAACATTTTGTTCAAAAAAAAAATTATGGATTCCATATAGGTTCACAATCATCAGACATTGACCTAATTTAAATGACAAGAAAATATCAATTTTTAATAATTTGTCAGACAAGATTCTCACGGCCTTCTCACATGGACACTTTCATCCTTGTGGATACTAATCTAAATCCTGTGAGCTAGTATGTGATACTAGTAGGTAAAACGCCCACTGACAATCAAATGAGCCTGGCAACAGTCAACCAAACTACTGACTGAAGGCTCTACCGTGGGTGTTTTACAAGTGTGCTGCATTTTGAAGTTGAATTCAATTCTCTCTGTCACATTGGGTTTTGTGGCTTTGTCCGATTAAGCAGCCTAATTGCGATCCAAGTCATTTTGTCCCACTGACAATACCCCCACCCCTACCCCTTTGAGACCTGACAGAATAAAATGAGTGAAGCAATGCTTGCGGGTTGGTTTAGAAGACTAGTAACTTGCAGACCCTAAATTACAAACTTACTTTGGGCCGGCAGACATGACTGGACAGCTTTCCTCTGTGCAAAAGTCTGTGATGGTTCCGTACAGCATGTTGATCTGGTTGAAGAAATCCACAGCTGGGGGAAAAAAAAAAGCAACAAGAACATATTCAAAATGTATGTGAGTGTATGTGAGACCAAATATCACGTGTGCCAGGGAAATAACTGGCATCAAGTTTCCCCTGGAGCCCACTGCTGTCCTCCCCACTTCGCCGCACCAGACCAGACTCTAGACCAGTGCGCACTCCACTTATCTGGCACGAATTGTGTTATCACTCATTCCCAGGGGCAAACGGCCAACTTTGGCTTCCCATCAGTTGGAGAGATCCATTTAAAGGGTTGGCAGGGCTGTTAGTGTTGGTGCTCCATTTGCTAATATTAGATAAAAATACATGCTGAACAGCTGCTCTGGCATATGTTTTGTGTGAGGTCCCGCTTAAGGAGACGCAAGCTGACTTCAGTCTCTGATTAGGGTTTGCCCAGTCCCCACTGGAGAATTTTTAGCCGAGAGCTTTTTGTAATCATAGCTGGATGATGATTTGACGATTATAAAAAAAAAAAAAGAAAAGGCACCATTAAAGTTGTTGAACGTGTCAGAGCCTGAGATGAGACGTGACATTTGCTCATGACCAGTAAGGGAGCGCAGAGTTAGAAGTACCCTTGATAATAGAGATATAAATATGTATCTCAAGGCAATACCCTGCTAATCTTTCTCATTTAACTTTTTACTGTCTCCGTTTCAGTAAGTAAAATTTCAATGGCCCATAAAACGACACACAATCCCTGGTAGGGAGAACGGGAACTAGATAAGATTAAAAAAAAAAAAAGAGACAGAAAGAAAAAAGTTCTGTCATTTCTACCGTGCTAACAACTACTCAAAATGTTGACCTTTTCCATGACTGTGGCTAAAGTCATAGTCACCACGACAGATTTTCCTAGGGCCTAGACTGACACAGAGTTGTATGCAAAGAGACAGCAGAGCCACATGACATCAGAGATGTTCAAGTGATACCGAGTAAACTGCTATATTCTTTAAAAGGCAAAGAAGAAAAGGGAGAAAAAGGAAAAAAAAAAATCACCGATGGCCTTGCGGCCCCTCTCTCTCTTTCTCTCTCTCTAATGTCACTATCTGTTACAGGCGAGATGCCAAAAAGACTAAAAAGAATCTAAAAAAGATCAAGTGAATCGCTTCTCGTGAACAGAGATCATGTGGAGAGTCATTTTAATCTTGCGGCTGGGAGAAGTTAGAACTCACAGCACTTTTCGTCTCACTTCTCTTTATTGGGCAAGATAAAACAGCTCATGTAATACTGACCAATATCCATCCATTTCCACTTAACTTTGACAAAACCAGAGAAGGCAAGTATTGCAGTGTGGATGGAGTTTCTTGTGCAGAGTTAATAAAGCTAGAAAATGTATGAACTTGTTTGAGTAAAAAGAGCTCTAGCAGGAAAAAAAAGCAGACCAATACATTTATCTTCCTTTAGTTTTTCAGGTTTCCTTGTTCTACAAAAGTTATTCCATGATTCATTAAAACCTTTTGGGGAACCATACAATGCAATACATCCAAAGCACATGCAATTTTCCTTAAGTGACTCAAATGACAGCATGAAAGTCTAATTTCACGCCCTAACTTTTGACATATGCATTACACTCGTGTAAAAAATTCAAAGCCCAGTGACTCTATTATGTTGCACTGCAGTAAAAGGGTTTCATGTAAAAACTTCAGCAACCCAGGCAATCTGATTAAGCTTCTCCTGACCAGCCATTTGTCTCAGTTTAGAGGAAAGTAAACAAGGGCGTCATAGCACGGACAAAAAAAGTCTATTTAACATTCACAGTGGTTTTTCCCAGAATGAATGCTCATGGAGCTTAGGGATTCCAGGATCTCACACCCTGGTAGCTTTCTCTCAACGGATTCTCAATGTGGATCAATTGAGTTTTCAGGAGCAAGACTGCAGAGAAGCATGCGGATATTAACACTGAGACTGACAGATAAAGGAACTTAAAAAAGATAAGTACATAACGGTCAAGTCATTCTTCTAGGAATCAGAACCAAAAAAGGGGTATAGCAAGGGGGTGGGGGTTAAACTTTAGTGCTTACTGTTGACTGCGACCCATTCATTTAAGTCTTCACCCTCAGGCAACATGACAGCCATGCGCAGGTTTCCACTTCCCAGTGTAGCCTCTGCATGTTTCAACAGCTCGTACTGATGCGAACCCTCCGGGATGTTCTTCTTGGGCTTGAACGTCTTGGATGAACGGTTGCCACTGTGAGTCACATTTGAAAGAGGAAGACAGGCGGCGTGATAAATCAGGAGGGAGTCAAGTATGGAAAATCAGAAGTGCATACGGCCCCTAGATGAGGGCCTTTTTTTTTTTTTTTTTGCTAGCTACAACAAAAAAATAAAATCTTTTAAAATAAAAAAAGCTGACATAAGGGTTGAGCTCCAGTTGAGTTGTTGTATTTGACAAGATCAGAGCTGGGGGGGGGGCACAACAGTGTGTCTCTCTGTGTGTTATGCATAATGAGGCCATTCGGAGAGGTACTGTATTCAATGTCTCTCACTGCCCCATTAAACAAGAATTTTTGTGAGTCATCACAACATGGTAGGATCCACACTAAAACAGTTGTTCCTCTAAATGGGGAATTAACATCTAATAATGACAATCTACACAAGACTCAATACTTCCTGTATCTTTTTAGGAAAACACAAAATCATATTTAATTGTAATGAGGCAAGAGAAAATTATCTCATTCAGCTAAAGTACCTGAAGTATAATTAAGCCCATGACCTCTACTTCATGTGAGATGTATCATTGAACAACTTAAATCATGAGGCATCAGCTTTAGCGAATCAAATGTGACTGTGGACACGAACATAAACATTAAAAACAGAGGCTCTTGTGATGGTTTTATGCTGCAGGTCATAAAGGAAGCGTCAGAAGTACAAATCACTTTCAAATCTTCAGAACCGACAGGTCGATAACTTAAACGACTCTTCTGAGGTTGAGTGTTGGGTATTAAACTTCAACTCTATCCTCAAATTACCCCCCAAAAAACCCCGATCACATTACTGCCAGAGGACGCGTTTTAATGCTGCTGCTCCAACCTCTGATTTTCATCCACACGTAGGCTTTTCGTGTATCTAGCTTTAATATCAACATCGCAGTCGCGTTTCTTCGATAAAATACTCGGGGAAGGGACTGACTGCTGAGCGGTGTCACATCAGGGCTGATTTAGCCTGGGGCAACAAAGTGTTCACACCAGCAAATACCCGAGCCAAACTGTGGACCCCCTCACAGTTAAACCTGTTATGAGGTTGGTAGTAGATGGGTTAAACTACTGACGCTATAAACACCATCGGGTGCTCTTACGTTACAGGTGATCTCAATCAATGCAGATGTTAGTTTTCATCAAAATCAATTAAAAAAAAAACCCAAAGCGAATCATATCAGACATTCGAAGGTGAGTCCGGGAAGTAGTCGCAGCCCGTGCTGTGCTCTCGTTAGCTAACTGGCTAGCTCGCTAGCGGCGTAGCGCCACCGACGTTTTCCAAATGCAAAGCCTGAAACAGCCTGAAAGAATAAACAGTCACATCACGACCGTAACTCACAAAAGAAAGCTCATGTTTCCTCGGACTGCAGGAAATAACTCGCTTGGCAAAGAGCTAACGAGCAGAGTGGATGAGGACCGAAGGGGCTGGTTTGGACGAAACTCTGTGTTGTTCTCACGCGTCCCCGGCTCTTCTCGGGCTTCCTTAGGCGTTTCCTGTGAGAAATCCAATACGAATGCAACCGTAGAAGAAACGGACACGCGTCAGTATAAAGAAAAATTGTGAATATTATTGTTATTCTTCTTGTTTCTACAGAGAGTCTGGTCCGGCGGCTGCTGCTATGTACGCTGAGAGGCAGCAGCGTACTGAGTGGGACGAGAACTTCTTCATCTGACGCTCAGGGCAGAGCAGGCGCGGGTTTGTCGTTTGCTGCCATCTAGTGGAATAAAAATAAATATATATATACATTTTTATAATATTTAGATTCATTGATTGATTTTTTTTTATTTTCCCTATAAAACGACTGTAAATGTTTAAAAGTAAAATGATAAATAAATCGTCGGAACGTATAAACTTATAATTCCCACAGACCATTGTAACACGTTCAGATGTTTTGTTTTGTTCTGACCACCGGTCAAAAAAAAATTTTTTTTTCAGTTTATTCTCAAAATGTGAGGGGAAAAAAAGCATCAAATGTTCAAATCTGAGGAGCGAGGAACAACTGTGTGTTATAATTTTGTGGATTTGCCATTTGTTGTTTTTTAAGTAGTAGATTATCAGCATACTGCTTTAAGATTATTACAACAGTGTAATAATGTATATTGGAAAAAATGTCTATATTACATTCACAGATCATTTTGATCGGGTTCTGTCTTGATCCAGCTAACAGAAATGAAATTAAAAGTAATGACCTTGAACATGTATGACATTGTTGTGGGCTATATTTAAGGAATTCGGTCTTTTTGTGTACTTTTGTTTCAACCCATCCTCTCGTCTGTAATTTTCTCAGTGCTTTTTTACAAATCTACTTTTTCTTTTCCGAAACAGAGAATGTTTTCACCCAGTGTTGTGATTTGTGCAGGTATTGTTGTTTTGGAAAATAAAAAAATAATAAAAACACCAGCGCAGACGACCGCTAGATGTCGCTATTTTCCTGTTGACGCTAATTAATAAAGCGTCGTCGTCGAACACAACGGCGGCGTCGGGGGCCGTGCTGCCTTTATGGTCCGTCGGAAATATGCCGCGTTTTTCAACTCTGCCTTCCAAACCTTCCCCACCCTCCGCCTTTCCTCCTCCTCTCTCTGAAAGAGCTTCACCTGCAGAGCACCTGTTTAAAAGTCCCCCTGCGCCGCAACACCTGGGCGTCGCTGGGTTTTAACCGCTGGATAACAGCGTGCCTCGCCGGCGGGCGGGCTCGGCCTGGACCCGGCCGGCGCTAGGACCCCGGCGGCCGCCCGTCAGCTGACGGCGCGGCCCCGCTTTATATGCGACGCGACGCCGCGCGGCCCGCAGCTTTCGCAGCCTGTTGCGAAATCGGACGCGGCCGCTGCGACAGGCCCGAGTCTGAGGAGCCCGACGGACGCTCACTTCAACGGCGAGTCAGCGGCGAGTCAACGGCGAGTCAGCGACACCCGAGTGCGTCGGCCCCCGCAGGTAAGAGCCCCCCGTCCCGGTCCCCCGGCCCCGGCCCCCGTCCCCCTCATCCGGACCCGGCCGGCGCCGCCGTCGGCGCCCGCGGGCTCCCCGCACCGGACCGAGCGTTCCGACGGCTAAAAACCCTCCGCGTCGGTTGACGTGTTGTTCCTTCATCCGCAACAGCAGCAGAGCAAGATGGAGTACGAGTGGAAGCCGGACGAGCAGGGACTCCAGCAGATCCTACAGCTCCTCAAGGAGTCGCAGTCGCCGGTAACGTCCACGCAGAGAACCGTCCAGGAAGTATCCTTCTCCCCGTTTGGACGACAACGCACGTTTTGTTGCCCGTTAGCGCCGACGGGCTAGCGGGTGCTAACGCTAGCCGGGTGGTTACCGTTAGAGCAGGTACGCAGGTGCGGACCGCTCGGTGCCTCGGTTTGTTTTTTCCTTTTTGTCTAAAAGAGCCCAACGTGCTACCGGAGAAGCGGCGGGCCGCCCCGTCATCAACGCGGTGGCCGGTTATAACATTCATATTCCCGTTTTGCGCCCGGTAGACTCAACGGTCCGCCGCGGTACGAGTAGACGTCGCATGTAGGCTCGATCCAGCATTTAATCGCACCCCCTCCTCCTCCTCCTCCTCCCCGTTTGCCCCTTAACGTCGCATTTATTCTCAAGCAGAAAATAATAAGTCAGCGGCTAAGTCCTGCGACGCTCCTGCACATCATGCACAACCTAATCTTCAGATAACACTGGGCGGATTGTTAAATTCAGCTTCTAATCTGGATTATTAGATGTAGTTTTACATGCGAAATGTCAGTAATTATACTGTTTGAATTAGTGAAATAACATCTCGTATATTATAGTAATGACGTAATGACAACAGTAGGACTGAGGACAGAAGAGGTATTTCTATATAACCGTTTAAATGACCGAATATTGTCATAAATTATTTTGAACTACAATCAAAACGAGCTGCAGAAGGAAAAGCCATTGTTTTATTTTAAAATCTACACACTAAGCTTACATTTAAAGACCAAAAAAAAACTATGATAAATGTTTTCATTTAAAATTTACAGATTTCTGGTGAAAGAACAATTAAAAAAAAAAAATAGATAATAAAAATTTAAAAGAAGGGAATCTGCACACGTCTCTGCAATTTTCTGCAGAAGTCAAAGAACAGATGAGACATTTAAATGTGAATAAAATGCATTCTCTGAGTCTCTGACCGAGCCAATTTGGCCGGCATTAAACCGTCGCACCAACACATTTGCCCCGTCTAACGTTACGTCCGGATTCGCACCACGTTCAAACAAGATTCTTTGGCAAACGTTTAGACCCAGACATGCAGTAACATACAATCGGGCTGGCAAGCATAGGAGAAAAAAAACAAAACAAAAATAAAGCTATGCAACCATCACGTAGCTTGTGCACTGTTATTGTCTGATGCAAATGTGCCATAGTGTATGTTACAAGTCCCCACATACTTTTGCATTAGGCAACAATTGTCACCCGCTGCTCCGAGCTGTTGTCCCTTATGTTTCTTTATCTGGTTGCATGCCGATCCCCAGTGATTTGCTTATGCAATGCTTCATATGCCCTGCATCATTAGCTCCTAGACGAGCCTCTGTTACAGCCCTAAATGTGCCATCTGGCTGGGTGGGTGCAGCATTCAGCCACGTCAAATGACATATTTATGACCCCCCCCCATAAACATACAGCCACTCTCCTCTCACACACAAACACAGGCCTTTATATTGTTACATTACACCACCTCTTGACTGGATGAACACCTGCTCTTTCTAGTGGGGGGGGGGGTAGATAGATATATTTTTGCCATCATTACCATGTCACAGATTGCATTGGGAATGTACTCACAGCTTGTTAACGTGCTCTATGTACAGTTAGAACCTTGTCTTCCTCAACCACTTTCCCCAGAGACTTGAACAGCTGAACCAGTTTCCAGACTTCAACAACTATTTAATATTTGTTTTGACAAAGTTAAAATCAGAAGGTAAGCTCCCGTGTATCTCAGTGTGTCATTTTGTCGTATCTGTACCGTGTTTCCTAGACCGTGTGATGGTACAAGACGGCATGAATGGCATGGGGTTTTTTTTTTTTTTTGGTTTTGTTTTGTTTTTTTGCAAGCGCTGGGTGAGGGGCTCGCGCAGCCATGACTCGGCTGACCTGGTGGCATCTCTGCCACAGATGATGTGGCACTCAGAATATGGGTCACTCTAATTTTAAACCTAATTCCTGGCACCACTCGACTCTTGGCTTGACAATGTGCACACTAGATGACCCAAATGTTAAGTGGTGTTAAGACATTTTAGGATGCTGTTGGACTGTTGCTCATAGTTCAAATGCGACAAGCCACAGATATTCAGAAAGAAAAAAGAGGAATAAGCACAAAAGCGAAGCCATAAATGTATAATGAAATACATATGTTGGCAGCAATTCATACAAATAGCACTTGTGCCTATTCATCACTTGCTAACTAGTGCCTTTGGTTTTTTTTAACGAGGCCTAGTTTAGCACTTTTACATGTTTGAGGCAATTAAAACAGGCTTCAGTTAATGTTCTGATGCCTGTTTGAATCGTGCTGGGTTTAATGAAAAGGAATGTGAGGGCAGCGAAATCTTGTGAGCAATTAATGACTGAGTCATCAACCTTCACAGCACTGTAGCCTTTTGCTTAGAATCCACCAATGTTTCCTGTTCTCGGTCAGGTCTTTTTTTTTTTTTAACAGTTCATTCATTTTCTTTTCTCTGCCCTCCAAGACGAACCGACACGGTCTCTGAGCGGACTGATACTGAAGAACAATGTGAAGGCCCACTATCAGAACTTCCCTAATGGCGTGTCTGATTTCATCAAGAGCGAGTGCCTCCAAAACATTGGAGACTCCTCCCCCCTTATCCGGGCCACTGTGGGTAAGTGGGCTGCTTCCATTGGGTCCCCTGAATGTGAAGTTTTGCTTTAAGATGCCGAAGTTAATGACTAACGCGTCATAAAATTGCGAGCTGCTACAAGCTGATTGTTCATATCTCCTAAAGAAAATTATCTACCCTAGTACTGCAGTACACTGGGGGGGTACCTTTTATTATTTGTCCTTTGTATTTTCAGGTGATAGTGTAGATTTGTCTATTTGCAGACAAAAAATATTGTCACATTGGACCAACAGCTAAATACAAGAGCTTCACATCAGTTACTTGAGAAAACACCAACAAAATTTGTTGATATTTGTAATGGACAACATATCCAAAGCAAATAGATAGTTCATAATTTCAAAATAACTAACGTAAAAATATTTAATTGTTGAGTGTTTTGTTTTCCTGTGAAAGCTAACTGATTAATTGTAAATAAGTGCATTGTTGTGTAGAAATGATCTGAGTTTTGGATTTGTTTGAGATTGCATGACACAGCAACGTCAGTGTATTCCTTGTACTTTTCCCACACCAGTGAAATTAACGGTAACTCCCGCTCCCCAAATAACAGGTATCCTGATCACTACGATTGCCTCCAAAGGTGAGCTACAAAACTGGCCGGAGCTTTTGCCCAAACTCTGCTTGCTGCTGGACTCTGAGGACTACAACACATGTGAGGTGAGGATGTGACAGAAAAAGGTTTCCTCATACAGACATTAGTGCTTGTCTTTGGCATAAAAGACCTTTAAAAAAAACTAAACCCTTTTACACCGTATTACCCATATGTTACCAAATGTATGCTGTCAAGTTTATGTGCATGTTTGTAATACTGTCATAGCAACAGCAATGAAATACAGTGGGAGTGGCAAACCCAGTATCTATATTGCAGACTCTTTAAGAGATCAGACTGTAATTTTTGTATCACCGGGAACCATTGACACTTGGGTTTTCTTAAATATCACAGTGGTTCTTCTAAATTCCTCATCTGGACTTGTTGTGCACAGTCAGCTCACGAGAGATTGGGAAAAAATGTGTCTCAGCCTTTTTCCATAGCTGTGTGTTTGTTTTTGTGTGTGTGTTTATGTGTGTGACTGTGTCTGTGTGTGAGAGAGAGAGAGAGCGAGAGACAGAGAGAGGCTGAAATGAAATACACGCAGATTTGCGGTCATATGTCATTGCACCAGTGCCCTATAAGTAAGCCTGTTTGGGATACAATGCGCTGCATGCCTGTTTGTCTATTTATTTATTTATTGCGTAAAGGGAAGAGAGCTGGGTTGGCTATAAAAGCAGCATCTGGATAGCATCCTGCTGGCCAGATGAGCCAAAGGCAGTCTCACAGCTGGAGCACCAGCCACAACTAGAGATTATTCAACATGGAATCATTTATTCTCTTTCTATCCTTAAACCATATGACCCCATTTTCCGACTTGGCACACATCACCCAGAATAGCTTTTTAATGTGCGTATTAGCAAAACCAACATAGTGTTGTTCTGTCTTTATACTGCAAGGTTTTTTTTTCCTCTGTAGTCTGCCATTATCCAGTTGTTTATAATTTGATAAATATCTTTACTTTCCCTGATTACATTACAGTATAATATCATTTCTTGAATGCACACAGCAGAAGTGCTTAACATCATTAGTTCTTGATGACATAAGCTCTCCTACAATTACTACAGCAAAATGGTAGATAATGCTCCATTGCACTAAAATTACAATTCGTAAGCTTGTAGGGGATGTTGGACAGTGGATCTGTGTAATGGTGCCGCACCCATACCTAGACCTCCATAAACTCCCTGGTCGTTAACATGCTGTCAGCCGCATGGGCCCGTGACATCAGCCGCTAAAGGGAAGGTGGGTACCCTACACTGAACAACGCGGACAAATTGAGTAACATGTTAAACTGTCCCGCTAAATTCAGCACGTGTTGAAGGGCATTTGAAATGTATCCCCCCGGGATCACCCGTCACTGCTTTAGAGCAGGAATGTCCATATGATTATCTTAAATTTAAAAGAGGTGGCATGACGGGGGGTTGGCCCCCTCGTGGCTCTCTTATAAAGCTCATTCAGAAGCAGAGATTTAGGTCAGCTATTTACTGCAGAAGGATCCTCAAGTGTATGTGTGTGTGTGCAAGGCTTAACACTGAACGACGGCCGAATGTGGCGGCTCCTCATAAGACTCGCTATGTTTTTGAAAAGCAGCTTGGCGCAAAGCTCCTTAGCATCCGATGGCTGAAGATAGTTAGGTTGGTGCTGGATGAAGAGGGCACCTGCTAAACCCGCAGTTAAAGTTGCAAATATGTATATAAAGGGATTTTTTTTTTATTTGTGACTCTTCATTACGAAGATTAAAATTTTTGTCCTGAATGGTTATGCTCAGTGTCAGTGAGTTGCTTTCACAGCCTGACAGAGCCACCAGTGTGGCTATATACACTTTGATGCAGATTTGGCAAGTGATAATGGCAGTAATGACACTTAACAAACAATTTAAACTATTAAAAGAGGTTGTACATCATATCAGGGACTTAAAGGAGCAAGAAAATGGCATTTTCAATCTTTTTTTCCTGCAGCGGTTTTATAAGGTTGTTGGTCCTGCGATTTCGGTTTCCATTCTGGTTTGAAACAGAAATTTTTTCATGACGTTAATTTAAATATATTTCCACTTAGCTATCACTTTTTGTTCTTTGTTGTGGAAAGTAACCCAACTCTGTGCGGCTTTGTGCAGTAATTAGTTATAGTTGGTTCCTCTGTTTAAACATATTTTATTCAGAGGAGCTAACCTAATTGTCAGGGTTCGCTGATGTGCATAAAAGGGGATGAACGCTGCCAAGTCCACAGCAAACCTTGCTGGGAGTGAAAGTGTTGACTGTATCCATAGAGACTCCTAAATATTCCACGTCATTACTGCCAGTGAGACTTTTTAATATCTATTTGGTGAATATTTTTGTATTCGGTGGCTAACGGTGTACAGCTGTGGAGCTAATCCAAGTAACGAGAGAAGCGTTGATACACTTTGGCCTCGGGCCTTATGCTCGGACTAAAAATGCCCTCTGCGTTATGGATTTATAATAAACAGTATTTATGAAAGATGATCCTCATCACTCTGTTATTGCATTATCCTCACCATGAGCACACCGCGGTCCCACACTGACGCAGAATGTTGGGCGGAGAAGAGAGGGGTGGTTACATGGCACAATGGTGGTGTGGAGCTTTTAGCTTTGATTAAAGTCTTGTCTTAATGTGAGGTAGTTTACTCTTTTAGATTTTATTAATGGTTATCGATATATGAACAACAAATTACATGTGAAAACGCCACCATTTCATCACCCTGTCAGCATCGGGGTTTGCAGATGTACCAGAAGTCCCGTCTTGTTTATGGCCAAAAATAAGCAGTTGTAGGACGAGCCCCCCCCCCCACACACCCTCTATAAAAAGACAGGAGCAGGTGTGTTGGACGCCAAGTGCGGTGTCAGTGGATGGCTTTATATAGGTTTATGCGTGAGAGCGGTTTTACCGTCTTGATTAACAGCGGCTGGAATGTGGCAGTGATGGTGCTGTCTGGGGGGTCAAGTTCGATGATGCCCCTTCGAAAGGGCAAATGATCAGACACAAAAATGCTTTGTCACCCTTGGTGCCCACGCGGGCTGTAACACAATTCAGGTTTCCAAGAGCAGGTCTCTTAAGGAGCTGTTTAGTTGACTAAACGCTTGCAGCCCCCCATGCTCGCTGTCATTGGCATGACTTACGATCTTGAATCTAATGACCTTCCATGGCTGGACTTGAGGGGAAGATTACACTACTGGAACGCCTGAAGGCCGCTCCGCTCCTTTGCCCTTCTCTGTTGACACGCGCTCACACAAACACATCTATTAAATTTTGACGTTGGTGGGAGCGGCCCGACACCCCTCCCCTCACGTTTTCACCTGGGCCAAGTTAGAATTGGTGGCCACGTATCAGCGTATTACGGCGCTTCCTGAGCCCAAATCTGATACTGAATTGCTGAGTTGTCATTATTTATTCATTCATTCATTCATTCATTTGACAAAATGAAGTAACTATTATAGAATTCTGTCTGACACGAAAGACTGTATTAGACTATTGTTTTGTCCTACTAACAGTCCATAACCCAAAGATAACAGTATACAATGATATAAAATGAAGAAAAGCAGCAAACCTTATAGGAGCGGGAACATGTTTTGTTTTGGTTTTTTTTTTCCAGTCAGTTTTCCTTGACTCAAGGGAAATGACTCAGATGATTAACTGATCATTAAAATTTTTGCAGATAAGTTTTCTTCCAGTTGACTAATCACTTGATAAATAATTGCAGTCCAGCTTCCACAAGATATATATATTTTTTTTAAACAATTGTTCCCTAAGCCTATTATGGCATTATTTGTGCTGTGAGTATTTTAAATCTTGTGCCCTTTAGCTTCATCGCATCTTAATCTGACTGCTGCCATTTAGCAGTCTATACTTATCAGGGAAGAATGGTTTTATTAAGCATAATTGCACTTTGTCCTTGCTGCTGGTTATAACCTTGACACGGTCTTCCAGCCTCGACCTTCCTCGTCTCATTTCATCTTATTACGCTCCCCCATATTTTTTTATTTGAGACTGTTCTGTATCAGTCATCAGAAAGGAATGCCAACATGGGAGCGGGGTTGCCATGGAAACACATTTCAGGCAGCGTCAGGGCTGTGCTGTTTCTTCTATCTGCTCCTCAGACTGCATTTTTGTGAGAGACACTAGAGTCTGCAGCATATCGTGAGCATGCATACTAACCATCCGTCAAGCAGCTAGTATTAAGAAAGAGGCATGTGCATGTGTGTCTGCATGTGTGTGTGTGCGTGTGTGTGTGTTTCTGCTTGCCAAATGTTTGGAGGTTATTAGAGCAGGAGTGGATGAGCAAGCTTAACACATTTTTGAGCACTGGGACTGTACAAATTTGGAACAAGATCCCCAGCATGACCTGTGCATTTCTTCTGTGAATGCTTATATTACATTTATTCACTACAGAGCAAATGAAAATGGTAATATATTGAATATATGTTTAGGGGGAGGGGAAAAAAAAATATATAAATATATATATGTAAATAAATAAAGAAAAAGACAGCTAAATACAGCAGCGTATCCATTTCGCCTCCACAGCCTTTTGGGTATGTGAGAAAATTTCTTTCTCAGGAAGCACTAGCATCACTATTATTATTATTTATTTTTATTATTAATTTTCATTAATGATGATAATAATAATAATAATAATAATAATAATAATAATAATAACAATAACAATAATAATAATTATTATTATTATTATTGTTATTATTATTATTATTATTTATTATTGTTATTAGCCATAGCATCTCAGTAGCTGGGGTATAACTGACTGGTAGTTGTGAAATCCTAACCCTTAGAATTAGGGCTGTAATCAACCTAAAGAAAATCTCAGTCGACTGAGGTCAAACCTACTCTTCAACCAATCGATTTGTCACTGAGGAGAAAAAAAAAAGATTTGCACTCATCTCTAGGTTAACTAAATCGGCCACAGTGCACCGAGTGCTCTCTATCTGGTAGCTTACTAGAATAAATGAATTGTAAATAAACATAAAATGCTAGCATTTACATTCTATCTAGTTATTTTGACCTAATTACCTTATACTGAAAATGATAACAACAGACTCTGAGCTGCCCAGCGTGTGATTTCTAAAAATAGAACTACTGAGGAATATTGACTCAAAGCCTCGAGCATCCTAACACAGAGAAGTCAGCCCACAGTTGTTGTTGTTTTTTTAATTTGTTTGTTTGTTTGTTTTTTTTAAATGCTCTACCATGTTGGTCGTTGAGCTGCGGTGTGAAATCTGCTCTTTGCAAAGTTTACACTGAACATCCTGGTCATCTGTTTTATCTAAAATGCCGCCGCACCGACGGCTTCTCTGATATGGTGTCGATCACATTGGAGCAGACTCAGAGAAAACGTTCCGTAAAGGTTAAATCAGTTAAGCAGAGCAGAGTCTCCATTGGGTTGTGTTGCGAGTTCAAAGTCTTGAAGACTGTTTTTCAGAGGCAGTCCGTCCCTCCCACGGCTGCAATAAACAATGGCCCAACCCTGGAAGGCTATTGATTTATGGTTTTTATGAAAGTGACACTGGTGGTCTTCCGAGAATTGCGTCGAAAAACATGCCGATCAACCAACTGACCGGCCAACCAGAAACTGCAGCCCTACATTGAATAACTCATCTCTTTCTGTGTTGTGCACCCCCCCCAGGGAGCGTTCGGAGCCCTGCAGAAGATCTGTGAGGACTCTGCTGAGATCCTGGACAGCGATATGCTGGATCGTCCTCTCAACATCATGATCCCCAAGTTCTTACAGTTTTTCAAGCACAGCAGTCCCAAGATTAGGTATAAAGTTTCTTCTCACAATTTACATTTTTATCAATGTTAATTGTCAGTCGTGCCTATTTAGCTCATGGCCAATACAGTGGATTTGAATTCATTTTCACTGAATACATTTATGGTCTTGCCTTTTAAAATGTTCATGAATTCCATTCACTGTAATCACATATTCATGATGCATGATTATCAATTCATCATACAAAATTGTCTGGAAAATATCTTAACTTATAAATTAATCACCTACTAGTGAGTACGTCTCTATGCAGCAAATATAATGATTCACACGTGTACAGTAAATGCACGAGACAGACAAAAGGTTAATGTAAACATAGGTTTGAATTCTCAGTCTGTTCACTGTAGAAATTAGATCCTCATATTTGGAGGTTAAAGTTGGTGGAGATGAAGCAGAGAAGAGAGACAGAGGCTGCATTCATAGTGTGCAGCATGTGAGGCTAAATCATTGACGTGACTCCTAAGTGGTGGTTATTGTGTTGCAGGTCTCATGCCATCGCCTGCGTCAATCAGTTCATCATCAGCAGGACTCAGGCTCTTATGCTGCACATCGACCCGTTCATTGAGGCGAGTCTGACGGCTACGCGTTTCCCATCGCACATACTCTATAACGCAGATGAGTGGCCCAGAGAGCTTGCCTGTAGTTTACCTCTCAGCTCGTGGCTTTATACGTGTCAGATAATGGCTAGCACATTGTGTAGCTTCTTTTCAATCGCTCGTTAAAAGTTTTGTGCATTTAAATTCCCTTATAAAAAAATTTGATTTTAACATCCGATTTTATGTGTTCCATAACTTTTTCTGGTTATTTTAAATAGTTTTATCATTCTTGCTTGTATTTAATTGCTTTTATTGCTTAATGTGTTGTTCAGATTTAGGGGTTGGAAGAAGCACAATAAATAAATCTCTGTATGAGATTTGAAAGCGTATACATGCCTTTCAAAACAGCTAAATATGTTTTTGAAAGGCAGGAAGCACTGTTAAATTATATTTCTTCACTGTATGAACTTGTGTTCAACTTTAAAAAAATTTTAACAAACCATATAAAGTTTTGGTGCTTTTAATAGCAACATCTAAACATGTTCCATCCTTAAAATTTCAAACAGTGATGAAGCAGAAAGTTTGTAACACAGGTGTCATTCAATTCTTCTTTTTAAATCTTTTGCTTCCTCTTCATAATCATGATGATTATTATTTATTTATTTATTTTTTTTTTATCAATGTTGGTAGTGGTAGCTGTAGCGGTGGTAGTGTCACACACACTGCAGATATTTGACCCTGACCCTGGTCCTGTCCTCCTATAGAACCTATTTGCACTGGCGACAGATGAGGAGCCAGAAGTGAGGAAGAACGTGTGCAGGGCTCTAGTCATGCTGCTGGAGGTTCGCCTGGACCGTCTCTTGCCGCACATGCACAACATCGTAGAGGTGAGTGAGGCTTCTCAGGAGAAGAATGGATATATGTATTTTAAGTCCAACTTTCTGGAATGGTTTAGATTATTTTGAAATTTTTCTTATTGTGAGCAATGCTAATAAAATACCAAAAACTATGATAATGAACTGATCCTACTAACATATGTTGTCTGTATTAGATGCCTGATGGCTTATTCCTCTGTACCCTTTAAAACTATCAGTATCACTTCAGTGAGCCACACCGTTGTGCATTGGCTGACGTGTTCTTAAGTTAAGTTGAACAGGAACTGAATCTAATTTGAGTCGATCCACTACACTGCACTCCAGTACTGTAGACACTTGCCTGCGCACTGGATCCGCAGCTGCCCCCAACAAATTTTGTGAATAAAAGAATATCATATATTAATAAAAGCACATTATATGTTAATGTTAAATATTTCTTAATTTTACCTCAGTACATGCTACAGAGGACCCAGGACCAAGACGAGAATGTCGCCTTGGAGGCCTGTGAGTTCTGGCTTACTCTGGCAGAGCAGCCAGTGTGTAAGGAGGTGCTGTGCGGACACCTCTCCAAGTAAGAGCGTGCGCACACACACACACACACACACACACACACACACACACACACACACGCACGCGCACACACAATACACAGACAGACACGGTAAGGCTAATATTGAAAGCTGTTGATTCATAGAGACCTTGGTGTTTAGTCACCGGAGACCTTGTCATGGGTTGATTTTTGCCTCTCTCTCAACTCAGGATGGCTGATTAAGAACCCTGGCTGTTGACCCCAGTTGTAACATATGTCACCACACTGTCACATTAAACTGTGCCCACAGCAGGAATCAAATGTGAGTCATTGCTTGCGGACTCTGACCTCTCCTTGCCCTTTTTTCTCATCATTTTTCCTCCGCCCCCCCCCCAAGGCTCACTCCAGTGCTTGTCAACGGGATGAAGTACTCTGAGATTGACATCATCCTGCTCAAGGTCAGTTTACATGGCCTGATATTTGTACCCAGAGGTAAGGTGATGAACTGCCCCATGACTCAGGATGACATGCAGTTCAATTAAGTGGTTTGTGTGACTGTGTTGTGTATAGAAACATGTAAGTTTTATATATTTTAGCGCTAATTAATGTTTGATGTGACTTTTTAACACGATTGCTCTGGAAAATCAGAATTTATTCAGACTGAACTTTCATGGTGAATGTGATTGTCGTTTCTTTTTTTTTCATGCACATATGGTCCACTGTTGTGGTCCAGCTGACATTTAGTCATTTCAGTTGCAACTTACATCCCCTTAATCCTGTCCATCCCCATTTGCCATCAGGGCGACTCTGAGGAAGACGAGGCCATTCCAGACAACGAGCAAGACATCAGGCCACGCTTCCACCGGTCACGCACAGTTGCCCAGCAGCACGAGAGCAACGGGATCAAGGAAGAGGAAGACGAGGATGATGAACTGGATGATGACGATGATACCATCTCTGACTGGAACCTGCGTGAGTTCAGTGCCTGTGCACATGGAACAGCCCTAGATCCCTTTCCTACGTCTGTTTCCTTATTTATCATAAATTGCCCCTTTTTCACTGTCTCCCTTTCTCTTTACTGAGAGTTTGGAAACAGGGGTGTACTGATCCCATCTTTTGTGTTTGTGTGTACTGTACCTGTGATGTCTGCATGATGTTTGTCCGCACACGTCTGTGCTCGTGTCTATGTCTTTCCCCTTTTTCTCTGAACGACAGGCAAGTGTTCGGCTGCGGCGCTGGACGTGTTGGCCAACGTGTTCAGGGATGATCTGTTGCTGCACATTCTGCCCCTACTCAAGGAGCTGCTCTTCCACCCAGAGTGGGTGGTTAAAGAGTCCGGCATTCTTGTGCTGGGGGCTATAGCTGAAGGTAAGAGGAGAAAGGAAAAAGAAGAGGGGGTAAAAGGTCGGCACATAAGGAGCAAAGTCCTCCTCGAAATATGGAATCAGAGGAAATGGCTGCTAGAGTTGACACTGTTGTTATCCCCGTCTCCAGGCTGCATGCAGGGCATGATCCCATACCTTCCCGAGCTCGTTCCCCATCTCATCCAGTGCTTGTCTGACAAGAAGGCCCTGGTGCGTTCAATCACCTGCTGGACCCTGAGCCGCTATGCTCACTGGGTTGTGAGCCAGCCCCCAGATATTTACCTGAAGCCCCTGATGACAGAGCTGCTCAAACGTATCCTGGATAGCAACAAGCGTGTGCAGGAGGCCGCTTGCAGGTAAACCCGCCTCATTTTGCATCACAATAGGGACCCTGCGCTGCATCTGGACTGGTGCTACCAACACATTTGAATTTGTCCTCTTTGGGAATTGAGCTGCATCCAGATTTCTCTAGTGCTGTTGAGAGGTTACAGTCACACGTTTTCTTCCATCTCCCTCTTCTAATCCCTCCCAACACCAGTGCCTTTGCCACGCTGGAGGAGGAGGCTTGTACGGAGCTGGTACCCTACCTGGCATTTATCCTGGACACACTGGTGTTCGCTTTCAGCAAGTACCAGCACAAAAATCTGCTTATTCTTTACGATGCCATAGGAACCCTGGCAGACTCAGTGGGGCACCATCTGAATAAACCGGTAAGCAGAACAGAGATTTGGGCAGCGTTTCAATTCCCTTTTAAGTGAATGTAAAATTAGGACCTGCTATTTAAGAGTACTTTTAGATATTCTAGTTAAAGGCAACATATGCAGGAGGTAAACAAGCATCAAATCCCCCATGCTTTCTTGATTTATTTTTTTGATTGTATGGGTGAATGCATTACTGTCCGTACTCATCATCCTCACTCATTATTCTGCACATGGCACTTTTAATTTGTGTTATTTATTAGGAGTACATCCAGATGTTGATGCCTCCGCTCATCCAGAAGTGGAACCAGCTGAAAGATGAAGACAAAGATCTCTTTCCCTTGTTAGAAGTGAGTCTCTATGATGAGCGTCGGTCTGAGCTACATGAATGAAAATGGGGGACGGACAGGTCGCTGACTGTATCTTTCTCCACTGTCCTGCTCCCCTCAGTGTCTGTCGTCGGTGGCCACTGCCCTGCAAAGCGGCTTCCTGCCCTACTGCGAGCCCGTGTACCAGCGCTGTGTCAACCTGGTCCAGAAGACCCTTGCCCAGGCCATGGTGAGAGTCTAGGACCTTTCAAATATGCAGACATATACACATACTCTACCTTTCATTATTATTATTATCTGTAAATAGAAAGGGGGAACATTTGAGAGCATGGAGTCCTACGTTTTGACCCTGCTCTCCTCACAACCAGGTTAAACTTAATACGACAATGTTGATATGAGCAGCTTTAACAGTGAAAATAAATGACCATGTCTTTTGTGAAAGGAATCACTCATAGTGATCACTTGGGACAAAAGCACGACTAAAACGAATGCTAATGTCGCTCTCTGCCTGCTGGGTGTGTGAACAGGTAATTGTTGGCTTGAATGTTCAGCACATTAACTCCATAAGGTAAGAATAGGTTGACCCTTATAGCTTGTTGCACTGCCCCCAAGTGGTGAAAAAAAAATCAATTAACGTGCAGGTATACAAGTAAACCACATGTTTAATCATCACAACAGTTGGTGGGAAATGTAGTTTAAGGATAGAGAACTGACTCCAAAACTTGAGAACTTTCTTTCATAACTTCTGTAAAAGCTTATAATTTGATTCTCCTGTAGTTAGTCACATCAATTTAATTTCAAATCTTACCCTCTTTTCTATTTTCTACTCTTCTAGCTCCACCAGTCACAGCCAGACCAGTATGAGGCCCCTGACAAAGATTTCATGATCGTGGCCTTGGATCTTCTCAGCGGACTGGCCGAGGGTCTGGGGGGCACCATTGAGCAGCTGGTTGCTCGTAGTAACATCCTCACCCTCATGTACCAGTGCATGCAGGTGAAAGGCTGTCAAAGTGTACGACACGTGGCTCATCCGATAAAACCCAATAAAGTCACTTGCACCTTGTTCACCTTTTTTTGTTTTCTCCAACCGTTCAGGACAAAATGCCGGAAGTGCGTCAGAGCTCGTTTGCCCTGCTGGGGGATCTGACCAAGGCTTGTTTCCAGCACGTCAAACCGTGCATTGGTATGTTCCACGCAGCTGACTCTGAAACAGTGTTTGGCAGTGAGTTGTTAGCCTGTCGCTAAGCAGATTCACTTTCCTTCTTCCAGCTGATTTTATGCCCATACTGGGTACTAATTTAAACCCAGAGTTAATATCAGTGTGCAACAATGCAACATGGGCGATTGGAGAGATTTCTATACAAATGGGTGAGTGCTTCACTTTTTCACAATATGTGATTTACACTCTGTGTGTGTGTGTGTGTGTGTGTGTGTGTGTGTGTATATATATATATATATATATATATAATGTGTGTGTGTGTGTGTGTGTGTGTGTGTGTGTGTGTGTGTGTGTTTATCATTTCTCATTTCTTATTCCTCCTGCTCCCACAGGGCCTGAAATGCAGCCATACATTGCCATGGTGCTGCACCAGCTGGTGGAGATCATTAACAGGCCCAACACCCCAAAGACTCTACTGGAGAACACAGGTACCACTCGGTGGCAGTGCTGAGCCGGCCAGCCAGGTCGCCACACACACACACATACACTCACACTCACACATACACACAGAGGGAGGTGCTCACACACACACTTAGGTCCACTCAGCCAGGATCCACCACACTCACTAGGATGCCTGTCCCACCCTTTTAATCTCTGTCCATAAACTCTTCCCAAGGCGTGAGCCTTACAGGTTTCGCCGGTTTGGCCAAAGTATTTAAAACATTTCGTCGACTGATTTGCAACCTGAAAGCACGGCCCGCAAACGGGGATGAAAGAAAAATGAAACCCAGGGCAAGACCTGGTGTGAAATTTTTGACAATCTTGAATCGAGCGAGGCATGTAAGTTGCCCAGACTTGGAGTTAACCGTTGTGGACACTCTGTGCACCTTCAGTTGAGGTACAATAGTGCAGCAGCAAAATGCAATGCACAGGCAGAGTGGGTGAAATAGAAAGGCGAGTTCACAGCCTCACCTAGTTAACTGTTACCACAAGACTTCTGACACAATTACTAACCACTTAAATAGTAACCAGAGATGAGTGATTGAGAGAACACGCAACCAAATTCAGGGCATCTAGACCAGAGCATTCGCAGAAAAGGTTACACTCTGCTCTTGTCTGTATGAGTTGAATCAGAAATTATAATGTGCTGAGTCAGAGACCACGTCATCAAAAAAAGATGCTCACAAGGGTGAAGTGTAACCTACCAAAACAAAAAGGGAAAAACCAGGGATTCTGTAGATGTGTTCCTGTTTGTTTGCTGTCAGTTTATTTGTTGCTTTTATTTACTGTTCTTTAAATGTGGATGCATATCTGCCAATAGATGTTAAATGTTGTTAAGAATGGCCAATGTTTGATGCAGGATACATGATAACCCCAAAAACTGTGTCATGCCCAGTCCAGTTTGACGAGAATTCATAAATTTTTGAATCTGACCAGTGAACTCTTTAACCAGTTGTTGAATGTTTTCAATGGAAAAAAAAAATTGAAAACACAACAGTGAACCAAAAAGCATATAAAATCAACAAACAAAATCAGATGTTTCGGCAATGTGGAAAACTTCTATCTGTTTTGGAGATTTCCAAGAAAAAACATTTGTCAGTGGAATTTGATTTAGAAGAGAAAGCCATGTAATACCACAGTTAAGCGTGGGCGTGGCGGTGAATTTTCGTGAGAGTGCATGGCGGCACTTTTCATTTTGTCTCCGATCAGCTGATCCTGCACTGAACTTTACTCTAATGAGCATACCATCTGCTTTCTGCATGTGTCATTGGACTGTTCATAAATGCCTGTTTGTTAATGAGAATGTTGCATAGTTTTGTGTCTCTTAAACTTAGGTCCTCCCTCCTCTCTGCCTCATAAGAACCTGCTGTGCTGGATACTAGTCTCCCTCCATGTAGTTGGCTTGGAGTAATCTCTCATTTCTTTTCAAAAGAAAACAAACAAAAACAAAATTATTTCTGTTTCTTATGGAGAAATTAACATTTGTGAGTTTAAGGGAGAAATCTCTGAAAAACCCCAAGTGACCTGCTCTCATCCGGGCCGGTCACATACGGTACACATGCTGCACCTTAGCCAGCCTGTGTCTTTACATTGAGACCTACATTTCCAATCAAGACAAGGGATTTGAATCAGTTCCCTGCTACATTTGGAAAAAGCCGTTTGAGCCATATGATTCTCTGAAAGCGGATGCCATTGTTTGCCTTTTTTCTATGAATGTCCTGTCGGAAGTTGTCAATGTGTTCTCCCTTAAACGTGTTGTATGTTTTTTTTAAGAGTGTCATATTTTACATTCCTCCCCATGACTGACGGGGCAGTAATAATCGACACTAGTGAAATCTTCTGTTTATTATCATACACAGATTCTGTTGATTTTTATGTCTCTGAGTTGTTTGTTTTTTCTTTATTTTTCTCCCCCCCTCCTCATTGCTCATGTCTTGGTTGGCGTTTGGTGGTGTGTAACCGTGATTGCGTTACCTTAGCAATAACAATTGGTCGTCTTGGTTACGTTTGTCCTCAAGAGGTGGCACCCATGCTACAGCAGTTTATAAGACCCTGGTGTGTATTATTCAATCTTTTATTTAATTCATCTTCTCTCTGCTTTCTTTCTCTCTTCTCACCTGTCCTCTCTCGCTCCCTTTTCTCCCCTTCTGCTCTCCTCCTCCTCCTCCTCCTCCTCTCCTCACTTCTCACTTTCCTTCTCAAAAAAAGTCTTTTGAGTTGTTTTTTTTCTCCTGTTTTCTTATCAGTTTGTAATCATTGCCAACCATGTGACTAACCCTGTCCTCTTTTAGGTCCTACTTGTGATTTGTTTCGTTTTTTGTTTTTTTTTTGTTTTTTTGCCTCAGTAGCACCTTCATGTATTATACATTAATTTGTTTACTTTCTAGTTTTTTTGTCATTGTTAACTGTCGCTAACAACCTAAAAGATGCATGGGATCAGATCTGTCACATGCCTGCTGGTTCAGCAACAAGAGAAAGGATGCAGCCTTTGCTGCAAAAGAGCATTCCTTATTCCCTTTCTCGTTTTAGTAGTCACCCAGCTGCATGTGCCTGTCCCAAAAAGACCCCCAGACCTTCTCTGGTCAATCTTTCAAAAAGTAATGTTACTTTCAAGGTGCTATAAATGAGGTTTTGCTTGAACACGCTGCTCAGACAAAAGTGAAGTTACAAGAGCACAGGGTAGTTGTGTTTAAAAGTAAAAAAAGAGTTTTTTTAAATTTTAATCTGTTTTGTGTGCATGCTTAACTTGTTGTTATGTGAGGTGATGATAGACAGTGTTTTCTCCTCACATGAAATTAAATTTAGAGTGTAATGATGTTTTTACTGATAATGAGGACAAATATTGATGCTGATAAGAAAACATCTAAACATTACACTTGTATAAGGATGGAAATATGAGTTTTTGTTTGCGTTTATTTCTTATAAATATAATGTTAGTGTATAGATTTGTATATAGTTGATAGGATTATTCATTAATAGCAGCAGGCTTGAGTAGATTTATGCAAGTTCCTAAAACTGTAAATGTCTCATGTTAAATTTGGCTATCCCTTCTGTCAGGTGCACCTCTCTACGAAATATAAGAGACAATGAGGAGAAAGACTCTGCGTTCAGAGGAATTTGCACAATGATCAGTGTAAACCCAGGAGGTGTAGTGCAGGTGAGACCCAGCTGAAAAATGGTGGTGTGGTCATTGTGTTGCCAGCGGCTGTAGAAGTTGGAATGTTGCTTCACCTCTCTTCTCTGGAACAGGATTTCATATTCTTCTGCGACGCAGTGGCCTCCTGGGTAAATCCAAAGGACGATCTCCGAGACATGTTCTGCAAGGTAAAAGCTGAGAATGGCCGAGTTTAGACACAGCTTACTGAATTTTTACCGAGTTTAAACTACAATTCAAATGACTGCTGAAAATGTACTTGTCTCTTTTTTATTTTTTTTTTAAGTGAGTTGAGATGAGGCAAAACCTCACTTTGGATGCAAAGTGCTTTGTGGTTCTAGAAGAAGATTCATGGGAGCTAATGTTTATTTGTCCGTTCAGTCACCTCGTCACCCTATCTGCTCCCCAGTGGCCAAATGAAGGACCGGCAGTGTCCATAGCTGACGTTCTCATAATATCCCTGTCATGTACATGATCTATTTTGAAAGGCAGCACTCGGCTATAACTTGGTATGAATGTCTCCCGGTGTTTAATTTCAGATCCTTCACGGGTTCAAGAACCAGGTGGGAGAGGAAAACTGGAGGCGATTCTCAGATCAGTTCCCCATGCCACTGAAGGAGCGGCTGGCAACCTTTTATGGGCTGTAACTGCTTCCACAGCGGCGTGCCTCATCACTGGGGTCAGTTTCCTTCATGACATTGTTTGCTATCGCTGAAAAATATGTGACGATTTATCATCTTTTAATGTAAATGAAACATCACCTTAGGACTGCGCTGCATTCTAACGACGCCTCTCTTTCTCTGCGCAGGTCATTCACTACGGGAGATTAAATAGGGAGCCTCTTTTACCCAGGGAACATGTTACCCTTTACTGGGGGGATGGGTCTGCCTGCTGAGGGGAGGGGAGGGAAGGGGTGTGGGGCCCCTCCCCGCTCTGGCGGACGGGGTGGGAGGGAGGTGGTAGCTGCAGCGCTCAGAGCCCCAATGCACAGGCAAAACGGGGGAACGGGACTGGCAGAACAACCTTACCATGGGAGGAAAATTCATGTAATCAAATCCCGATCAGAAATAATGAAATTTACCATCTTTTTTTTTTTTTTTTCTCTCCATTTTTTCCCCCCAAACGTTTGCTGTCAAACTAACTACTGAAATGAAATGTAAGCAAATATGGAGAAAACTTTGCAAAACTCTATTTGAGCATTTGCTCTTTAATTTCTGGTTAGAGGAGGAGTTTTCACATGTTCTAAAGGTTGGCGTGGAAAACTGACCATGTCAGTCAGATTAACGGCACGCGGTAGTTTCATGAAACTGAATTCTAACCAGTGGAACTGAAGACTGTTCTCAATAGATGGAGTGAAGCTGAAGGCTCATTGACAGAGATTTTCTCTAAAATGCAAGTGTAGCCTAGAGCTGAGGAATAAGAGGTAATAATAAGAATGCACCATATTGGATCGAAGATCATTTTTTGTGACGCAGCATATCATGAAGAATAAGTTATCACCTATATAGTTGTCAGATAATTTCAGTGTTCATATTCTTTAGCAGGGCAAAGGCTGTTTTCATGTTACTGGGGAGCACAAGATTTTCTTTTTAAGAGCAGCTTTTCTGGGACTAGGTAGCATGCTTGTATCATTGTGAAAAGCTGTAGATTATTAGTGACGTGTGTTGCATTTGACAGCTGTCATTGCCCATGTAATAAGGTTCTTCTTTGACCTTGTACTTTTTACCTATTTACAGTACTTCTGTTTCCTCTACCAGAGAACTACGGCGCTTAGCCGTAAAGTAGCATGACCGGGATTACATGCCGAGTTTAGGAAACGCGTGAAATCTCTGCTCTGACGTAATGCCCGGCGTGAATCTCTCAGTTTGGTCTTGTGGTGTTGAATGTGACACAGACATTCATCAGCAAGCATATCAAAAGCTTTAGATGCTTACAATCCTTTATTATTTTGTCTGAGCCTCGTGAAAGAGAAATGATGGAGGACCGCGCAGGCTAGCGACCTGCGAGCCGGTCGTCACCTTTGTTTCTTTGACTTAAAACCACAATGACACAACTCCTGTCTTAGTGATTTTAGTGACTTTGGCTGTCGGAAAACCGCAAAGTCCATCAAATCAATGTAGAATATGTTTATTTCTCAGTGTTCTGAAATTTTGTTATTGGTTGTTTTGGCTTCTTGTGCTAAAAAGCATGACGTTGAGGATGACTGTGTAAAGTTCTGGGTGGTCGTGTTTTGTGGGGTACTTGGATGCTTTCATTTCTTGCATGTTGGTGGCCCCTCACACCCCAACATATAGTGGGAAGGGGATTATGGGAGCTTCGATTCAAAGTCTAAATAAAAAGTACATTGTGACCGTTTAGATATTCCAACACTGGATCAGTTAGAAACTTCACATAAATCTTGCTGGAGTGTTCCTCCCTAAACTTTTACCCCATAGCTGGATGTATACTTTTTAAACACTGTGAAACTACAACGTTCTTGTCTCTGGTTGTTTTTTGCGCTATTATATTTTTTAAAGTGTAGAAGTGTTTAAGTTACTGATAGGCTGAATGTATTCCATGATGGGTTAGGAGTTGTTGTTTTTTTTTTTTGTTGTTGTTCTTTGTTTTGTTTTGTTTTTTTTTTTTTTAATTCCCAGCCAGTCATTTTCCCTCTGCTGGCCAGAGTAATAACTGCAGTATTGTATCCTTTTTTGTGCATGTGAAATGCACTTAAAATTTAAATTGCAAGTGCTTGAAATTAACGATGCAGCCAAACCCCTTCAGAATATGACCCTAATGTTAACGCAGATCATTAATAAAGTATTGCTGCTGAAAATGTATTTATCTAATGCAATAAGTATCTTGATGCAATTTGGTTGTTAGACTGTAAAAGTAGTTTTAGCGTCTCTCTTTCGCTATATGAAATCTATAACCGTTCTATTTGATTTTATAGTAATGAAGTAAACTGTGGTTTAAAAAAAACAGGACATAAGGCATCATGGAATACAGAGGCAAATTCGTATATGTGCCACATCTTTTTGTGTTTTGAAGTGATTTTTGTCTGTCACATTCCAGCTGTTTGGCATGCAAAAAAAAAGAAAAAAAAAGGAGTAATCACAGCTTGATGAGGTGTTTCCACAGTCCTGTTCTTTCACTGAAAGAGTGTAGGTCTACTAAACACAAAACGATCCCCACCACTGCTGTGTTGTATTTCTGACTTTGACTGCTGCTATACATATGTAGTCGTGTTTCACTACTTGAATATGTGTTTTCTATGTGTTTAACCTCAGGTCGTCTGTGTTCAGTGTTACTCGTTTTTATCGTTTCCCTGACGTGTACGCCTTTAATCCATCTCCTCCACAACTAAAGATTAGTAAAGCTCTCGCCCTTCTTCTTTTTTTCTTTTTTTTTAATGGGTAACTGTGGGTGTTAATTGACATTAGTGTTATATGTGTGCACCGCAGCTAGCTGTCAAATGTGGCAACGCGGGGTTTGGGGGGGGGTAATTTGGAAATGGTAACTTGCACATACTTCATGTACTTTTTGTCAAAAGTGATTGTTATCAGACTATGATAAATATTCAGTGTAATGTGTACACAATGCCTTGAGAGCAAATATTTTGAGGTTTTGTCGGTGTTTTGCAATAGATATACAGTATACTGTATCGCCAGAAACAGGTAACAACTAATTTAAAAGCAAAGAAATAGGTCGACAACTTACAAAAAGCATTATAAACATGCTGTTTGCAAACATAAGTGTGACTTTCTATGAAGCTTTATTGAAAATTTGTATTTTATAAAGCACCCACCAATATTGAGGAATGTCTAGTCAAAGATCTCCTGTATTCTCATTTAGCCTTCAGACTTGATTAGACTATCTGCCTTCATCTTTTTTGCTAATAAAAGCAAAAACATCATTTTGATAGACATGGTTTGAGTTTGTTTTTTTTTTAATTAATAAGCTGCTGAATTAAAAAAAAAAAAAAAGTAATACTTTTGGGGCCACCAAATATTTTGGAACATGCAAAGAATCTATATTGTACTGTAGTAATTTTGTAATATTTGTAAGATGATATAGTGGGTGTGACTGGTTACCATTGCTTGAATCTGTACATTGTTCCAATAAATTGTTTACATTATCAGGGGGTTTTGATCTGGTATTTTCTCACATTTTTTAACAGAGCATTTCTCCCTCCGTGGCTGGACAGTATTAACGTGTAAGGAAAATTGTGAGATCAAATTTTTAAAAAGACCAATAAAACTCCTGTTTCGGTGGCCTTTCCCCTCTTTTATCAGTGAAGCATCAGGGTTTATCTGATTTCCAGTTTTAGATCACGTTTCACGTCCAGGAAAAAAAGCTTGTGGCAAGTTGATGATCTACACAACCTAGAAAATGAGCACAAACACTGATTTCTCTTTACGGAGATGGGCCCGTTAAAACTGCAGACACGATGCGGAACTTTAACGGAGCCTCTGCGAATAGGAGCGTGTGGTAACACAAAATACAACAAGGTCTCTGGCCCCTCGTTATAAACGCGTTAGTGGCCCCAGGCGAAGGCCGCGATTAAAAAAAAACATTCGCACCTGAACGTTTCTGGAGCGTTCACGTGTCACTGCTGTTTTTAGGGAATTTTGTGTCCGCACCTTGTGAACAAAATCCCCGTCGGAAAAAATAATCTCTTCTGCAGGTATAACTGACATTACCTGTAATTTAGCGATTAATGTATTATGCACTTGCGTAAAAGAAACCCACAAATTCTTAGGATGATCAGAGAGCGGTTTGCTCAAGGTGCGTTCCCACCTCGGCCGGCCTCTACACTGAAACCACATCATCTCGTGTCGTATCCTGTATATCGGCGTAGCCTAGCCGATACTATTTGTTCTTTATTCTGTTTTAAAATAAGTTTAAACCTCAATTTTTCACCGAATTCACCGCACAGCCTCCCGGTTGCGCCGCCGCAGCGCCTCCGGTCCGGGACAGCGCTGGAGTTTACGCGGACCCCTCGAAGGCGGCGCTTGAGCCGGCGGCGGCCGGTTGTTTTGTCCGCCGTCTCCGCCCGCCATTGGCAGCGCTGTTCCGTCCGCACCGAGGCCCGCCTGTCTACGGGAAGGGACCGGGGAGGGGAAGGGGGGAGAGAGAGAGAGAGAGAGAGACGCTGCACGGCCGAGCGGAGGTGGAGTCTAAAGGTGGGGAGGGAGAAGAAAGGGGAGAGGAGGAAAACGGGGAAAGGCAGATACAACGAGAAACGGGGGGCGGACGGCGGATGATTTACGCGTTCAAAGTTGCATTGCGGCCAATCTGAGAGTTGCGGCGAAGAGGAATAAACCAAGATGGTAGCGCCCCACTTCCTAGAGAACTTCTGGGTAGGTGCTGCCTCCTTTATTCTCCGTGTTTACACCGGCGCTGCTCCTTGTTATTCTCCTGCTCTGTTCCCTCCCTATCGTGTTCATGTCACCCGGGATTCAGGCGGCGTTCACGTCGCGGAGGCGGCCGCCTTGTTCCTAGGCTCGCTCCGGGTGGAGCGGGGAGGGAGGAGGGCGTCCGCCGCCGCCGGGCTCCGCCGGGCTCCGCCGGGCTCCATCGGCCGCCGCTAAAAAAAATTTTTCCCCCTTTCGGCGATTATTATTTTGCCGTCCCCGGGATTTGGGCCTCGGTGAACCCATCTAACCTGAAAACCTCCGGGAACCCGCCCTCCGCCGCCGCTGATTGGCCGCGGCGGGCTCGCTCGGAACGTCGACGGTCAGCTCCGGGGGTTTTCATTGGCCGCCTCGGCCGTCGGTCACGGCCCCCTTCGGCCGTACGCGTCATTTTATCTTCCGTAACAAAGTTTCGGTGAGAGGCCAGATGTTTGGTGAGTTAGAGACCAGCTTTAAAAACACCGCCCCCCCCCCCGCACCGAGCTGCGGGGCCAGCTCCTATGTTGATATGTGCGGGTTGTGCGGGTGTCACCGTCAACGCCGTGTGCGGTGCCGCCTGTTTACGCCCCTGATGGTCGCCTCTGTCCCGGTGATTATTATTTTTTTTGACGTGGCTGTGTCACGGGCAGGTTGGAAAGTAAAAGTGGGATCTGGCTCCCGGTTCTGCCCTCGGTCGCCCGTCCTGTCCTTCCGCTGCCCTTTTGTTGCGGTTCGGGGCCACGGAGACGACGCCGGGGCCGGGACCCCGGGGCCGGGGCCGGGGCCGGGACCCCGGGGCCGGGGCCGGGACCCCGGGGCCGGGGCCGGGACCTCGCCGCCGGGGCCGCTGCCCCGACCCGAGGTCGTGTTTTGCGTTGTGTTTTCGGTCACATTGAGTCACATCCGAACTGGTGCACAGGCTGGAGTCTATGGGGTTGATCACAGTATCAAAACCTTTTTGTGGACAGCAGTGTGCACACAGGGGGACAGAATATAGGAGATACGTGCTGATGAATGTGTTGTTCTCCTTTTCCTTTTTTTAACCATCGGTTGTACTCACAACTCCTGGAAGTGTAGTTCTTAGATTACCCTTCACGGTGCCAAAGCACATATCTTTTGTGTGGAGTGTGTCAACCGGCTCCCCAGCTAGAAATAACCCCCATTCATAAAGTATCCCTTTCTTCCCCAAGGTGGGAGAACCCGGCCCTGGTTATTTATTTTTAAAGCCTCAGTCGTCCCCGCTCACAAATCCGATAAACTTTAGCTTAGTTAGTGAAGGACAACTACGTTCAGCCAAGCAACTATAAAGTGGTGTCGACCTCGAAAGCCTTTTTTTTTTTTTTATTCCCCCTGAAGGAGACTTCATCATTCACTAAATGGGAAAAAAAAGAAAGAGGAGAGCTGAGACACTCCTGATTCTTCAATCTGCCCCTTGTGCCCCGCGCTGGGCCACAAGAGAATCCAGTGATGGCAAAGATCAGCTGTGCGCTTAACATGCAGGACACACACATATACACACTTGGCATCGGGCGACGCATCCACTCGCCTTTGACTTGACTACAAATCATCTCACACACACAAAAGTGTCAGATTGTCGGATTTGAAGAGTTGTTCGATCCATCTCGCATTTTACTACCCTAAAAAATGAAATGTAATGTCCTCTTTTGCTCTGTGGTTTTTTTTATTTAGAGAATTTCTTTTTTTTTTTTTTTTTTTTGGTTCTAATCTTGGCCTGAATCTCCAATGGAGACAATAAGTCCCCTTCAGCTGAATAAACAAGTTCTTTTTGGAATTAGAAGCCAGACATGGTGCAGCCATGTTGTTTTCTCTGTCTTAAGTTGCGGCCCTTTGGTTGGTCACTGGCTGCAACATTTCCCATCATTGGAGTCACTTGCACTTCTCATTTCCCTTTTTTTTCCTTTTATTAAATCTCCTTGTGTAGTTTAGTTCACTGTGGCAAAAGTGCATTCTATGTTAATGTCCCTGATTTGTACTGAAATTTCCCAGTCAAGTGATTAGTACACAGGCAGGTAGTAGATCTAATGCTCTAGTTTTAGCACCGTGGCAATGATGGGTTTATGTTTAAATGTGACGTCTGCCGGCCTCCAGCCTTTCGTGAAAAAAAAATAAGATAGCAGTGTGATAAGTAAATGGTGCAGACAGAGCCCAGTGCCCAGGAGTGGATGTATTCTCCCTGGTGTCTTTATCGTGTCTGTGTGTGTGGTCTAATAGGTTTTCACACAAGTCGCCGTGCAATCTCACAGTCAGACGTGAGGTTGTCGCAACAAGACAGCAAAGACTGAAGTAAGAAGAGGATATGGACAGCGGTGCCGCATTTCCCTCTTTCTTCATCGGAGTCTCAAAGGCAGAAACGGAGCGACCACCTTGTCGCTGTCCATCTTTGTCCTCAGAGGAAGGTCTTGCGGGGTTTTTGCGACGGGATCGAGTCGTGGGGCTCCAAGATAAAATTTCTACAGTGCTCCCGAAAGGCATGGCGGCTCGCTGTCATTTAGTTCCACTGCTCCGGAGTTCCAGGCTCCGGTGAACTCCTACATGTAAGCTGGGCTCAGAGGTGGTGAAATGAGCCATAAGTTGTGATACACTAACCTGTTCTGAGATATTGAGAAATTTTCCCAGTACACCTGATGTCACATCCCCTAACTGTCGTCAATGGTCATGTGCTTGTACACTTAAGAGCTTATTTACCACAAAAACAAAGCCCAGCCCGTGTGCGTGTGCATGTGTGTGTGTGCGTGTGTGCGTACCACACACTACAAGCCCTGCTTGTGTTGCCGTCGGACCGATGAGTTGCAACGGCTCAGTGCACCTCTCCCAGAACTTCGGTGGTCACGTGACCCGGGGCCGACGCACTGATGTCATCGGCTTGCCGTCTACCCACCCGGAGCCCCGGCGGTCTAAAGGGCCACACCGGGCCGTCGCTCACAGTCCGTCTGGGGGCTGTTGGGCTATTTCTGAATTCCTCGGTGAAAGTGTTCACTTGCATGTCTTTTTTTTTTTTTAATTTTTTAATTTTTTTTTTACTGCTTTCACCTGAACATTTGTTCAGAACCTGACAACCTGTGCTGGAACACTCTTAATCCTTCTTAATATTTTTTCCTGGTTTACTCAGTTGCCAGTGGAAATTGGGGACCAAAGCTTCCTAAAGCATACTTAGCCAGCCTGTGATACATTTAGCACCATTATGTGATGAATGCATGTGCTATGTGCTCTACAGCCAGGTTCTTAAAAGCCATGACAAAGTAGTTTTTACTAGTTCTGCTTACAATTTAACAGTTTTGGGGTTTTTTTTTTAACTCGTCCGTCTACTTCCTCCTATCATTCATTGATAGACAGTGTATGACAGTAGAATAGAAGCTGTCTACTTTGTAGACTACATAACAGAAACACTGTTCTAGCTAGATGTACCTAATAACCTTGTAACTGAGCGTATATCAGTGTAATTAAGTTAATAGAGGTTCTACTCTCCAACTTGGTTCGTCTCCCTTATCTTTTGTCGTCAGAGGGAGAAAACGGTGAAATACCGTATTAACCAGGACACCCTCCATGTCGTGGGTTGCATTACTGCCTGCCAGGCAATAAACACTTGATTCCCTGCACACACAGGATATTGAAAATGGTATTGTACTCTAGCAGAGAGGGAGCGAATTCCTGTCTTGCTCTGCCCGGCAGATGTTACACGATAAACTACAGCACTGTGGTTTTGTTTATCTGTCTTTTAAGGTGGTAATTTCAGATTAAGTGTGTCAACAATATAACAGTTTCTTTTTGTGTTGAATTTACTACATTGTAATTACATTGTTGTTATTGTTGTTCAGCATGAAAACAGAACAGAATATATGTTCTGAAAGCAGTCTGTGGCTCTGTAAGCCGTCGATTGAATAGAGCTATTTAATTACACCAACGCCTGTGTTATATATATATATATGTGTGTGTGTATATATATATATATATATATATATATATATATATATATATATATATATATATATATATATATATATATATATATATATATATATATATATATATATATATATATATATATATATATATATATATATATATATATATGTGTGTATATATATATATATATATATATGTGTGTGTATATATATATATGTATATGTATAGAGAGACACACACACATATCTTGATTATAAGACTAGATAGAGTTCCTTCAGCTGTAACTGACAGTTATTCACTTCAGTTATTAACTTCTTGGTTATTTTCTCAAGTGACTGATCAAAGGTTTGGTCTAAACCCAAAGATATCCAGGTTTACTATCACATAGGTCAAAGAAATGCTGCAAATCCTGACCTTTGAGAAGGGAATGCTGTTTACTTTTGCTTGAAAAATGTATGAAAAATGACCAATTGTTTGACTGTATAGTTGTCAAATAATTTTCTCCTGATTGACTAACTGACAAAAATTATTTCACACTCTTGAAATAGTGTGTGGTGTAGTTTGTGTTTTGTTGTCTTAAAGGCTGATGTGCGGTTAAAGTGTTTCCTGAATGTTTGTTTTGCCTCATTTTGTCTGACAACATGCAGCCGGCTTCAGATTTAGATTAAACATTTCTGTGAACTCTGCAGCAGTCGTAAGAAAATTACTGTCTTGATGTGTTAGTATTGAACAGGAAGTAAACAGGAACTATTAGAAATGAGAGGAGATGAATTGTCTTTGGGAAACAGTCGGCAAAAATTAGGAGTCAGAGCTTTTCTTGCCTTTTTTTTTCTTGCCAGTGTTAAGCTGATGTTTGCACAATAAGTATAACTTCAGTTAAGAGTTCCTTGAACCCTCAGCAGTTTTCAGTCACAAGGACCTGGGCTGTGTCATAGTAGGTTTTTATTCCAGGAAAAGAATAGGCCAGAACGGACTCAGTCTAAACACCACTATATAACCTGAAGCTATAGTTTATTGCTGTGTATTAAATTCAGCTGCCTTTTGCTGTAAATTTTGCTGCTTTTTCCATCTAAACTCGCCGCGTGACAGCTCACAGTTCGAGAGCACTCTTCCTGGCATAAGCATTAGAACGTTCTACCATGATGTCAGATGTCTGGTTGCTGGGCTGTTGCCTACTTTTTAATTTTTTTTATTTTTTTAATTTATCTATTTATTTTTTAGTCTAAAGCACACAAAGACACCGAGTCTGTGCATCGCAGACATAGTGCAGTGTTTCACGGCCAGTACTTGAGCTCATGTTGGGATCTGTTTCTGTCAGCTATAATATTGGCATGGACTGGATATTGGACAGCTCACCCTGTTCACTCTCTTCCTTTTTTTCTCTCTTCTCTTTATATTTTATGAACTCCATCAGTCTGTTGGAAGCTGCCTCAGCCGCACACTAAGCGCTGCACCTCAGACAAACGGTGATTGACGCGTGTGCTAACCCCTCAGCATGTTATCCTTCCCCGTGGGCTGAGGCAGAAAGTTAAAAAAAAAAACAACAAAACCCTCTCCATTTAAATCGAAGCATAATGAGTTCTTCTGAATTTCACAATGTGTGGTTGGAATATTAAACACTCAGCACGGGGGGGGGGCTTTCATCAATGATTCTTCAGGCGGGGATTTCAAGAAACCGCTAGAAACCGCGCACCACCCTGGTATCACTTCTCCCTGCCACTGTTTTCGCATTGATGTGGTTTTAACTAATGCAGTAGTTGTCGTAAGACTAATTAATAATGTGTAGATGTGTAGTTAACTACACATGATGATGTCCTAAACATTTGTGGCCCCCTTTCTTTGCAGGGTTTTTGTTTTGTTTTGTTTAGTCTTTTCAGAAACTATTCCAGTACTGTAACCTGGGGAAGAGTCAAAAAACAAAAAAACGCCCTTGAGCTGTTTCCCGTGTTTGTTTTTATTTTTTCTTTGTATTCACTGATATCGCATTCCACATGGGCATAGCCATTGCGCAGAATGGACTTTCTTCCTGTTGCTGCTCCCCTCGTTTCGTCACTTCCCTGTTTTGTAGATTGATTGGTAAATCGTCAATGTTTCCCACACGTTGCGTTTATCGTTCAGGCAGTATAGTCAAAGTATAATATAAGGTTATGTTATGGCCTGTGTCTCACCTTCCCCACTGGGCGTCTAATGCTTGCAGTAGTTTGCATGTCACGGTGTTTTGCTGAAGGAAGGGTAACAACTACACTTGTACTTTTTGTCTTTTTATAACAGGAAACACATCTCAGTGGTCTGCTTGCTGGGGTAAAATGTAGGCCAGCGATCTGTAGCCTAGAGATGGATGCTTGTCTCGTAATGTCTATTTGCTCTGTAAATATGCTCCCATTGTAGCTACCCCTGAGCTTTCATTTTTTTTTTGACACAAACTTCCTGACCCCTCCATGTTTGTCAGAGTGTGTGTGTGTGTGTGTGTGTGTGTGTGTGTGTGTGTGTGTGTGTGTGTTGGGCGGGCTAAACCCGCTTGTGTTAAAACGGCACCAATGTTGCAGCCTCTGTACCAAACTGCTGACAGCGGCTCGCTCCGGGAATCAGGAAGTATCCTGTGAGAGTCCTGGGGGTGGAGGTGGAACGGTGTTGGCGCACAGAGTCAGACAGGAATGAGGATGAACTTCTCTGGGCAGGGGCATTATCATATCCACTCCAGCCCTTGTTTCAGCGAAAGCATAAACTTCCTGATTTTTTAAATTTTTTTCTTTTTCTTTTTCCTTGTGCATCACCTGGGTACAGGTAGTGCCTCAGGCCTCAGGATAAGAAACACTGATGATATTTTACCACTTTCCCCAACAAGATATCACAAGCATCACAACTGAAACCATTATATCACGGGTTGTTATTGTATTCTGTTGGGCAGTAGTTAAGCCGTGTTGCTGCCTAGGGCCCGTCTGTTCTGTCAGATAATCTTAAAGAAGGACACTTCCTAGCTGTGAGCCATGATTTGTCTGTTTCCTCCCTCGCCGAAGCAGCGGTCTGCTGCTGGAGGACAATGAGGAAGTAAACTTAATCTCGCTATCCTTCCCTGCTCAGCAGTGGCGAGGAGACTCTAAATCAAAGCTGCGTCGGGAATAATGTGTTTAAAACGGGTTTTCTGGAGAGTAGGCCATACATAGCACTGCAAAACTTAGCGCCAGCTCAGGTGACCAACAGGCCTGACCTCCGACCTGCATTATTGTAAACAGACAACCTTTTTTCCATTTTTTTTTTAGGAACGTGGCCATTTTCCGAACCAAAAGAGATCTTATTTTGAAAGAACACTCTGTACCATCATAGTGATATTAGCCAAAGGTCAACAGAAGTCTGTCTAATGGTAAAGTTAATGAATGAACTTTATTATCTGACCCTGTCTGATCCTATCTAATATCTGATCCATTGTGACTGATTACATTGATTTAGTCTACTTAGCGTTTGATATCAGGGAGTCTGTTATGGCATCGTGTTAGTGGATATAGCTTGACATACAATGGATATTGGAGGCCAGTATTTACATCGATGTTTAGGAGTTTACACACATAAACATGTTGAGCCGGGCATTTCTAAGTTGGAAATAAATCCAACTTTGTCAGTTCTTTCTGGTGGATGGACTATGTAATGCTGATGTTGTCCTCAAATTACACAAAACGTAGTTTGACATTTCTGTTTTGCGCTTTATCATCCCCTATTGGCCGACCTCTACACTGATACCACTATCTCTGCAATAAACTCTAATACTGGAAGTTTCTTAGTAAGACAGTAAGTAAGTTCCTGCAAACAAATTTTTATTCACTGTGATATTGTCCTTCCAATTCATCGTGATTGTTTCGCTTGCTGTTACTTGTAATTCAATTAATGTTTTTTTCATTGTCTTATTTATTTTTCATTGTATCCTGTTCATCATTTAACTATTGTTGAGTATTTAAATAAACAGTTTTAATGTTAGAGTATGAGTATTAGAGTATTAGTAGTAGTATTACATAGAAATAACATTATAGTATATAGTTAATGATTATCAAACACTTCTTAATCCTAAAGCCTAAATTTCTAGTTCATATTAATTATGAAGAGGTGTGTATGCATATTTAAAGCATCTGTGCAACTGGACACTGTTACCCAGTGGCATGGTTACGGCATCACAGAGACAGACAGACAGACGATGGTCTAGCTTTCTGTTGCATTGTATGCTCACACCTCAGACCAGACCAACACTGTTTCGAACACTTTCAACATTCGTCACTGTAAAACCACAGCCAGGATGAGTATGGTCGACCACAGGCTGCTGCAAATGCAGCTGGAAGTGATGCGGGCGATGAGAGCGCTGCTCGTAGAAAGAGCCTCCAGGGTAGTTACGTGATCAATAACCGAGGTACTGTCTCTGTCTGTTGGACCTTGCCCTCGATCCGCTGACTGATCCTTCTGCCTTCTCTTTTGTCTCTGAAATGCAGGGGGAAAAAAATAATGGCTTTGACGTGCTCTACCATAACATGAAGCATGGCCAAATTTCCTCCAAGGAGCTGACAGACTTCATCAGGGAAAGGTAAGACGCAGCGTTCCCATGCGCATCGGTCAGTCTTATTCTGAAGAGGTGGCTGTGTCCAAGTGGTTGACAACAAGTTAATCCAGTACATACAACCCATTACTCATTAACGTCATATTATGGAGCACCTCTTCAATAAATGTTTTTCCTGTCTTGTAGTTTTTTCTTTGATTTTAAACGGATTTCCAAGTTGACACCTCCAGCTTCAATTCCTTGTATAACGCTTGTAATGACATCAAAATGCTTAGATGAGGCTGCCCCTAATATCAACTTTAAATTTTCTCAATTGCTACTATTGCACATCTTGACGGATATGGGTTTGTTCTAGGGCTTTTTTTTGTTTTGTTTTTTTTTGTTTTTGAATCAGCTGAGAAATGGTTTATTCTATGAAATAAAAAAAAAAAAAAAAGAACAAAACTACCACAAATTCTCAGAATCAAAGCCGGCATGTGCAAGTGTCATGTTCGTGGAGCTGTAGTCTGCTGAAACTACAGAACATAGGTTTTATGGTTACAGAAATTTTACAAGTTGTAGAAATTAAAGATGTTGAAACCACGTATTGTCTCCAACCAAAATATTTACTCTGGGAGTGCAACATGATGAGTGTGGTTACCATCAGTGTGCACATTATGCGGAATGGACCCCCTTGTTTTGTTTTGTTTTTGTTTGTTTGGGTTTTTTTTTAAAAGAGTCAACCTATAACCTGCCATTATGTTACACACCTTCAGTATCTGCAGCCTGATAACGGCATTACTACAGCTCCTTTTCAAATTCTTCCCACCTCTGTAAAGACTAGCTTCGCTTTGTGAGAGGGGTATGTGTGTGTGTGTGTGTGTCTGTGTGTATGTGTATGTGTGTGTGCGTGTCTGTGTGTGTGTGTGTGTGTGTGTGTGTGTGTGTGTTTGCGCGTGCGTTCATAACTTTGCACTGGAATCTAACAGCGGATTCCGGCGTCTGCCTGGCTGCGAGGAATGTTCTCGGTCGGATTTGATGCCCTCCGTCGACCCTGTTTATTGAAAGATGTCGGGAGCGTTTTGTTGACAGCGAACGATGTCAATTCAGGGGCTATTTTACATTTACATCAAGGAAACTCTGCTTATTTCCAACATGTTCATTTAGCTTTACATTTGTTAAATAAATAAACGGAATGAAATAAAATACCACAGTCGCTTAATGTGGCTAAAAATCATATTTTAGCACATCTACAGCTGTGCCGTTGGTGGCAGCTGGCTCCGAACAAAAACATACACTTCAAAGAATTTTACAAAAAGTGAAATCAGACTTCCTGTCGCTGATTGTTCCTTGCGATTAGTTGTTTAGTGATTCGTGAAGCTTTGGCTTTTTAAACTGTTGAGACTCATTTTGTTGTAATAAATCATCTTTCAGCTTTTAGCTGTGCTTGAATATTAACAGCCTTTCCAGTGTGCAGGAATGTGGTTGTTTAAGCTGTACAATGGGTCGGTGCCTTATTGACGAAGGAGGCAGAAGGTCAGGTGGAGATGAATTTATTGTGCTGTGCTATAATTGCTTTCATTGCTCAGGGGTTTCATTAATTCTAATCTTCGCGTGCCAAACCCCAGGCTAAGTGATGCTTCATGGTTGTTCACCTTTGAAAATTTGAAAAATTGAAAAAGCTCCATGGCTCCCTCTGGTGGGGAAATGAGTGGTGTGCACTGGTTCAGTGTATTTTTTCCGGATGTTTGCTGTTCTGTCTAATAGCGCCCGTTTCCTGAAAGCATCTTGAGGCCCACGACTGTATCAGCAATTTCCAAGAGACAGTTACACTTTAATAAATTCTCGTGAACCCGCTGTTTGCCTGCACTGAAGGATGAAAAAGATACCCGCGTGCTACTGTCTCCTCTCTATTCTATGGTATGATAACATTTCAAGTACAAAGGGCCCTTTCCAGGCAAAAAAGGGACCAGACAGAGATTAAAAATAACCTCAACTCGACTGCGTCACACACAGTTTGTCCCAAATCCATACTGCACACAAACAACTCTGTAAACTATCATTATAATGTTTTAGCAGTTAGTTTAAAGAAATACCAGCATACTTCACCCCTTTATGCTAACATTAAATAATTCCAAACCTTTGTCACAGCCGATTAAACTTCACAAAGAGACATCAGAATGTTTATCCTAAGGCTGGATACTTAATTTTTTTTTCTTCCAAGATCTCTCTGAAGCTGCCTCAGCACAACGTAAAATTTAGTTCAGTTTTTACAGCTGTGAACAACCGTGCCGTTTCTGTCGGTTACTGCATTTTGATAGTATTTATCCGGCATTTACATTTAGCAGCATTAAACAACATGATGAAACTTAAGATTATGAAACTGCCGTTTATGACCAACACAAAGATGCAGAAGGGGGAGTGTAGCCGCTATTGCACCTCCAGCTCTTCCCATCCTCGGTGTTGCTGTTGTTGTGTGTGTGTGTGTAGACGTTTTTTGTCCCATTTCCCCCTGGCTGACCTTGTCCCTGTGACGTGACTGCAGAGAGAGGCCCGACAAAATGAGACATGCATAATTCAGGCCTTCACTATAACACTGCTGCAGTGTTTTGGTTTTTTGTTGTTGTTGTTTTGTTTGTTTTTTGTTTTTTACTTACTCATGTCCCTTAGCTTCAGAATGAAGGAATAAAAAGGAAAATCTAGGGAAGCGGGGTTTCAAACACCAGCTCTCATGCCATGTCAGCTTCAAACATGAGGGTTTATGAACAAATCACAGGCCAAGCCACACTTATTTGCCCACACACTGTGCATGTGGTCCAGCTTTTCTGTTGCAAGCTCTAAGTGGGCGTTTCTGGCTGGGATCTGCAGTTGTTCAGAGGCCTGCTCTGTTTGAACCATAACCCAGTTGCAAATACTTCAGAAAAACTTTCTGAAACTGTACATTAACGTTTTTGTTTTTAAGTAGAACTGTTATTTTGGTATCATTGACACATGAGACTGTTAATTTTGGGGGTCAGTCAACGTGTTGTTTGTGATACTCTTTCCTAGGAGTACTATTGAGGAGGTCTACGCCAGGTCGATGACCAAACTTGCCAAGTCGGCCGGCAACTTCTCTCAGCTCGGGTGAGTGCTGACGGCTTCTCCGGCTTTACGAATAAAAAGTCCGGCATGGATCGAAGTAGGAAGGTCTTGCTATGTCCAACCCCTCAAGGTGTCTTTCATCTCTTTTTTTTCCCTCCCAGGACATTTGCTCCGGTCTGGGACGTGTTCAAGAGCTCGACAGAGAAGCTGGCCAGCTGTCACATGGAGCTGGTCAGGAAGCTACAGGAACTTATAAAGGAGGTTCAGAAGTACGTGGAGGAGCAGGCCAAAGCACACAAAAAGGTACAGAGATGGAGAATAAGGGAAACTATAGCATTCAGGTATATCAAAGTTATTATTGTTTGACATTTTTGGATACTGTTTCCAATACAATTCCTGAGTTTTGGTACCAGTTTAGTTTAGTTTACATTTTTTTGTTTTGTTTTTGTTTTTACTTACTCATGTCCCTTAGCTTCAGAATGAAGGAATAAAAGGAAAATCTAGGGAAGCGGGGTTTCAAACACCAGCTCTCATGCCATGTCAGCTTCAAACATGAGGGTTTATGAACAAATCACAGGCCAAGCCACACTTATTTGCCCACACACTGTGCATGTGGTCCAGCTTTTCTGTTGCAAGCTCTAAGTGGGCGTTTCTGGCTGGGATCTGCAGTTGTTCAGAGGCCTGCTCTGTTTGAACCATAACCCAGTTGCAAATACTTCAGAAAAACTTTCTGAAAATACATTAACGTTTTTGTTTTTAAGTAGAACTGTTATTTTGGTATCATTGACACATGAGACTGTTAATTTTGGGGGTCAGTCAACGTGTTGTTTGTGATACTCTTTCCTAGGAGTACTATTGAGGAGGTCTACGCCAGGTCGATGACCAAACTTGCCAAGTCGGCCGGCAACTTCTCTCAGCTCGGGTGAGTGCTGACGGCTTCTCCGGCTTTACGAATAAAAAGTCCGGCATGGATCGAAGTAGGAAGGTCTTGCTATGTCCAACCCCTCAAGGTGTCTTTCATCTCTTTTTTTCCCTCCCAGGACATTTGCTCCGGTCTGGGACGTGTTCAAGAGCTCGACAGAGAAGCTGGCCAGCTGTCACATGGAGCTGGTCAGGAAGCTACAGGAACTTATAAAGGAGGTTCAGAAGTACGTGGAGGAGCAGGCCAAAGCACACAAAAAGGTACAGAGATGGAGAATAAGGGAAACTATAGCATTCAGGTATATCAAAGTTATTATTGTTTGACATTTTTGGATACTGTTTCCAATACAATTCCTGAGTTTTGGTACCAGTTTAGTTTAGTTTACATTTTTTTGTTTTGTTTTTTTTAAGGAAAGAAGAAGAAAAGAATTCTTTATTTTAAATTAAATAATACTTCACCGGGTACATACAACATTTTTATTTAATTCTGCCTTGAGAAAATGCAGTGCTACTCTGTGAAGCTTCTTTTTTTTCCCCTTTTTTTTCTGCACCTCACTCCTCCATGTCTTCCTTCCTGCTGAGACACACCATCAGCTCATATCTCATGCATGAAGCCACAGAGCACAAAGTAAAATAGGAGCTTTGAATTAGCGGAGTTGTGTTTGTGCTTTCAGCCTGACAAAAAAGCCTGTCACAGTTTCTCCCCATCACTTCCCCAGTCTCCCCCATTCCTCTCTGCTTTGTGTGTGTGTTTTTTGTTGTGTTTTGTTTTTTTTCTTTGTGGGAAGACACAATACAATGCACACTGCAGTTAAGCAGCGCTAATAACAAAAAAAAACACCCATCTCACAGTAGGTGCTCAGAATTTGTGCATCATTTCAGATTTTACCCTTTTAGTTTTCTTTTGCTGTTGCTGCAATGATATTATACCAGGACTTTGTCAAGATGAGCAACAAAGGGGTAAAACAATGATGAGTAAAATTGACAGAGGAAGCTAACAGTGCAGCCATTGTATTTGTCACTAACCACCCCATCCCGATTATATTTCTTCTTTTTACACCCTTTAACTGTTCAAATTGATATGATGAGCCATAAAAATAGAACCAATGCAGTCAATTCAGATCATCAAGTGACAAATTGTATCCATTTTTAATGGCCCATGCATAAGTTCAGTTGCTGTGCAATGGCTCCGTGTCACATGCTGGAGAGCGAAACCGTCTTACTGGAGCACTGAAGGACGTCTGTGTATTTGTTTTTGTTTTGTTTTTTTACAAACTCGCATAATAAACAAGGGTATTCCAGGACAAGTGTTGATTGTGTATTATGCTAAAGTGGAACTATAGAGCGACGGGTGACACTTGACGCTTATTATTTGGCCTGCGGTCAGCCGAGTAACTGTACAGGGCGTTCGCCTGTTGCCAGACAAAAGAAGAAGTGGCGTCCACCCTGGAGGCCGTCCAGAACATCCAGACCATATCTCAGGCTCTGCAGAAGTCCAAGGAGATCTACAACGCCAAAACCGTGGAGCAGGAGCGCCTCCGCAAGGAGGGGGCCACCCAGAGAGACGTGGACAAGGTGGGAATGTCACACCCGCACACTCGCACTCGCTCACGTAAAATGCCAATTAAGGAGCGCTGATAAGGAGCACTAATAAGGAGCGCTAATAAAGCACGCTAATAAGGCGTGATGAAGTGCCCTAACGCTTCCGTCTTTGTAGAGACTTTAACCCAAGAAAGCCTCTTGCCTTCAGAGAGTTAAGAGGAGTTTGGTTTCCCCATTGATGTGCCAGTTGATCTGGGAAAAACAGAGGCCCATTGTCCTCCGGTATATAAACTGATGAAAGTCATTTATCTGTCTGTTTATACTTTGCAGGCTGGGGTGAAAGCCAAAAAAGCCACAGAGACCTACAAGTCATATGTGGAGAAATATGCCACAGCGAAGTCAGAGTTTGAACAGAAGATGGCAGAAACTGCACAGGTATTGTGCTTAAATGAAGGACGTGCTTACAAATTCTGTCTGTTATCTGTCTCTGTCGTATGCAACACTTGCATTGTGTAATCTGTCAGTCGTGTGGGTGTGTGTGGGTGTGTGTGTGTGTGTGTGCGCGTGTGCATGTATGTGTGTATGTGTGTGTGTTCCACGTTTCGTGCCCTGTATCATCTCCAGATTGTGTTTTTTCCTCTGCAACGGAATCGCTGTGGAAAGCCCTGATTGGATCCATCTGAGCGACTGATTAGATAAACTCCAAATTAAAATCAGATCAACAGAATTTGGCCCCCATATCCTCCCGCACCGCAGCAGCTCCGCCACCAGAAATGGTTCCAGTTAGGCTGGGCATCTTTTTTTTTTTCTCCCCCCTGAGAGAAAGCGGCGCTTCAGCCTGGCTTCCCTGGGATCACACAGTCTACGGCTCATCTCAAACCCAGCACATGTGGACATGAGTAATAAACGCCGAACACATGTGCTCCCTGACATCACCGGGGCTCCTACATGTGTGTAGTCTTTGTCTGAGTGTGATGGTGGGTGGGTGGGTGTGTCTGCGCGTCTGCGTGTGAGCGTATGTTGGCTGTCAATGTGGTGAACCACTTGGAGGTACAGTCCTGTCTGTGTGCATATCTCTGTGGTGTAGATGCCGTCCTGTGTGTGTGTGTGTGTGTGTGTGCGTGTGTGCGTGTGTGTGTGTGTGTGTGTGTGTGTGTGTGTTTGTGGTAGGAGAAGCTCATCTCCCTCTCCCTCCACACTGTGATTTCCCAGAATCTGATTATCTCTACTCACTGTCCTCGGTTTACCCCAAAAGCCCCGGGCCCCGGGACTGAAACGAACGGAGGCGACTACTAGCATTTAGGTTGTGATCTATGTCCCACCACTACGTACCACTCAGAAGCAATGTGAGCAGATTAACTGACGTCTTGTGGAAGGGACCAATATGTTGGTTTGAGCGCCACAGACCACCCACAGGGATACGCAAAATGAGGGAGTGACATTTCTGAGGCTGCATTTTCGTCCTTAACCTAATTCATGTTTTCTTTCCTTTTTAATGAGACGGACACCGTGATGCAGATTTTTTGTCGTGCAGTTAATTCGACTTCATGATGATTTTTCAGGATGTTGTTTTGTTTGTTTGTTTGTTTTTTGTTGTTGTTGTTGTTTTGCATCTCCATATCATAACTATCCTCACCCTGTGTTCCAGAAATTCCAAGACATCGAAGAGAGCCACATCCTCCATATGAAGGAGATCATTCATTCATACTCGCGGTCTGTCGATGAAACACACATCCAAATAGGAGAGGTGAGTGTGTACACACACAGACACACACAAACACACACATGCGCACATACATACTCTCTAACATTCCAGTGGGTGGAGTAGGTGTCTTGTTGACCTGAGGCTGTGCTCATTGGGTTCACTGTGTGTCATATCAATTAGTGTCATCTTTGATCTCGCTAATCATTTAACTGGGAAGCAGGAAATGGTCCATTCAGCCCTTTATGCCAAGCAATTAAAAACTGATCAAAACTCCCTCTCAGCCTATCTAAAACACCTCCAGAAGTCCGAACACTTGCCAAACTCTGTGTCTGTGCGTTAGTTT